>JANQDE010000033.1:1228668-1327793 GCA_037157785.1 Cephalotes varians
AGACGCGTATATACAGATATATATAATATGCGCATATAGACATAGTACCTTCTTGCCAGAAGCAGTTACACTGATTACCGTGTTTTCAAACTCGAAAGAACTCCTCCCGGTCCCGTCCGTGGGAACCCACCGAGTCCGCAGACACGGTACGGACTACATATGTATGTACGTACGAGCAGACGAGTGTGGTCAACCATGGAAGGAAGAACAAGACGAGAACAAGAGGGAAAGGATAGCCGAGGGAAAGGGAGCGAGATCTGCGAAGAGCGAGAAAGGAAGTCACTCCGGGCAGCTCATCACTCGCGAATTAACCCGCCGCTTCCAGTACTTCTTCCACTTGCAGCATCAAGCGCGGCCGATTCGATCTCTGATGAGAGTTTACGAGCACCTAGCGTAACTCTAAACGGTAACGAATACACGGATCACGGGCAGTGAGGCAGACTCGTCCGACAATTCTGCAAAATCAGAATAGTCGGCACTCGGTAACCGACGATTCATAGCTATCGTCTCTCATCTCGACTTTCTTGCGGCTGAGCGGTATCGCTCGACACTCGACGTGTCGGGAGAGATCTAAAAACACGTGACTCGCCGCGCAACTATAACGACAGAATAAAATAGAATCTCGAGAACTCTCCGTATTTTCTAGAGAGACGCGTGCCTCTTGCCGCCAACGTGAAATAAATGCTTGCGCTCGATGAAAACGCAGAGGCGAATAAGTCGATCGGAAATCTGACCGATCTGGCACCGCGGGCACGCAAGGAGCTCACGATGCAGATCGGAGATAAGGGCGAAAGCGAACGTTGACGTATTTATGCATGAGCACGTTGGTCATCAAGCTCGTATGCGCACCTTTCCGTAGATCAGCGCAGATATACACGTATCCGCGCACATATATAAGCGCCGTACCTACCGCGATGGTGTTACCCTTTTGAACGATCCTCAGCTTTTTATCGGGAGATCCCATTGTCTCGCATCTTCGCCAAAAACACGTCGCGTATACGCATCGGCATAATTTTTCAACTTGCTAGACCCGCCCCGAGATTTCTATCTGCTCTCCAAGTCCACGCCGGGGTTGCTCCCTCGAGTTGGCGGGTGCTCGAAGTAAGGGACGCGGTAGGAACGATATAGAGAAAAGAGAAAGACATAGGGAGATGGTCGAGGAGAAGAAGGATGAATATGTGAGGAGGGTGGTCAGTTTCTTCGTACGTGACCTTTCACACGAGAAGACAGGAGTCCCTCGCGAGGCATCTCGCAACCGCTTGCGCCATAACTTTCCGTGCACGGACTTGTATTGGTTCCCTCCTCCCCTCCCTCCGATGCCCATGGAATTTTAAAATTCCTCGGCGATGATCTTTTCCGTGGAGTTCCGAAGCGCGCGACCAGCCTGACTCATTCGGATGATCGACGACATTAACTAATGTCGATGTGTTCCTATATCCATAAAGCAAAGCCAATGATGACAACCGTATAAACCACGAATCGCTAATAATAATTATCATTAATGCGCCTATAAAGCAGCGGAAAGAAACCGGACATTAATAAGGGCCGTTCAAATGCACGCGACTCTTAGCACGAGAGAGATTACAAGTTCTCTACCGTGGATGATCGCCTCGAACCGTGCTTGAACCACATCGGTTTTCTCGTGACCTCACAGGTTCGAGAGAGATTTCCCCGCGCGTGCAACAAACACCTCTTACCCGTTATGCCATTTTATATGACGGCGTCGCGTTTTGTCATCAGCCGAACAAAATATCCATGCGATTGTCAACGAACGGTAGGTGCAAGGTGCGATTGTCCCTTCGCGATTCCGTGGTGCGAAAAGATTACAATTTTCATCGTTCTTTTGCTCTTCGAGTTTCTCTCTTCCTCTCCTTCTCTCTCTCTTTCTTTCATTTTTTCCATGTATATCCTTCGGACGAAGTCCTCCACCCATCCTGAGAACCGGCGCGGGCGGAAGATCGTGGTGCTCAAAATCGATGTACTATGAGAGATTCTAAGAACGTAATGGATAATCTCTTTTGCGAATCCCTCGCTGACATGCAGGATTTACGACAGATCGAAATTCGATGAGTCTCCATTCTCGATAAAGAGGATTTTACATTTTTCAGGCTGACGTTAATCCGCGAGCGAGGATTCCCGACGTTGAGAACCATCTTGGTGTGTCTGCGACCTATGACCCTTCGCCCACACGAGGACGCCATGCACCGCAACGCGATGCAACGCGATGCAACGCAGGCCAGGGGCTAGTGGGAGGGCGGCTGCTCGTAGGGCCCGGCAACGGAGCCCGCGGGGACCCGGGGGTGCCCTCGGTCACCGAGCCTGAGCAGGCAAGCCGATCGCGCGCACATCGCCTCGCGCAACCTGCAAACTCGTACCAACGGCAAAAATGCTCTCCCTCGCGCGAGACACTCCCGCGTACGTATCTTAGCCGGCAGGCTTTACCCTAAAGCTCGCCTTAGCCGCTACGCCTATCCGCTATGAGAGAATTCAACTGTGATCTGAACATGGATGTAAGTTAAAGCGTACAGTTATTACTTGTTTAAAATGTGTTCCTTGAACTTTATCGACAGGTAATTCCGTTTAACATATTACGTACTCAACATGATTGTAATCCGATTTTATTGGTAATTTTGTACATGTAAGACTTTCGAAATCATTAAAGTTATTAATTCATTAAATCATTAAAGCTACAAATTAAAAACGTGCAAGGTGTAAGTAACAAGCAAGTGCGTTTGTGAAGATGCTGTGATTTGTGAAAATTTATTGCGTAAAAATTTAATGCTAGTAAAGCTAAGATAAATTCAAGTGAATGTGTTTTACATGCGATCGATATACTGGTTTATCCCAAGTAACATTTACATACGCTTTACATATAAGTACGTAGTGATAAATAGTGATCATGCGATAAAATGTTATTTTAAATCGACCATCAGTAACTCACGATGTATCTATCAACGCGATAAGATAATTGATGCTCAATTAAGGGGCAAAACAGATCCACCGCGATAGTTCGTTATCGAGAACCAGTTTTGCTCACATTCTTGTGGAACGCACAGGAGTTTAATGCTGAACCGTACATCGACTGAACTCGTCCAATGAGCGTGACAACTTTGTCATAAAGATGGCAGACTAATGACGATGTAACTGGAAATGTAGGCTGTAAACTCGCCTATGGGAGGCACCATCAAGCATAGCTATAATTCATAATTTTATTATAGACTTATCGTTAAAATTTTTAATATTAATAATAAAAAAACTGGATTGAAAGCTGGAAGGAATTATCGCTAGTCTCTTGTTGTTATTTCCCGAAATGCTTCTATAAATAATGTTTATAAATAATTTTAAAACTTACATAAAGTGTATCTATTAATTTTTAATTTTAAAAAGCGTTGTAATGGTTTTCTGTCGGAAGAGACGATATCCTGAGACAGAACTTCGTTAGAAAATATATATGATTCTCTCGAGAAATAAATTTTGTATTGCCGAGTTGTAACATTGCAGGCGTGAGTTGTTTTCTCGCCTGGTCTTCGGAATACGAAACCTCTCGTTGGACCCGCACGACCAAGAGCAGCCTGGCCACGACTCGCACTTTCTATTTGGTGGTCGATTGTCGCTCGTGCCGCGTTTTCCCCGGAGCAAGCGGAGCAGAAGCGAGATATCGCGGCGCTTATTAGAGCCTACTTTGGGATCGGGACGCTGATGGTGTGCTCATCGGCCACGAAGCCAATCCGAATTGCAGAGGGATATTCCACCTCGTCGAGCAACACCGATATTATAGGCTCCGCAAAATATGCCGAGTCGCCACGATTCGTGCCATGATGAATGATACGCCGCGGCGGCGTGCTCCGGTGGTGATGATACCGCCAACCGGAAATGGCCTCTCGGTACTTGTCCCGCGGCACAAACAATCGATCGTACCCGGGCCTGCTACGATTTACGTAACGAATCGACGCGGAAGTCAGCCGCGTCGCGAGAGGTTATCGTTGTTATGCTCGCGCTTCCCGCTGAAAGCGACCCAGCGAAATTGTATTATCCAACAAGTTATCTTATTGAGCCATCGGGTTTGTGCAAATGACGCGACGCGACAACAAAGTCACGTCCTCGTGACAGGTGAAAGCTCAGGTGGAGATGCAAATCTCATTGTCTTCTAATACCATTGTGGAACAGAGATATCCATAATATGAGAAATCATAATTAGTCTTTTGCGTTATAATCCTAAATAAATAGCTATATATTGTTGCTTCTTGAAATGGAAGGATAATTTAAACACTGTCAGTTATCCGAGCGTCTTATTAAATCTGTGTAATTAATTTACGTTAGCGTGTCATCGAAACGTGGCACGATATACCGATCTTCGAGTTATACGCAATAAATCCTACGTCCCGCTCGGATCGCCGGCTTTCAGTTATATTTATGCATCGACCGTCTATCTATAACGTCGTCATAGGGTTACGGAGTGCCGAGTTATGGAATAAGGTGGCTCAGTGAGGGAGAGTGCGAGAACTGGCATGAGTTACGGCCGACCCCATAAATCGTGCCTGGGTCACCTGGTAATTGGCAGGCTCCAATTCTCGCACCCAATCAGCACTATGAACCCGATGACGTCATGTATTATCGACGATTTACATGAGGAAATTAGAATCCGCACGTGTGCCTCGATATTTCGCAATGTGTTGGCGAAATTCGCTCTATGAATCTTTCTAAATAAACACATCGATATATCTCTCTCTTCACGACAATATTTTCTGTGGTACAAAATTAATTATCGAGTTTCTAAAAAAAATTTTTTTTCTCGAAACGCAGATTTGATTGTTAAGCAAAAAGTAAAGAATAATCTATTGAATTCAATTTTGCAATGTCATAAATAACGAACCAGAAGATCAAATGCAAAATTTTTTGTCACCTTAATGTCAAGGTTTTTAAGTGTCAGGTTTTTGCGCGTCATGGCGCGTGTCGTTGTTATGTTCTTATTCCACAGAAATCGGTATATCCGTAGTCTCGGCATTAATCTTTCCATCATTTTTAGCAAGTTGTTGTAATTGTCACACGTACAGCGCCGTGATGAATAAATGATGGGGAGAATGAGAGAATGTGACGAACAAAAGGGGAAGGGGAGCACGAAGCGCGCGCGGAAGCGAAAAGGCCACAGATTTACAAGTCGCTTAAAACCTATTAATAATCCAACCAGCTGTTTCAAGATTAATTGCCTACAATTTATTCGCCACATTGTGTGTTAAGTGTCGTTTGCACAAACGGTCATCAGTTAGAACGATATCCGCGGGACAATCCGCTTCCGTGACCATTTCTACGCGAACGAAAACAATTACATCCTTGATAAGATAGATAAGTGGCTTCATCGAGTTTCTCATCAAGAGCGAAAAATAAAACAGCATGTATAAAACTACTTTCGACTTGTGAATTTTGTGAGTTTGCGAGCAATAAAAGGACTTTGAAAGAAAGTTGATTTATGAGATGGTCTTCATAGACGCACAACCACTTATTGTCTGCATTTATATCTAAGCAAAAAAACTACTTTAGCGATGAGAAATTATTATTAACAGCTTCTCATCGTTAAAGTAGTTTTTTGCTGAGGTATAAATATTTGGAGAAACGCACGGAGATATCAAGTATAAGACAGCTGGAAACTAATGATAAATAATAGGTAGAGTACTTAATCGACCGTCCACTAACATGTTTTTGTTTTCGAGGTCTCTTTTACAGTTCCTCTTCTTCTCACTTGACTTGTTCGCCGTATCCGCCTTTTTTCTCACAACCTGCCGATCTCTCGACACTCGGAGAAATTGCACGTGACAGTGATTATTAGAAAAGCTAGTGGGGTTTCATTAAATAGCAAAAGAATATCATCGATATCGCAGGAGCACGACGCCGAAATGACTGGTTTCGGTAATCGCGGCGCGGTGGCCCACGTTTAGAAAGTTGAAGATCCATCGTCCATTACGGGCAAGAGAGCCCTGCGGACAGGAGCGCGAATGATTCAGAGAAGTAAAAAAAAGAATTGCACGGAAACGGTAAGTGATAGATAGTTAATCGCGATCCAGTTCTAAAGGCACTGAACAAGAGAGGAGAAAGAGAGAGGGAGAGACATTGTAAAAGCAAGATTTTCTCCTAATGATTTCCTCGCTCGAAATAAACGATGACCGTTGTGATTTTGTCGAACACAATCTAGCTATTTTCACGCAGGAGAGCGAAACAATTAAATGATAAAAAAAGTTGCCGCTTCCAGATAACAGTTTATCTGTATTAAGCCGGGATCCTGGGATACGTAAATATACCGCGAGGCAATTTACAATCTCAATTTGTAGTTTGTACGCTTCTAATTTAAACTGCGGGTTTCGGCAATCTCCGCGTTTCTCATGACGACAATTCAACAAGCTCGAGCTTCTCTCGATGATGCCCACGACACGGCTGGGACATCCGCAAACCTGGCAACTCTAGTGACCGCAAATCCGGCCTATTATTCCCCGGCAACATTTTCGTCTTTTTTTCTTCTCCTACCCTAGGCATGCCCGTCCTCGTCAGTCTCGTTAACGACATCGTTCTTCTGCTCAAACCGGTAAGAGTAAAACTCCGCAGAGCGTAATGGAATCCGCGGATTGTCGGAAGGCGAACGTACATCGGCGTTGCTCGTCTGCAACACTCGAATTCTAGTCACTGGTGCGGCGAAAGCGAGATCATTTGCAAGCACGCGCACGTAAAAAAAGAAGGCATGCGATCTGTCGTTTGAGGAGCGGGACATGAGAGATGCGGTAAACGATATTGCCGCAAGCCCGAATCTCGTTAGCGACGTGACGGCGGCCGGCTCGAAGGCCGACGAAGGCGCTCTCAGGATTCGCGATCCGTGCCGCGAGCGAAACGGCTAAACATCCGTTATTTATTGGCTCGACGCGGCGTGGCGCACATAAATGCAACAATCTTTTAGCGCGAGATACTCGCTAGGAATGCATATTTCGCCGGTGGCTCGCCCACGCCGACGCTGGTCGGTAGGTCCGATTGTTCTCAGGATATACCCTAGGCTTTGCTTTACTCAGCTGGTTCGCTGCCCAACCTTCAGCCTGGATACCCGGCATAGTTCGCCTACAGGTCCTACACCGGCGTACGCACTCTCCTCTCTTCCTTTCGGAGCGAGATAAAACGCGCGCTCTCCTCTCTGTTTCTCTTCCTCGTCGGTCTCACTCTTCGCGCGTGTCCCACTCCCCTTTCTTTGTCCCTCATTTCTCTCCCGGCCCGTCTTCTGTCCTGTCTCATCTCATCTTGCCTCGTCTCGTCCCTCATTGCGCACTTCTCCCCTTGCTCCTCCGTCAAGTCTTTCCTCGCGCGATTCGCGTGTGACGCATCGCAGCCACCCTGAGAAACGCGCCCACGCAACGCTCAGGCTCGCTTGCGATTCATCGCCTGCAGGCTACACCTGCCGTGTTTCTACCTGTACCGGGTGATCCCAAAATCCGGGTTCCGTTGACGAACCGAGCTGTTTTTATATAGCATCTCACGATTATTTCCTACCTGACGTCAAGAAATAGTATTATGATTTCAAAAAAAAGCAAAAAAGAACGCGAAGTAAAAAATATATTTCAAGAGATTTATCGTCTTTAGCTTCTAAATGCAGAAGTCTTTAAACACCGCTGAATATGTATACAACATTATGTAAAAATATATCACACAGTTCAACAAAAAAATGACTCTTTTCCGAATATCACATTGAAAAAAGAATGTGGTTGTATTAATTCAATCAGTATGTCTGTTCGAAAATAAACAAATCAGAATTTTTACAGAAATTATTAGAAATTATTGTGTTTGATTAATTCTTTCCTGTAAAATATACTAGAATTTCTTGATAAAATCGAACTAGCGATTCGCTCACATGCACATAATTTCACTATGGGAAATACAAGATTTGATGCTTCTGATAATATTTCAGGTGCTATTATCACATCTTAACTAAATATAACTTCCAGGAATTATCATTTCTGAATTAATTTTGTACAGAATTGAAAACTATACTGTCACAAAATACATCTCTTATTTATTTTCGTCTTCAAACACAATTTTGAATACTCGAATTCAAAGAACGATCTTAAAATTAAAATAGAGATGTGTGATTCTTTTACGAAAATAGCGTTTATAGTGGCGGTACTGCTCATGAGAAACATCTAGTAAATATAACTAAAAGATTTAGATTTTTATAGATAATGGAAAACACTAATTAAATCTTTATAGTTACGTCTATCAAAGGTTTTAATTACAAAACATCAGGATCCTATCACGATAAGAGAAACTCTGTTTGGTTTCTACTAACATCAAAACGTATTCTACCATAGACATTTTGTTGATAACCATTTTTTTCAATGCAGAGCGAGATTAATCATTTCATGTAGTTTTTGGATGTTGATACGAATATGAATCCAACGGATAAATTTGCAACTTTAACTGCAAATTTCTCAAAATTATAACGTGATGGAGCAATTTGGAAACCGGACATGTATTCAGCGTTCAAAAAACTATGGGAAATGACTAGTCTCATTTCGTTTTTTTTTTTTTTTTGTTAAATTTTGTGTTTTAGCACTTTAATTTATTAGAAAATTAAGCGGAACGATTATTTCTACACGATAAATTCGATCGATCGAGGAAAAGAAAATCGCAAATCAAGAGTCTAGAGGACGTTTCGCCAATACTCATATACCTTCCGCAAAAGCGATACCGGATGTAAAGGGAAGCAGACAGGAGGGAGAGATCCGCAATACACGTAATTACAGGTTGCGCGTGCGTGCACGCAGAGAGCGCAGTCCCTTCATGCCGGTCGAAGGAGAACGTCCTGCTCGCGACGGCCAGAAAGGGGCAGGGCGCCGTATACTGATTTATTGAAACACGTCCCGGCTGTAGTCGCTAATCGCGTTTTAATTATTAGACGTCCCGACTACATTGTATGAAAAAAAAATTCGGAAGTCTAAAGGTCGTAAGCTTTATGTTACCCCTGCCCCCCTCCCTTTAAAGACTTGGAGATACTTCGTAGATAATCCTTCCTCGTTGCGAGATGCAGCAGGAAATTCTTAAGAATCTTGAGAATCACAGCTGTGATGGTAATCGCCAGATGAGATCTTGTCTCACATCAATTTCACTGTCATATCGTAGCTTTGATACTTTCGCTTGAAACGAGAGAGAGAGAATTTGGAAAGTTAATGCTAATGTTTTCCGCAAGGAAATGCCAGAAACGCAACGTAAAGAAACTTTGCAAGTAAGAACGTAACTAGGATATCTAAGTAAGTAAATAATCTATAATCAGAGTTGCAATGGTAATAATCAACATTGAAAGTTGCGGCATCGAAGCGATTACGTTGCAACGCTTGAAAGCGGCGACATTATCATTCGTTATCGAAACGATATCAGAGCACCCCGTGTCTACGCAACGCCTAGAAACATTCGGCTCGGCGTCACAAATTTTGCCGAGAAAAACATCTTTTATTGTGTGAATGTAACGGATGCGCGCAGTGCGTATCGCCACTAAGTGTCCCTGTTGAAAATATTAATGCAATTTCATCAATGCTGCATAAACAGAGGGTCAAGAGGAGGATTTACCACTCGCAGCGCGGCGACCAGTGAACGCGGTAGTCTGATGAACGAAACCGCGAATGTTAAACGAACAATAACGCAACATCATTTTATTATCGAGCATACTGTTATTGGCTTTCTCAGGAAATGGATTGTCCGGAAACACGAATATTTAGAATGGTAATTTGTAAATTTTGTTATTGATTATTTTGATGACTTTCGCTTGAAGAGCAAAACGCAGATATTTTCCGCTAATTGATATATCTCAGCATTTTAGTAAAAAAATCAATTTTGCGTTAATATAACAAAATTTATTGTCAAAGCTAAGATCGAACATTTCGATATTTGATGCGGCGGCTCTTTTTCTCAATGATAAGTTTGGACGTAAAAGCCACGTAAATCACGCATTAAATTTCAACACGCGACTTAGACACATTAAACGTGTGTCAAAGAAACGACCTCAATTTCTCAAAGAGAGCTAATCTCGATATAACCGAGAAGCGATGAGTCAACCGCAGTTTCGCCCGTTTGAGGGCCCTCGGGCATATCGCGAGCGCCGAGAAGAAAGGGAGGCGAGGGAGAGGAACGTGCGTGAGTTTCACCGAGCGCGTATTCCCATGGGGTCACGCGGCAGATTTCTGGATTACGTACGATCCGGGCTTTTGATAGAAACTTATATGGCAAGGAAGCGGATGGCGCATTCGGCATTAAGGAAGTACGTGAGTCTAGAACGCAAGGCACTTATGGGTGCGTTTTCATATCTTTCTCTCTTTCGCGGTGCGCGTCTCCTACAGGTCCATGTCCTCCGCATATATCTCTACTCGCGTTCACGAATTGCCCAATATAAATATACTCGAAACATCATCCAGTAAGCCCCTTTCTATTCATGCGTAGAAAAATTTTGCAAATTTCAATGTGCTCTTAATCTTATATTGCGATTTGCATATTGTGCAACATAATGATGTCAAATTTTCTAAGTCAAAAAGAAGCATTTTTGAATTTGTTTACAGGATCAGTCTTATTCTTTAAAGTAAACGGAATTAGTTTCTATATGAACTAGCTATCTATTTTAAAATTATCTTGTACAGCTTTTAAAAAAGGATATTTTAACGATGTTGAAGGGATAAACGTCGATCAATAATTGCTTGTACGTGCGTAACACATTGTTTGTGCGAATCGTCTTTCCGTGGAATCGTCGAACGAGAGTCCCAAACGAATACAATATAACACGACGTATTTTTGTACAAGATTCGAACGCGGCTCTCGGTGCGTTCGATTTAGTCGAGATGTAAATCAGAAGGAAGATCGCATAGGCACGTACCGGCTTGCGAAGGAACTTCTTCTCCGTTCCTCTTTCTCTTTTCTCAACGTACTTTCTTCCCATCCTTCTTCCCCTTTTCTAACCGTCTTTATCCGCGGTCACGATGGAAGCAGCTCTTAGTGGGGCCATCTCTGGTCGCTAGAGCAGGCATCAGCTGCCTGACAAGGCGTATAATTAATCCCTAATGACGCTGGCATAAATCCATCTCGGTAGGCCGTTTGCCCGATCGCCGCGGCTCGCGCGCCGCTGGATTTACTAGCGAAATCAGCGCCAGCTTTGTCGCTGTCGTCCATTTTCCGCGTTATTTATGCGCCCATCACCGAGCCGCGCTGCCGCAAGTTCGAACCGCGGCCGAGAGGAAAGCTGGGCTCTTCCTTGATGGGCCCGCTTGCGCCGCTCCTGCCGAAGCGCGAAATGACCTTCGCGAGGAGCTGCCGTTAGAAGACATCATGCTTTTCAAGATATTTTATGATAATTGATAAAAGAGTCTTTTCTAATTAATATTTATGGCAATGTTATAATAAAACTGACAAGATTTATTTTTCGAAGAATTGTTTTTTAAATAAAGTGATTTAAGGAGAAATTTAGGGAGAAAAAAAGTTTAAGATTCAAGTTAAGATTTAAGTTAAGATTCAATTTGTCAGTAAACATATTTATTGTCTATTATATACATTTTACTTACGCTTGCAAATTTTAACTGCTGTCGACAATAGCGAGCACCATTGGCGACCCCGCCTGCTCGAGCGTTTAAATTACCGGCTCGGTAAAACATCGCGAAACAATGGAGCGATAAAGCCGATGGATAAAACGCAACGCCAGCTATAAATCCGTGGTGATCCAGTTCACAACGTCACCATCGCGAGAAATGTGGTTGACGTCATGGAATTGTAATTTCAATTTATGTCAATTCGCACAATTCTCATGAGATAAAGTCGAGGTTCGAAAATTCCGTTCGTCTAATTCTCAGCGCGCGACATCGTTATTTCTCACTTTCTGCTTTCCATTTCATAAAAAAATTCGACACACCTGATTCGCCGTGCTCTATAAATTGCGTATCTTCGTAATTAAGAATTAGATTCCTCTCCAAAATTGTTATTCATTTCGCGTTTCATTCAAAATACCGCAAATGTGCCTAAAGTTGTGGAAGCTAACAAACAATTAACGAAACACAAAACTGATCAGTGTACCAATCTCATGGTTACACAATTCTAGAAACGATTTTGTGCAATTGACAGGAAAGAAGGAAAAAGAGAAAGGGGAGGAAAAGTGAGAGCGTTTACCGATTCCTGGATTGGGGATCCTTCCTGGAAAGGATCAGACCGCATGCTCGTTCTCTCGAGCATGAGCATAAGCGCGAAGGGAGGGTACAAGCGTGATGCGCTTCCATGGAGCTTCGCGTTCGTTCAGAACGGACTTCACCGCGCGGCGCGAGGGAGGCAAGCAAGAAGGGCGAGAGGGAGAGAAGACTCGCGCTCGCGCACGCGGCGTTGTGAAGAGGGAACTCCGCAAAGAGGGAACTGGCGTACCGAATTGATGCACACGAAACGGCATGCCCGGAATGTTATAATCGCGAACCTTTGAACCCAAAGCCGAGACTCCCACACCACCCGGGATCGCGCCAGCGTTCGGGCCCCGTTTCCATCGTTGAAATTACTCGTGTTACTCTCGTCTTTCGTGCCGGGTATCGCTGATATGCTTCCACGAAAGCGTCCCGATCAACGCGCGGCGGCAAGCCGCCGTTGAGCTCGTATAATAATTCTCGTGCGTTTCCCCCGGGTCGGCACCGTGCCTCCGATACGCTCCGGACGCGGCATAATTCGGGGATTAGCCTCGCTCCTACCAGCCCGCCGAGATAAATTCTCTTGCCTACGGGTTAACCGGCTCATACGCGGGCGAGAAAATATGAGGCCGTGCGATGAAAGTTAATCGCGACTTATCGCGCGATATTTAAACGCGTTACTTTGCGAGTGAGACATCACGAAATAATTTTTGCGGAACGAGAACTCTAACCCGCGCACTTGCGCACACGGCGCATTTGCAAATCCTTCGACGGAGAAAAGAAACGGAAGAGAACGGACAGAAAGACGAATAGCTTTGGAACGAGAGTTCCGAAAACCTCGTGGCATTTTGCGAGACAACGCGCGAGTCACCTTATACTCCTACGAATGGCCTACGGGCGACTCCTCGCCGCCTTCGTCCAGGCGTGCAGCCGCGATGGGCGTTACGGTAATTAATTTTTGCTTGATAATTAAGATATCCCGAGAGCAGACGCTGAGGTATACCCGGCGGTAGCGTCATTTTTCAAGCGCCAGTATCGCGTGCTTTCGCTGCGCGTGGCCTAAAACCACTAGTGACGAAGCCGCGGCGGTGGAAAGGCGCTAGCTCAAGGCGTCAGAAACTACATTTTGGTTTTGTGATTTTTAAATGCGCAGCTGTAGATTAAGATCGGCGCCTATGTTAATTCCACACACATTTGCATCTTTTCGATGTAAAAATAGACATTTCAGTGCTCGTTTACACTCGTAAATCGCACTGCGTCATTCTTTATCATGCTGCATCATCGACTCTCTCGGATACATCATAAACAAATAGTGTTGTAAATCGATGAGTTCTGCCATTAACAAGCAACTGCGCCCACACAAAATTCGTACTAACATGCGGGAAGCCGCGATTGTGAAAGTTTCATCACGCGGCATAATATATTTCATCGATTGTGTTAAATTCCGCATAAAAACGTTTCCATCGTTCTCATTTCGCTCACGTCGCAACGTTCGGTGAACGGCAGAAACGCGACGAAGAAGGAGAAGATGGCAGAGCGAGGGGGAAGAACGAGTGCATCACGAAGCTGAAACATCTGGCCCATGGTGTTGGTGTTTCGTGGCCTCGTGGGGATTATTAATTGTTTCATCTCGGCCCTTATCCGCGCCTCCCCGTTTGCACGACTAAGCAAATACGGGGGGCGTAACCCACATGGTGATATACGAGCTTAAAAGCCCTCGCGATCGGCCACGAGAAGCCTCTCTCCTACGCCACGGAACTGAGAAAGGAAGAGAGAGGGCGTGTGAGAGAGAGGGAGAGAGCGGGAGAGGCAGATGGGTAGATAGATAGATTAGAGAAAGCGAGAGAGGGTGGGAGGGAAACGAGGAACGAAGTCGGAGGAAGAAAACCGACGAGGTTATCGTCTGATTTATAATTTGAGGCTCTGGGTGCACCTCCGTGGAATACATACCGACCCGATGTTTTCCGGTTCAGGAAACGTAATTGGTTGCCAGCACGATCATAGATAGCCGCCGGTTCGAATCGGGCCTCGAAAGCGTCCCGAAGCCGATCGTAGAATAGCTTCGTCTCTTCCTTGCCCGGATCGTAGCCTTGTGTCCGGGCCTTGCGCTTCCTTTTCTGCCACTCCTGCTCGCTGTTATCTGCCGGAACATTTTTAATTCCCGTTTGAGATCACGAATATCGACCGGTTACCAAAGGTATAAATCAAGAATCGATCCGGGTAGCTGTTGGAAGTCAACGATACCTGCCGCTTTTACCAAGTATCATCTAGATCAGAGAACTTTTGCAATTAATCGTGATTTCACTCACGGACATTTCGTATCTCCGAATCAACTGTACGCTATATGCAATCGTGCAATATACTTTAAAAATATATTCTATATAGCGAAATAATTTAGAATGTTGACTACTTTTTCTTTCTACTTCTATTTTATATGTATAACGCGCATGTAAAAATCAAAATAATCTTTCACGCTTAATTATCTCATTGCCGACGTAAAATATTATACTATAAAAATATATACTATAAAAATATTTATATACGTAGTTTTATTTTACAATTTAGTTCCACGAAAATAAAGAGACGAAAAATAAAATGTACATTGAACAAATCCAGCATCTGTCAGAAATCAGTAATAAGAATCTTTAATTACAAAGTTATTGTTTTTTTATTTTAAGAATAGCGAAGTAATCTTCGGATATCAATAGATTGAGAAGCGTTGTGATAAACGATATATATCGCGATATATTGGACGTCCGATCGAGAAGATTAAAGAGATCGGGATACCGGTGCATCTGCCAAAGCGTCGGATTAAATCGAATCGATCGATAACACACGCGAAGGAGTGATCGAAAGGACGGCGCCAAAGATTGCGCGTGATCTCGTCAGACATGTGCACGCATTCGCGTGCCGCTCACGCATCTCCTCTCATCTTGCAGCTTCTTGGCGCACATACACGCCGACGATTTGTTATAACCGCGGGCTCGCACGGACGCATTTGTATCTTTCCACGTTGGCTCTCGGTGCGTCAGCCCCGACATCTTCATCCGACCTGACTCGACTCGAGATGCGGCAAGGTCCGATCGCGGTCCGCGACCGGGCCTGGGTCCACAAACGAGCGCAAACAAACGCGCGCGCGCGCACGCGAGCGCTGAATTATGGGGTGCGGGAACACCCACTTCCTGGTCATCGAAAGCCACAAACTCCCACGCATACCGGCGCATCTCGCTCGAACGCCGTGATGGATCCGCCGTGAGCCACCGCATTCTTCCCCTTCCCCGCATCATCGTCATCACCCTTTTCCTCGAAAACACAGCATTCTCCAGCGCGCGTACACGCGTGCCCTATCATTATTCGCGGAGCGATTCGTTAATCAATCACCCTATCTAATTGGCCGCCACGCTGCAGCGAAACATTTCATTCCGCGCGAGTGAACCATTACGTTCGCTTCGTACCGAGAGCGTACTCGGTCGACCAGATTCGCGGAGGTTTGAAAGAGACGTATCCGCATGATGCGTTTATCTTGGCGCCAATTCGCTCTCGCTCAGAAGCGATTCCCGTTGCCCGGTCGGAAATGTTCTCGCCGACGGGCGCCGAACAGGCGCCGCGAGCACGAAGAGAGAGGAGAAAGGAAGCGAGGAAGAGGGTCCGTGGATGCGGACAGTGAATTCTGAGATAGGACAATAAATTGTTATGCGTCCAGCATTCGACATGTCGGTCGGATAAAAGAAGGAGCTCCGGAGACAATGCCCGTCGCCGCGCCCGAGAACCCCCTCGGCGCATCCGGTGCGTTTTCAAGGAAGCTTTCGGTGCGCCGTGACACATATCAATTGATTTTCACGGGCGCGAGTCCCGGTCGAGCCACGTTCGATATATTGCCACGCACGTTCCTTGTTCGAGCGACGAAAAAGCTCGCAGTGGGCGAGGATAAAGAATGGCCCGTTTAACCGATACTGCGTAATTCTTCTCCGAATCTCGATATTACACGTGTCGTAACGCGGTTTTAGATTTCGAAGCCTATCGCCATGCTAACAAAAATTCGAATGTGTCGAGATTTGGTTATCGCTGTTATACGGAAACGTTACTGATAATTGTTGCCATTAAGGAGGCTTAAAAATGAAACGAGAATGTTAATCCTTTAAGTGTTTTCTTTCATTTTGAACGTGCATTTGTGTAAATGCAGCTTAATTATTTTTAAACTGCGACGAGTATACTGCACATTTTACACGCTGTACATTTCTTTTTATTTCAAGTGAATTTTTTTCTTTATATGTTTTCTTTTTATATCCTAAAGTATTCTAAAATGTGTTAAAATTACAAATATGTTTTACTTAAATTTTACTTAAACTTTACTTTAATAGCAAATACAAATTTTTTATTATATGACGAATATACTCGACATAAACATCAAAAGGGTTAGATAGAATACTTAATGCCCTGAGAAATATTCTTGTGTGAGACTCGCTTGAGAACACGTCTTGATTGCAATTAAAATCACACCTTAATGTCACATTGTCTATTCTATGAGAATGATCAAAATTCTCAGAGAAACTGTCGAATTTCTCATAATAATTGTTGAGCTACAAGAATAGCTACAACTTAAAAATATTACATAAGTTCACATCAAAATCTCTTTTATTGCTCAAAATAGATGCCACCAATAATGAAATGTTTTATACATAATAAAACTTCTAGTCAATTTTATTCAGATGAACCGTTCATAGATTTTTATGCAATTATATTCTTACGTACAGATCTAATACAAGTAGATCTGTATGTAAGAAATCACTAATATGGACGTAAGGAAACTGTCGCTCTTTTGGACAGAATTCAAATTTCCCTACTACATCTTAGGAAACTTGATCACGCTCAAAGACGATATCGTTGTGAATGAATAAACGCGATCGGACAATCGTTGCGATTCGAAGTTATATAGACGACGGCCGATCATCATCGATCGCGCGTCCCCCATAAATTCCATCAAGGAGCTAGAAACGTTCTCTCTCCCCTTGGAAACTATTTTGTTTTACGTCTCGACACCCACGTCTCGTATCTATGCGCGCACACGCACCTTCCATGCGCTCTCGAGTGCTCGCGCGCTAACATTCGAAGCCTCCCCTACGAGCATCGTCTTACACAAAGCACGCGCGCCGTTCAATGTAAAGCGTTAAAGCGCTACGTGATCGAATTCGACAAGTGACCGGACACTGCGCCAGTCCAAGCCACCATTTCGCGCACGCCAGCCGAATATCAAGGAGAGAGATCGTTAGAAACGTTTGGAATTAGTCGCGTCTTTTGCCAAACAATGACTTCGATTTTGCCGATTGATTTAAATCAACCGGCTCCGTCGTCATGCCGAAGTCGCATGACGTTGCGCTGCTCAAACGCGTCCCATAGGTAATGCCAATGCAATGTACGCTCGACTGAAATGCGTTTCACCACATTTTTTACCGTTCACAATATTCTAACATCATAGGGGTGCTACGGTTTATATAACGTATCTCTACAAGACTCTGGAAATAGCTTTGCATGAAACGCAAGGATCACCTTGATCTGAGATATTCTCTCGACGACTGTCTTCTTCGTCATGATTAGAAGTCGGTTCATTATCTAATTACATATATTGAAATATTACGCGGAATTGGATCACATAGTTCATATTATACATTAGCCGATCATGATTTATTTATTGTTTTGAACTCTTTAAGATGTATTGAGGTTTAAATATTTATCTTCCACATATTTGCATGTATATTTATCTTCCACGTGCAATTATAAAAATTACGCAAGAATTAGAATCTACTTAAATCTACGTAAATATCCGATAATTGTGCCTCCTGCACGCACAATTATGTATTACGTCTGATGCAAAAAGATTTATACTGGTCATGCAAGAAGTTACGAAGCAAAGTTCACTGTTACAATCTCGAGATTGATCAGAATGAGAGATGGAAACGTTGCAATATTTTGAAAAAAAAGTAATCTTACTTTTTAGCTCTTTTATAGCGAAGTTTTCACTGGACGAATTGATTTCACGGTGGGTAGATATCACAGGTAGACGCGAGCATCCCCCGTGCGCGCCGACGTGATCGACAGCCAGGATCTCTACGAATTACTCGTGGCGTTTTTCGATTTCAGCGCGCATGTTTGAATTCCGATCTGACCGGGAATATGACGCGCAACGTTCACGTAATATTACCCGGCGCGCGATTCGCTCGCCTACGTCAGAAGAGCTGCCGCGCGAGATCGTGAGAAGTACTCCAGATCGGGCGAGCAGGATCTGCCAGGTACATATCGTCTCTCGACTGGCTGTTAAACTCAGATCGCTAACAAAGTGAGGATCAAATAATAACACGTTATGATCGCGCTGCTTCGAAGATAGATAGCGCTCGGTGTGAGTGAATAATTTGATAATGGCAGCGGCGGCAGCGGCAGCGGCGGCAGCGGCGGCGGCGAAGCGTCTTGTCGTACTCTTTTCGCCCTCGCTGCCTCCCGAGAGATTGAGGACGAAGAGCGCGGCCGAAGAGGGAAGATGATCTCCGATCGTTGCCCGAGATCTAGCACTCGTCGCTCTCCCTTTCTCGCCCTCGCTTTCTACATCCTCCTTCCTGGTCTGTTCGTCCTCCCTCTCGACACGCCGCTCTTCCTCTCTTCTTTCATATTTCTCCGTCCCTCGACTCCGTCTTATTTTCGCGCTGTCTCTCCCTCTCTCTTTCCGCCGTCCGCCCACGAGATCCCCGACCTCTTCCCTCCCGATCTCGAAAGATCATGCCGCGAGATGCCAGGGCTGCTCGTGATATACCCGAGCGGACGGGTTATACCACGAGATCGCCTCCGCCGTCTTGTGTAAAGGGATATTCCGGTGCTTCGGATATTTTTGCAGACGGCCTTAATGGTGGATGATTGTGTGCCAAAGGTAACTCCAGGTGAAAATGAACCATCCCTGAGCCTCGCCCTCCTCTTTTGCGCAACGTGATCGGCTAAAAGGGCTCAGCCACAGCCTGAGAGTTTTCGCTGCGCTCGTTCTCATACGTCATTCGCCTGCAATTCGTGTCGAGTACTCCAGAACGATGAACATCAAATAAAGAAGTGACTTTCCACAACGAGATTTGCAACGTAACGGATATAATAGAATAATAATAATGAAATGAATAACGTAATTAATTCTTATTTCATTAATTCTTATTGCAAGCGTCCGCATATATCGAATTTTTGATTCGTTTGATAAATTTCATCGAAAATGTAACGCTTCTACAATGTACCGACAAACGATGCAACTTTTATTGCTTATGTGGTTTATGAAAGGTTCAGTTCCAGTTTCATCAATTTATTAAGTTTTTTCATTTTTGAGCACATATTTCCTCAAATATCATTACAGCAAAGAAAAAAAGTTGAAATATCCTGATTTACGATTACCTTTGTCATCCTGTTATATTGCGTTACGGAAGAATGATGCTTTATCGTGTTGGACCAAAGGATATACACTTCCGCATTAAAGTACACTGCCGTCACGAGCACTCTTTCTAATACTTAAAAAACCGAAAAAAGGATCTGAGAGAAAATAGCGGCGAGAAAGTTAACGGACATGGCAACAAGGGCAGGTAAAGGAATCAACAATAACGGAGGTCTCGAAACGCGAGAAGGAAGAGTGGCGGGAAAGAAGGCACGGGGCGTCTCTGAAAGTAGAAGGAGAAGGCGAGGAGAAGGAAGAAGAAGAGACGCTCGCGGCTCGTGAGGATCAGGCATAGGTAAGTGGCACTTATGTTTAATACGTGAGTGTGGATGAGTAGTCGGTCCTGCACGCGATCCTCGCGTCGGCACGGTCTTTCCTGACCTCGCGTTCGCTAGAACCAATTTCCGCGGATAATACGGGCGTTCCGTAAAGTCGAGGCCTATCTCGAAATGGAGCAGCGAGCACGGCGAATACGAACAAGTCGATCTGTTGTGCGTTTCTTTGGCATAGCGCAGAAATTCTATCTGCATATATAACTGAACTCTTGATTATGCAATTGAGAACATCTTGTTACTCCAGGTAACAATAACAACACGTGCAAATCCAACATTATATATAAGAAGTAAAATTATTGCCCTTGATGTTAAATTTTTTTTAAAGTAAATTTGTTAAAAATTTGATTATATATATAATAGATTGATTATAATTTTAGACTATAAGTTTTATACAAGTCAATTCTAAATTGTAAATATGCATCATCATTAGGAAGGTATTTTAGATGGAAGATGTGGAGTTCTACATTTCATGTTACATTTATCAAGCCTGTGGCAAGCTAACGAGCTCGCTCACGGCTGAAGGCGATAGCGCACGATGCCGATTTTTCTATCGAATGTCGTTTCGAAACTCGAAACGCAAGGTGCAGAATCCGCGATTGCACTTTTTCACATACATTCCGCGCGATCTCTTTGCCGCCTTCTCCTTCGGCGTGATAGTAGTGGGAAAAGGCTCGTTTCTCACGTTGAAAGGACTTACGGGCTGAGGGCGATCGAGAATCCCGCGCGGTAAACGAGAGCAATTTGATTTCTTCATAACGTTTCTTCTTTCCGCAAAACGTGAACGAGAACTTGAAAGAAGTGTGTATCACTATTTTTATTATTTATATAAAAATTAATTTTTGTCTGACCTGTATAATTCATAAGTTCCAATAACGAATATCCTTATGTTAAAGACACTTATTTTCGAATGACTTTCGAGAGTAAGGTATTTAATGAATAAAAACAAATGCCCAAGCAGATGCTCAGACATTCGACTGAAAGCGGAGATTAAAAGCCAGTTGAAAAAAGTAAGAATGGGTTAGGTCCATGCTCATGCATTACCCAAACCGCTAATTAGGTTCCGCCATCGAATAGCCCCGTTCCCGTTTTTATCAGACCACGAGAATTGTCCCGGCCTTCGTTCTAAACGCGGCATCTTAGGCCTCGGTGGTGTATTTAACTAGCGACGTCGGGAGCAAATGGCTGGCTTGATCGGCTCGAAACATACCGCGTTAATGACCAACCGAGAGAAGTACGAGCTGCTGATCGGTGAACGTCCGTGGGAACGAAGAGGGTCACCACGGATGACCTTTGCCGCGGCTGGCGGTGACAAATCGAGCGAGCGATTAGCACGTTTGTGAATTTTATGGCGAGCAAAGTAAAAGAGAAAGCTGGGGAAGCTAGAATTTTTTCGTTTTTTTACTCTTTTCCTTTCTTTTTTTATAATACGAAGGACCAATATTTTTCATTCTGTTAGAATGCCCGGAAGTTAAAAAATATCGATTCGATTCGATTTCGAAGGTCAACACAACGGTAATATACTAAAGTTTAACAGAAGTTTTCGATATCCACAAAAGTCAAAAGTCTCAAACAATAACAAAAGAGAAAAATAATTTCGGTGAATGGAAAACAATACAAGGGTCTAGTTTTATGGTTTAGCTTATAAAGTCTAGTTTTAGAATTTATTTGTAGAGAATCCAGTAAATTTTTATGATTTAGGATCTCGTATGGCGTAAATAATTATATTTGTAACTCAAATAAATAAATAAATGAATATATAAAGAATAACTCTTTGATATTTTAACGTTTTTTATTCTCGTTTCATTGACTTGTGCGTTGCAATATAAGTGTAAGACGCGACATGCATGTGACTCAAGGAACGGACGTTGCAACTACCATTGTCCTGAGACAATAAGACGAATATAATATGACATAATAAAACGGAAATATCTCTCCCTTTTGTGCGTTAACTACGACAGTGATAATTATAAATGTTATATTAGATTTCTTGTTTCTTAACACTTCTTCTTTTTCTTGCGAATAATAATTGCCTTTACCTTGCTTACGCATGTTCAAAGTTACAGATGTTTAACGACTATCCAGCACTGAGATTCATCGTCACGATCTACCGCAGCGCGAGCCGAGCGGATTTCCAAATCTCGTCGCCGCTCGAACGCGAAGACGTGGAGACTCGCTGCGGTCGGGAGACTCATTTGAATTTTCCCGGAAAGGATGCGCACCGCGTGCATTTCAATCCTCGGGGGACACCCCCGACGAAATATGGTCGAGAGACAGTCAGAGAGGGCGTCGACGAGGAGAGGAGTATGGAAGGAGGAGAGACGCTATGGTTGCACGTATGCGGATGGTGGTTTAAAAGCGAGCGGCCGGTATCCAGAGCACGTCCAAAGCGCGAACAACTTATTGTCATGTGCGGCGGCTGCTGGGGCATTTTAATATTTCCGCTGAATGCCGAGAACGGGAGTGCATTCTGGTTGCGGAGAGGGCTACGAAAAAGGAGGCGAGGCGTGGAGTCGTTACACGACCGCCACCAGTCTTACCCGGAGACTTGCTCCTTTTTTTACGAGCTTCCTGCGGCCGAGACGACGCGCCGGCGCTCGGCCTGGAACTGCCGGCGTGAAGAGCATAAGCGAGACCGCATTTGAATACGTTCGACCGTTCTCTTCTACGTCCATTATCTTAAGACGTTCGTTAAGAGGCTTCAAACCATAGTGTGGGAAGCTGCGCTATACACGGTTGCGTAATTGTAATCTGTACATCTATGAGTCTCTCTCTCTATAAGCCTGACAGGGTCTAACGGGGTGTTCCAGGTCAACGATGCCTGCCTCCAAGTCAAACTAAGAACGCAGCGCACAGAATCGCGATCGCCAGGAGCGATTAAATGCCGGTAAGAATAAAACAGCATCAGCGACAAATATATTCCGCACGACTGCGCGTCTTCACGGCAAAACACGAGGTCTTATCGCCGGTAGCCCGAAACAGTTTGTCCATTCGCGCCGTTGTAAATGCACGACGGCGCTCACCTGACGTGCGGAGCACGTCTTAAGGAAATCGCATATATCTCGCTTGGAGAGGCGAGAGATCTATCGCTCGAATTCGTCGGCTTCGAATACGGCCGTGAGTCGATTCTGAATATCGGGCCGTGAACGTGGTCGGTATCTCTCTGCTCGTCGCCAATCTTGATATAAATCGCGCTACGACCGCGCGATTTATCATCAATTCGTACGGTACAAATTGCTATGACGCGTCGCGTTCACGCTTTATACACGTACGGTAGCCGCGCCGCTTCGATAGCGGTGATAAACGATCACGTTCCAGCTATATCCCATACCAAACGTGATTTTATAAAGAATTCACGTCCCGTCCTCGAAAGGGAAACGGTTCGAGGTGATTAAAAAGGCAGAAAAGAGACGAATCCCGCAACGCCGTCTTGACGAATGGCAGCTGAACGGAAGAAAACGCAAAACCGAGAGATGATTATCTACGAATCCGTCGTTTCACGTGGTGCAATTTAATCTGGAACGAAATCTGGAATTTGACGAATCGAGAGACGAAACAAGACGTGAAAAATTTGACACGGTTTCGCATCTCCGTGACCATCTCTCAGCGATAGGACATTATCTTTTACAGGTATCAAGTATTGATTGAAATTAATGAAATTCATGAAATTATATCTTTATCTCACGTTTTCGCCTAAGTTAATATGTCGAAGAAACGAAGAGTTTCCATTTTAATTCTTTCCTGCATCTTAAGCAATTCATTGAAAGCATTAATTGCGTCCTTCACCGAAATAAAGTACACAATCTCGTCTTCATTGAGCGCGAGTGAAAATTATCTTGTTAGAGCCGCTGCCTCTTGACGGATTATGATAATTAAAGTAATCGTCATTACCTCTTGGCGATGTTAGAAATGTCAGGGAATAGCGAACGCGAAATTATTTGTGCAATTCGCACGTTTGGCGGGCCACGGCTCCTCGGAATAGAAACAGGATGAACTTTTGATAATAACCACCAAGCGAATTAATCGCCACTCGCGCCGCCCGCAAGAGACATAAAGAAGATAAGCGGCGCGTGCACGCGTATCGGCGAAATTGCAACATGCGTCCACCGGTCGTTTAGCGCACCCGGCGCAATTGCTGTACACTGTAGCAATACGAGTGTTACATCGTTCTTCGTGGCACGCGATCGAAACGGTCTCCTCCTATTGGCAACCCTAATTGCGAGAACCATGGTATTTGCGCTGCGCCTTACGTAACAAAATCGCCAATAGCGCGGTACCTGGCTCTCGCGGGACTTCCAGAAGAGCGTCTCGATGAAGAAGAGACAGATCAGGGGAAGGGGGAAGCTGTAGGAGTCATCCCCCTCACGCGAGAGCGATCAGCGCGGATATGCGCTGCAACGAAATCTCCATTTCGATCCCAAGTGATCCTGAGTCTTGAGTTACGAGGGAGAAAGAACGAGAGAGAAAAGTGATTATCCGGCGAGCCAGGTATAACACGCGACGCGAATGAACGGTTGATTTACTTTGATCGTTCGAGCACTTTCGAAGACGGGACGCAGAGCGGAGCGCGGGCAAAACGGGTCTCTCGTCCGAAGATTGTCGCTTGATGGTGGAGATAAACGGCGCTAATGCCATAGTGCTACATTGTCTCTCCCGAGAGCTTACCTTAACGCGGCACTGCGGTAAAGAGTCAGTCGTTTTGGAGCGATTACTCGTGTAATAGCGATTCCGAAGTGCGAGAGAGTGGCCGGAGGATTCGCTGCTCGTGAATTTCGTAGTTTGATAAATGACGCGCCGTGAATGATATAGACCTAAGCCACGAAGAGTGAAGAAAATTAGAGAAACTATCTGATTCGCGTAAACAACCTGCATTCTGCGTTCTGACGCGAGTCACGAGTTACATAGATAAATGAATGAATCATTTCCCTACGCATTTCGATCGCTCATTGCGCGCGGAAAGAACGAAGCGTGCATTTAATTTTATTATCAGACGTGTAAGTAAATATTTCCATTAGGGTTTTTTTTTTCCACGACGACGTTCACTCGAAAAGAATCGTATCTCTCCAAAACGTCTCACATCACCGGATATGCGTGTGCCTCCCTCGCTTCCGGTCGTAAGGCCGCTCAGGTTCATTGCCATGCGCCTCGTCTCGTCTACCCTCGGAATATGAAAACAAAATCATATTCTTCGTCCGTCGCTTACCGATGAGACGCCTCTCTTTCTTTGTTCCTCTCGATCACTTTCGTTACCTTCTCTTTCTCGCGCCCACCTCCGTCGGGCTCGTTCAAGTCGCGAACTTTGTCGCCTTTCATACGAATGTGAAGATCCATCTGCCCTTTTGTCGGCATCGGGAAACGATGCCACGCTCGAGTTAGCGTCTTTCGTCAGGGCAACGCAGTTTCTTAAGATCGCTCGTTAAGCGGCAAAACACACGGATGGATAATTGCGGCGATCGTATGTTAGTTAAGTTAATAACTTTGCATTATAAATGTATTAAGCTCGGATCCAATTACAAGCGCGCGAGGGATCGGAGCGAGCGAAATCTTGCAAAATGACGCCAAGTAAATGCGAGCCTGAACGTGCATAATTTCAAGGCGATGAAGGACTTGAAATGGCCGGTGAAGTAAGGCGAATCGTAAATCAGAGAATCGAAGTTATACTTCATTATACCCTAGTTATACGAGCTAGCTCGTCGAAACACGCGACGGCGAAGCGACTGGGCGAATTAATTCGATCCGGTGGAGAGAACACGCGAGATCGGGCCGTTTGTTTCGCGGCGAATAATTGTGTACGTCGACCATTGTGAAAGTGCGCAGGGGAAGAATCGCAACGATCATCGTACTGCGACAGCTCGTGATGGCGTTTCGAATACTTCCCGCAATTTTCGATCGTGAACGCGAAGCGCATCTGGTGCCCTCGAACGTCACGCTCTCGACCGATTTTAACACGGCTTTAAAGCAGCTGTCGCAGCGCACTTGCAATTCTGTCGATCTTCCGCCAGTGGAGCGGAACAGACTCGGTAAATTGTCCAGAGTTTTGCTCGAGTTTACGTTGAATGTGGCAAGACGACAAATCTAAATCGAGATATCTCGGAAACTCGGACGGAATGCTTCGTCCGATAATCGGAAACATGTCGTACATGAAATAAATAATGAAGAAATAAGCGCTTCTTGATATAAAAATCATGAATTACGGACAAAATGAATATTATTTTGCAAGAATGACAAATTTGCAAACAATAAAGCATAATCTCGTGTAAACTTGAACGCACGTAGCAAATTAAACTTACACCTGTAATGACAGCTTGGAAAATAGTAGATACTATTATACAACGAGTACGAGATACCGCGTGTCGTCGTTATAGGTCAGGCACTAAAATGTGAGAATTCGCCACTAACGCGCGCGCGCTCGCGCGCGAATGAAGAGGATGCACGTTGAATGAGGGACTGTGTGAATCATGACAGCGCAACGCGATGCGGTCGTGAACCCGCGTGCAAACCCGGAGATCGCGAGTGTCGCTCGCGGCAATTAGTCGCGCCGCTGGAAAGGTCCGAAAGTTGCGAAAAAAAAGTGTGATCTCCCGCTTCCCCGCCACGTTGCAGATGCAGTTGAAGCGAAGGGAACGAATGCGAGGGGAGGACGGCCTCGCGGATGAAGGATGACGAGCGACGAGTGCCCGTCACGGAAGGAGGGCGTTACGCACACGCGTAAGCGTGCGCGAGTGTGTCACGGATGTCATAATCTTACGTAATTGGGAGCCACTGACAGACATTTGTAAGCCGCACGCATGCGAGAGCGGACCGCTCGCTCGGCCGGTACGCACAGCAATTTGCTTTTGATTCGATACCACAAACTGTGTCGCGGGAAACCTATTGTCCACTGCGCCGAAGGAAGGATGGCTCGCTCTCGCGCGAACGTAGCGCGGCAGATCGTTTTGAAATTGGCGAACCGTGCTTTAGTCTGCCGTCGAGCCGTCCGTGGGAAATTATTTTCACGCGTGTAATTTTAGATAAAATACTCCACGCGATTTATCGTATTGCACTGACAAATCTCCATGTAGACAGGTAATAGATAGTATGTTTCTATCTTCAGTCTTTAATATTTTTTTACATTGACAAGGTATGCATTTCCCTCTTTAGATGTACAGATACATTTGATGTTTATCCTTTCCTTGCGATTTTGTCAAAGCTAACGAGTGGTCAAAATATTTGCTACTCGCGATACGAGGTCGAGCGATTTCTTTCGTAATTCGCCTCGATGATATTCGATGGACGCACCACCCGCGACCATTATGAAATAACGATATATATATTCCAAGCGGGACCGCATGGAGTATGCTTGGATATTATGAAGGCACTACGGTACGTACGCGATGCGCGATTACCTCTCGGGTAGTTTGCTCGCGTCAACAGAATCGCGATTTACAGAGCGCGTACATGATACATTTTGTCATTTAAATTTATGCCTATCGTTAACGAGCAGATAAGTGCAATTTATGATAACTGCAAGTCACGCCAAAGAGCAAGCGGCATATTATGCAAATGTCAACGGCGCGCTGCGGACGATAAGCAGATCGAAAGAGCGAGGTTAAGTGCCTCGAATAAATTTGTATGCTAGTCAGAAGAGTAAAGATATGTCCGCAAGAAAGTAATACCGGTTAGTAATACGGTTGCCAATAAAAATATAAAAGAATTAGGACGTATAAAAAAACCAATTATTAAATAATTTGTCTTGATCAAAGAATAAGTAGAGATTTTTTTGCAAATCAATTGGTTCAGCTTGAATTCACAATTAGAGATAGTTGCATATCAAGTTCTGTATGTTTAATATTAATAAATTTATGCTCGTACCGATGAAAAAGAACATAGTCGATAGCGGAGTCGTAATATCGCGAATTGCTGAGAGAGGACCAGGGGCACACACTCTCAATATCGTTCTTTAATTTCACGTTAATGATCGCGCGCGACCTCACGGGCAGAAAATCAGGGTGGTCGACAGAAAAAAGATACGGCAGAAGGCGTGTCGACGCGGGAAGAAGCGGCAGCAATCAATCGGTTAATCGATAGTTCGCCCGATCGAGATAAAAACGGGGTAACGAAGAGGATGAAGCCTTTCGCGTTGAAACACCCGATGGTGGCGTGGAATGCTCCCGAGTCGTTTCAGCGAGAGCGAATTCCGACGAAGAAAGGGGCAGGACAAGAAGATGGAAGAAGATAAAGGAAGAGAGACGTACGGAGGAGAGAAGAAGAAAGCAGAAAGAGAGAGGGAAAGAAAAAGAGAGAAGAAGATCGCTCTTCGTTGCTTAAACCGCCCCTAAGAAAAAGCGGTCTCGCTGGGCTGCACCGTCTCCCTTAAGGCGAATTAGCAAATCTAACGTAATAATTAAATTATCGCCGTGCGGGCCGCTAAGGCAGTTAAAGGCGTGCATTCCCATACAGATCGTGCTAATGAAGCGTCCCGCGCATACGGCGACGGGAATAAATTTGAATTTCCATTACGTCGCGCTAGTGGCGCGAGTTCATATACGCGAGCGCGAGGGGGTGACGAACCCTGGCGAACGAGTCGTGGAGGAGAAAGAACACGGACACAGACGGATGAAGGGCAGAACGCGAAGGCGCGAAAAAAGCTCGAGTAAAGGGAAGAATATCTCTCTCGGGTCCGCCTACTTGTTTATCTCTTCGTTATCTCGGGACGTATTAACATTCTGCGGGAGTAGATTTCTAGTTCCTGCCTAACTGCGCGCTTATTGTTAGATTTTTCCATATTTATAATTCCCTTGCGTTTAGTTAATGACAGTCATTGTTTTTGTGAACTCACGCGAAATCTTTTGCGTCGCGCATTTGCGTGCGAATTCTTGTAAAATCTAATTCGCGTCTTATAAAATTGTACAAAGTAGACGCTAATAGACGTCTCTGAACTTCGAAGATAAAAATAAGAGTCAATCTTTCTTCTACCATCGCGATCGTGAAACTTGAGATTTTAATGTGCAAAAACGTAGATCGCAAATGTATACATATAGATAAATGACTCCACAATTTTTTTGCAGCGTTAATAATCCGCTTAAGTTATTGCTTATGGCAATGTAAAGGATACGCGTCCCTCATGTCCTTCAGCTATTCTAATAATCATCCGTCTGACTTAGAAATAACGTATGTGTCCGTTATTAACGTCAAAATCGCGATCATAAACGTGATACAAATATCCGACATTTGCATATTTATTGGGATTACTTTGCATAAACGTTTCCTGCATGCTCATCATTGAAACGCCATGATTGCGAAATTCGTCTCGTTCAAAGGGAAGGATCGCATACCTAGTCGGGCGTAATACACATAATATTTCCGATTCGACAAACACGGCTCGGAAGCTTGGTGTACCCAACATCATCATTCGAACCATCTGTTGGCTCGATCACGGACGAAACCGTAGTAACCGACGATTTAGAGATCCGACCCGACGACCAGTTCGCTGATCGTAAAGCGTGGAAATAACACCTGTGATTATCGAAGCTATTACCGCCTAGATTTACGCAATTTGCGCGCGAATCGCCGTTAATCCGATCGGATGGGCCACCTTGGAAATCAGCGTTGATTACGCCGTTGGGACACGCTTTTTACGAACAGCGATTACGTAATAGTATCGCAAGACGACCGCCGTGTCGTCGTTCATCCGTTTTCATTTGCGCGACGGGCGAACGTCTCCGATGCGAAAGTTCAAGATACCGATTGCGAAAACAAATATACGTCGAGCCGCGCACGACGAGTGCCAAGATCGACGGCGAGGCCCGCTATCGTGAACTCGGCATCACTTGTCGTTTTAGCGCGATCGAGTCCTTAACCCGTTTACATAATCGTATCGATTATTAAAAGCATGTATGTGTATATCGTCAAAGAATATTCAATTTGTGGCATCGCATAGTTTATTTCAGAATATTGATCGTTAAGTTCAAAATACCAAGTCATATAAAATACAATTAAATTTTTCCCCGATTTTCGTAAAGATGATGAATTAAAATGCAATAAAATTTATAATTAATCACAGAACAGGTTATTTTAAGTACGATGTTAATTGCTAATAAATGTTAACAAATGCTAAAAGATGCTAATAGATGTTATTTGAAAAAAATATGGCATTTTAAATTAGATTATTTGAAAAAAATCTGGCACTTTAAATTAGATTATTTGAAAAAAATCTGGCATTTCAAAATTACATTGTAAACCGTCGTACACATTTGTTGACAGCGAGCGGCTTGCAAAACTCGGAAAGATTGTCGATCGCTGCATTGCGGCAGCGCTTTCGCTATTACAAACGTCCTGCGATCGGTGCCGTGAACGAAACGGCGTGTGAATTGGTGCAAAGACGATCAACGATCCGGTAGATCAAGGCAATCTTAATTCACTTTTATATTTCGCGTCTGCCGGGATTGCGAAAGAGAGAACGGCCCATGCTTGTCCGTGATTCGAGAGGTCTCGTGAGAGGCAGCTGACGCGGAATTACGAGACCACCTGTTTCTACAAACTGATCAAATTCGCTCGCTCGTTACATTAGGCTGTAGTTAAGTGATCGAGCGTGATTTCGAAAACATGGCCGAAATTTCAGTCGGACGACGATTCCGACGCGGCCGTCTCTCTTCACTCGTAAACTCGTTTCGTATTCCCGTGCCAACGTCAGGCACAATGCCACCGTACATTCTAAGAGACTGACTCAGCCGCTGAGTCCAGTGCCTCCTCTTCATCGACACAGGACACTCCGCGTCTGGTCACGTTCCGTGGTACGGAAAGGTGCATTACGCACCCTTCGTACGCGCCTCTATGCGCCAAAGTCGTAACCAGATGCGTACGGCTCGCGCGTACGAGCGATGACACTTGGACGAGCTCCCTGGTCAAGCAAAGGAAACAATAAGTCGTTCGCCACGTTTGGATAACATTATGTGTCAAGAAGGATACATTTATATCTGCACCGCGGAAAATTTTATGAACGTGTCGTTCGCTGAAAATAAATCAGACGCGTGAGGCGTATGAATAGTCGAATTAATTGAACGCGTGAGGTCTTTCACGTGCGTTTGGATTGTAAATAGTACGATCGCGCGATTCGCAAAGTGATAGAAATATCTCTGATATCGCATTCTCGCATATACAAGACTCCGACAATAAACTCTTTACACGCGCAAAATGTATGCGCCACGTTTACGTCAGCGCGAGCACAGCGTGCAACTCGTGCGAGAGAGCTTGTCGATGCGTATCCGACTGTCCACGTGCCGGGCGTTGCGTGCGACACGCCCAGTGCGTGGCTCGGGCACCGCACGCATATACGTGCTGCACGAACCGAGATTTATGCCATTGGCTGCGAAGCGTGCATCGTCGCGTTTATCGGCAGTCAGCCGTTCCGCGCGTGCGGATCGAACGAACGCGCACTGCTCGTGTTCGGCTCGACACCATCTCACCATCTTCGACGTACTGTGAACGAGATCGGTGATCTTTCACGTTCATTGATCGCCACCACCTTCTCGATCAACAATACGTTCTCCTTGCTGTCTACGGAAATGAAATTCGACATCTCGAAAATTATGGATTATCGAAATTTCACACAAATTAATATTAAAGTATATAGTACAACAAATTTGGAAAGAATAAAAAATTCTCGACTATTTGTCGTCCGCTGTTGAAATTGTTGAAAGATAAGCAGAACTCATACAGAAAGAACGGTTTTGCTAAAATACGCTAAAAATTTAGCTACAGATCTGAAAATGATTTTGTTAGACTGTTAAAATAATTATAATGTAGGAGCTCAAGCTGCTGCTAGAATGTCAAACTTTGTGCAGAATTGTTTTCATGCTTGAGATTCCTACATAATTATTTTGATAATTCAATAAAATTATTTTCAGATCTGTATCTAGCTAAATTTTTACATATTTCAGTAAAACTTTTTTTATTTCTTTCTATATGAATTCTGCTTATCTATTTATCTAAATTTTTAGATTCTTCAATAAAATTCTTCGTTCTTTCCGTGTAAGTAAAATCGAGAACAACCAAGCAAGATGAAGCGATTGCTCCAAGATGATATTAAAAGAGAATATTAAAAGCCACTATTTCCAAAATATTAAGTGAGATAAAAATCATTTTTCATTACAATTGTACAATTTTACTTAATACAAAATGCGTGTGTCCATCGACCGAGAACAAAATAGACAATTCTTGGCAAATGTGAATAACGATGCGTGCAAGCATTCATCAGCGTGCTTCGATTGCAACCGACAAGACGATGATTGATCGACGTGAAATCCGGTGACATACATTAGAGCGGAATGAAAAAAGGGGGGAATAAAAAAAAAAGACGAGCCCGTCGGTCTCGACGCGGCGACGACTCTCTTTGTCGCCGGCGTCGTCCTGCCACGGGCTTGCCGGATACGCGCCCGCTGCATCTGTAACGAGGGATGCGCACCTCCGATAACCGCCACATCGTGCCACTACGCGCGCGCGTTGCATAAAACCGCCGGGCGGTTGCATCGGCAGTCGCGCCGGTTGTCGCGCTCGCAATCTCGCTTCTGCGCGCTCGCGCGCGCGTTACTTATCCAGCCCCGGGCATTGAAATGCAATCCCTCGCGCGGATGATTTATACCTCGCCAATGCCCGCCCGCGGGGCAGGATGTCGCACGTCCCTTCTTTATGTCTTTATCGCCCGTCTCGAAAATATCCCGCAGCGCGCGAGAACAAACGAGTGAGCGAGCGAGCGAGCAAAGTTTGACACGTATGTACTCGCGAATCACGCTAGACGAACGTGAACGAAGTCGACGATGATTATGCAATGAAAAACTATAACTATAGAAACTATAATTTTAATATATGTCTGATTTTTATCCAATTGAAAGTCTGTTAGTTTATGTAATTCATATAAATGAAAAATAATTCATGTGAAACTTTTCAGATGAGTCTCCATTTACACACTGTTAAAAAATTTGTGTTAAATTTAACACATTTCACATGTCCCAAACGGTTCACTCAAATTATTATGTTAATTTGACATAAGATGAATATGTTAGAAAGTAACACAAATATTATGTAAAAATTAATACAAAAAATGCAACATTTTGACGCAATTTGTGGAAATATGTTTCTTTAGTAAAATTAACATTTATAATATGTTAAATTAACATTCTTCTTTGATTCATTTATTTTAGAATTTAAATTTAGTTTTTAAGTTACATTATTTTTATGTTATTTGTTCACTTACTCATAAATGATGTTACTTTTACATTAAAATATGTTAAATATAAATTTAACACAAAATATTCAAATAACATATTCACATTATGTTAAATTAATATTCGGATATGTTAAAAATTTAACACAAAAATTTTAACAAGGACCGTTCTTAACATAAATACAAAATGTTTTTTACTGTGCAGATTATCTCGCTTACAGATTTTCTAACGATAAGTTTATCAAACTGTCCTGCTTGAAATCCATTTGCTACGTTTTATTTGTATTTCGAACCATATAATCTTCCGACCAAACCATTAGTCCTAATTGACAATCATTCGCGTTAGCGTTCCGGTGCTAAAATTTCAAATTGCACTTAGCGTGCCGCGAGAGAAATCAAAACGGGATCTATATCGGATGAGTTCGTCGAGTTAATAGCCGCTGAAGAATTCGCCGACTGAACTCGAAGAGAAAGTGATGTAACGCATTATAGGAAGCGATGGTTCCTTTATTTCTGGCTAAGATCACGCTGACTAGCGCGCGATATCCATGGGATAAGCACGGAGAAACTCAGGGCGTCGTCCGAGTGGATTGCAGCGCGAGCCGACTAAGGAGTCGCTCTACATCCGAACGCACTGGAAACGCCCGTGCGCGTAATAAGTCGAGACTTAAAAATTAGCATCTGTCGGAGACAATGGGCTGATTTGAATAACAATGTTCGCTACCGTGTGGGCTTCTAACTCCTAACTATAGGTTGTAGACGCGACGCGTCGCGAGCCCGCGTATCGCACTCTCCTATGCCGTGGCACATGACAATGCCTCTGCCCCCACGATTTCCTCCCGCGGTCCTGTGTCCCCCTCGAGAGGCAAAGCGAAAAGAGTGTTGCGCGAATACGGGGAAAATTGCAGGCTTTCCACCTCTTCTGCGACACACAAAGAACCGCAATAAATACTAATCAGTGTGCATTTGTGTGCGGAATACACGCGGAACATAATAAAGACCACCGTCGCAAATCGACATTAATGTAATATAATTATTGTTGATTCTCGAGCCTGCGTATTTCATATTCTTATCTTTACGATTTTTTTAAGTACAGTTTGGTGAGACAAGTACATGTTGTCACGGACGATTCCCTAGATAAAGATCGGATATCGATGGTATTTTAATCACGCCGTGGTATGAACAGTTTTATGCATAACTCATGTGTAGTATGAACTCACACGAGAGGTATACGAGAGTTACATATCGATGCGCGAACGGCTGACCCTGAAGTGTCTTCACCCTCTTGCTGGCGAGTCTTCTTTATGCTCGGTTACGCGTTACGTACGACCGAACGTTCGCGGTATACTCGTGAGACAAATATAGTTTGTGCGTGACCAGGGCGACAAGTATCGCATACCGCTGTTCATACTCAGCCAGCCAATTCGCTAGGTCAATTTCGCTATGAAATACGACTCGTGTTATCATCAGATTTTTGTTGTTAATAATTTATCGTAGAATTAACTTTCGTACCAAAATCTATTTCTTTTTTTCATCACATCGTTGTACTAAAAATGTAGAAAAAACATGTTTGCTTTATTTGCTCGTAATAAATTTTTCGGCACGTTCACAGAACGAAAATTCGCGGTGAGACAAGCATAATGGATCACTGAAATCTTTCAGAACACAGAGGCGCCGACCAGCATCGCCGACTCGACCTGATACGTGAATGCGCGTTTCCAAGTGCTAAAAACCGATCCTAAACATACTACTCAACAATGGCCCGTAATCATTTCTTCTCGACCGCCGCCGCATTCACGGGCGGGCGGGCGGGCGGATGATCGCCAACTTCCTCCTTGGGGCTATAAAATCCGGACGCTTCGACAGGTAAGAGCAGATAAGATAGAAGCGGACGACCTCCGTGTTTGCGGCACCGACGAATCAATTTGAGCTTCGGCTCGTCAAGGCTTTATTGCGGCCGAATAGATCGCGGGCGGATAAAGTTACGGATATCCCTAACGAATGCCGCCGGATGCAATTTGGAGTAGAGATCACATTGACGTTGCAAAACACCGACAGGACGCGACGTCGCTTTGACGAAGCCGAAAACCGGATTCGGGATAAGTTGGCACAATCGCAGCGATACGTCTTAACGATGTCGTAAGCCACGTCGTGTTTCGCGAACCTGCTCGCGAATCGAACTCGCACGAGCGGGAGCGTATCACTTTACCTGGACCGTAGATCGTGCTGCTCGCCGGTTCCTGTCGAGAACATTTTCTTCTTATTGGCCATGTACTGTCGATTTCTGGACTACCTAATCGTAAATCACGGTCGAGACGGCACACGGCGTGTACATATTTGCATTCTTGAATGCACACGCTGTAACTCGATGGTCGATGTGCAGCGCAGTCGAGGACTGAATACGATAAGGGCGATAAGGTGATATCGATAACTTTGACGTTGAAACATTCGATATATAAGTTTAGTAACAATCAATTGTCTGTCGATTATTCTTTTTTTTTTCGTCGCATTATATATAGAATTATATTTAAAATTATACATGTCCTCATTATCCTTTTATCGCGATTAAAGTTACACATAATACACTAGAATTTCGAATTAATTAAGAGTTTTTATTGTTAATTTACCGTTATGTTAAGCGACAAGGATCGTGGCGTTCATTAAGACTTTAATTCTCCTCGATAATCGCAACAAATGCAACCGGCGCGATGACCCCGCCGCTTCTCGAAGAATGGCGCGCATTTTCGCCTCGCTCTGCCGAGCAACGAGAGAGCGAGCGGCAAGTCTCTCAATCTCGATGGCTGCAAAACGGTTTCAAGGTTCCCTCTAAGAGCTTTCCGCGCACGAGGTAACGAGGGCGCGATGCGCGTCTCCGCGGGGCACAGGTAGGTCGAAACACTTGCACAAGGCGGTATCCCCGTTTGCCGCCGCTACGACACGTCCGGACGAAAGGAAAAGTGTAGATCTCATAAGACGGAGCGCATCGCTCGTCGGAGGTGGTGGAGGAGCTCGCCGAGAGTGAAATCGGCAAGGAGAAGAGAATACCTACACAAACGCGGAGAAAAGGGATCGCCGGATTCGCCTCGTTGAATTCGTCGCGTCGTCTGACGCAAGGACCCACGCCCGCGTTGTGTTTTGCGTCCAACTTGTCGCTCTTGCCCGTTCATTGTACACAGGTCTCTTCTTCCTCGTATTGCCTCGCACACCCGCCGTCCTTCCCGCGCTCGCTCGTTCGCTCGCTCTTCCGTCCAAGCGGACGTGGCGATCGGGCGACGGGCGAGCGGCGAACACCGGATTAGGTGGGTAGATGCGTATGAGTCACCTGGAGCCGCGCGCGAGCGAGTGAGATTTTCTTGCATGCTCGCGCATGCACGCGGAGAGTCGACGCCCTAACCCACATAAATCCGTGGCATTAGCCGTCCAGGAAAGGCCTTTTCTCGCGGCACTCGTGTGCGCCGGGGGCCCGGCTGAACGAACGCGGCTGATCGGTGGGAGGACCGTCCGTCGCCCCTTTGTTCGCCCGCGGCGGATGGAATCTCGTCTGGCGTAATCGAGATTCTTTTATTAAGTCATTCAGCACCGATGATGCACGAACGAGGAGGCGTTACATTATACGCGTTCGAGCGATCGAAGGCGTTGCGCTCGCTTTCGGCCGGAGATACCGCCAGCGAGCGAGAGCGGTAGCGGAAAAATCATTGCGGGCGCGGGCGGCGAGTGTGAATCCCGGTGTTCGTAGAAAATGCATTTTAATCGGTACATCGAGAGCGACATTCGATCGACGAAGCTCTTGATGGAAAACGAGGATCCTTATAGACTTTAAATGCGCGTGGGTATCGGTGACCGGATTTTTTCCTTTTAGTTCGATCAACGCCGCGTGGCAGTGCTCGACTTTTCGACGAGCGTAGGCCGCATCGCTTATTGCAATATGATCGATCCATTAACATGATAGAACATGATAGAATACCACCGATCCTCGATTGAAATCACGATAAGATGTAAATTAACAACCTACCTAGCTATTTCTCTCAGGTAATATCGCATTACTTCTTATCCTAGTCTTCAATTAAATATTTCAAAGATCAAAGTTTCTACGGAATGTCTGAAATTCTTTCCAAGGTAAAAAAAACATGGCTGATCGCTTGCACGGTAATCTAATCGCGCTCCACAGCGATCGCCTACACCGGCGTACCTATCTAGCGCAATCAAGCGATTCAAATCCGACCGATCGAAGTCGGAACGTAGGTCGGCAAAGGGAGAGAGAAAGAGAGAGGAGGATTGCCACAAGACGCGGGGGGTGATGCGGCGGGGGAGTGCGTGGAACAATGGGAACCACTGTCCGGGGATTGCCTGGCTGTGCCGCAACTCGCGCAGGAGATCCGATAAGATAGGGAGAGGGTCTCTCAGTATCGCTCGTAACCACCATTCATCGGCGCCATCGTCGTGGGCACCTCTTTACCCTTTTCACGGCGCGGCGTATTAGAGCCATTGTGTTATCTGTCATGTCGGAGATATCCGAAGGGCCAACAGCCGGGACACGGTGCCCCGCCAAAGGAAACTAGTCGCGTCAGAGGCGTGAAAAGCATCTCGCGTGGGTGGCACGAGGCCCGGTGTCTCTTTCGGGGCACCAAAAATCGATGACTGCGGCCGATCGGGGCACCGGTCATCGACAGCGAACCGTAAAATCGCCTAACGATGCGATAGATAATAATTAAGTTTGTCCTACAACCAAGTAATCTCTTTCATAAAAATGATCCGGTTGAGTCACCGTACCGTCCATCTCCCACGTCGATTACGCGAGACTCGTCTAACGGTCACGCACTCTTTCGTCACCGGAAATGATCGTAATCCGCGAGCGAGTCGTTTCCCTAATCGCGCTCCAGTAAGAATTGATTCCTAGGTGGCACACGTGCGGCCGCTCGTACGAACGACGAGGACGAAAACGTTGGGAGGGACGCCTGCCCACGTGCGTGCAGAGTTATCTATTCATCCGTTCATCCACCTACCTATCTGACACCTACCCGCTTATCCGTCCATCCTAACGTCTAATGCGCTCGCGCTGTTACTTTCGCGCGCCCCGAATTATTGTAAAAGGCCGCGTAACACTTGCAATGAGGCTCGCGCGACCGGGTCGAGCGGCTGCTGTCGTGTAACAATGGCAGTGCACGCTCTGACGTTTCTCATGACGATTAATCCGCGTACAATACGCGGTTGCGCCACAACAATTAGCGACAACACTCTTGCCGGCCGGCGAGAGTGAATTGTTGGGCGCGCGAGCGAGACAGAGAGCGTCGCGTGAGCGCCACACGCACTCACGCACGCATGCATGTACGTACTCGCTCTAGCGCGAACGCACTCGTGCGTGCTACACGACCGTTCGTGTGTGCGTTTGCTTACGCTTACCTACGCCTCGCCGCTCGCGCGTGCCTACCGCGCTTTGCGTATGTAGAGCATGGGACCGCTATTGTCTATTGTTGCCCGTTTTATTATCCCCGGGTCATGGTCGCTCGCGCCGACTTGGCTTGGCCAATCGAAATCGCGCTACCATCTAATTCTATTATTTTAACTCTTAAACCCCACCTGGGATCCATGAGATTTCAGCAAAAATTTGAGCGCACTTTTAAATAAGAAAAATCTCTTAATTCACGATTTTTTAAATATATTATGATAAAAAGTTCGGCTTCGAAAAATAAGATTATTGATTCATACTTTGAAGAGTATTTATGATTTTTTTCAAGACGAAAAAATGAATAGAGTAATTTCTAGAAGCTGGGGTTCAGTGGACTCCCAGTAGGATTTATGTTACGAGGAAGGATAAGGGTTAAATAAGAATGTACCTTCAAATATCTCGCAAACCTGCCACTGTCATTTAGATCGTATAATAAAAAGAATTGTTTTCTTACTAAACAGGCATTCTCAGAGATTCTCTTTCGCTTTTGTATTCCTTAATTTTGGATTCTTTAATTTCTATGATTTGTTAACAAAGGCAAGGCAGCACTTTTTTTGCTTTAAGTGGAAGAAGCTATTATGGACTATTGAAAAATTTATCTCGTTTCGCCTCTCGATTTCTATGAATGGAAACAACGAATATCTTTCTGTCTCATTTAAGAAAAGTCATCGTTCTACTATGTTTAGAACCGCTCTAAAACTTGTTTTCTTGAAAAAGAAAAAAGAAAAAAAAAAATACTGTCTAAACTTTCAGAATGCTACATTGTGCCATGGCTCTCGTTGTGATAGTTGTTTAGCCGCTATTGTTATACTCTACTATTCTCTACACATACTACATATTGTACTAGATGCATCCAATAATAATAATGTAAATGTCATCAAAAAATAATGCCTCAATAATTAAAATTATCATTTGTTACATTTTTACAATTTACAATTTCAAAGAACGTTCACCATAAATCACGTCGATTAGAAATGAAACAGATGAATTTGCTGAAGACATGTTTATTCACGTACTATTACTAAGCATTATAGCATCGTTTCACAGATGGTTCCCGTCAGGAGGAGGACGACGCGCGGCAAGGAAGAACACAAGATAGAGAAGTAAAAGAAAAAAAGAGAGATCCTTAGGAAGAATAAAAGAAAAGGCGAGGGCGAAGAAGGCGTTGGAACGGTCGCCCGCAGTGCCGCTGACTATTTATCATAAGATCGATCGGTATCTCAAAACGATACCGGTCCGATCGGCGTCGTATCGATTCTTCTAAGGGCTTCAATTAACGTTATTAAAGCACTATTAATCTCCGGGTCGACACGATGTACGGTATGCACGGCACGCCGCATTTCGCTCCGACCTCCTGCGATCCTCTCCTCGCATTCGATCCCGCAGGAGGATACACGGATATACGAATCGTTCCTTGCGAGTTCGATCCATTTATTCTACGGTCTCCTATCGCGACCGGGTACGTGTCACAGTTGAGTTGACTCACATTAAAAAGAGGTTCTAGTCTATAGGTCTAAATTTGTTTTTTTTACAAATTTTTTTATAGGGAAAGAAAAGAGATATCAAAATAATTTTTTTGCATTACATTTCGTATATTTCAAAGTATAAATAATAATTTTTTAGGAGGAAAAATATGAAAAATGACAGCTATAGCTTAGGCTGCATCGGAGCGTGCAGCGCGTACATATCCAATTGGTGAAAAATCTCGGCTCTCGACATTCCGAAACAAATAAATCAGTCAAATTATTAAAATGTATTAAATTTGTGGGGCCATGAACCTCATCGGAAAAACTTGAAAATTAACAGAATAGCGGCTATTCGAAATTTAATGTCGATTTTTTCAATCCTTTCCTTTTTTTCACCTGTTCAGAAAAACGGTATAACAGTACTTATTTTGGAAAATTTATTGCAGTTTTAGGTTTATAGCCTCATAAAAATTTTCTATTTTACGTTAGAAAAAAATTTAAAGTCAATCGAATGATAGGTCGAGGCTATACATTTCCCGCTAGTTTGAAACACATTTTCAAGAAAAACGCGTTTAAAGTTTTATTTTATGATAACTTTCAGTTAACTGTAATATTTTGTTACATTGTTCTAAGCAATTCCTGGCCCATAAATGAATTTCTCTTTCTGTTCGAAGAACAAATTTGCTGTATTTGAATACTTCTTCTTTCTTCTTTCTTTTTTCACTTGATTTTTAATCGATGCTGATTCCGTTCAACAAGTCATTGCTTAATTCATCAAATTGCTTTAACATTTTGAATATTGCAAAATCTTTTTACAAGCATATTCTATACACTTTAGAGATGCAAAAGAATCGATTTGTTTACTTTCTAGACTAAAACCTTAAAATAGAGCACGTGAACATGGATTATCTAAATCATTCTTTTTCAACGGGGTATAAATCTAAGTAAATCACGTGATTAATATTACAAACACATAAATTGAATGAAGCAAGCTGTATCCAACAGTTAATATTAATTCATATTAATGCAATGACGTTAATACTTTTTTATTTAACGTTAAGTTGTGCGCGCGCGTATCTGTGTACGCTATCATTATGTGAAAACATCGTTAGATATGTCATGTGAGATTTCATTAATAAATACTTTCCATGTAGAAAGATGTGAGACATCAAAGTCCAATATTTTTGTGGCACAATCGTCACGTTTGGCTTTCTACCGAATTGCATCCGTTGCAACTGATGAACCTAGGAATCTCCTCTTTTTTTTTTAGGTAAGAATTGTTGTTGCGTAAATGCCATAATGCCATGCAAGTGCCTTGAATAATTGCCATATGTCCATTACCAGGTAATACGCGGGATCGCACGCGAGGGGAAAAAGTACAAAATCAGATGTTTTTTTGAGACGGGCGTGCGGTACGGTGCGTAAATCATACCGTGAAAGCTTTACGATAGGTCGTGGTTAAGTACGCGCGAGTATCCTTATTAGCTGGCAAATTAGAAGCATTGGCAGTAGGGTCATTTGCAAAATCGCGTTTCACCGCGATTAAAGTGCGAACATCTGCCGAGTGCGTTTGCGTAAATACAGTAAAAAAAAATCGAAAGGTGAATGTCAAAGATTTTGCAAAAACTGCATGATTTTGTAATACAAAATAGCACTATTTTTTACATATTTTCATTAATAAAAAAGAGATTTTTCAAAAGTAGCGTAAAAAATTATTTGTGGAAGCTGTTCATTGATTTGGCAAAAATAACTTGATGAAATAATATTATATTTTTATAAAAATAAAATAATTTAGTGTCTTACAAGACATTTCTCATTTCTCGTTGTATTGCATTATTTATATAACTAATAAATGTGTACTATATATTTGCTAAACATCTACTATACAAGAAATTGAAAATTTCGCGATATATTTCGCTTCTGTACATTCTACATAGATCTCGCGATGTAAAGGCAAATTATATTTTTATAATATTTTTTTTTAGTCAAGGTACTAATACAACGACGACAGGTCAGCATAAAATCGTACTAGCTTTCGGTGTCTCTCCTGTTGTATGTAAAGTCGCGTTAAGCGCGTATACCTACTCGCTCGGCCCGCGCTAATGAAGTAGACCAGACGTTGGGGCAAGAAGCATGGACCATACCGCACTACCGGGGCGTGGCCGCATACATGAATACGAAAAACGTGGTCCTCGAACGAACGAGTGCACGAGGCCCGAACGCTCTGTCGGAAATAAGGGGGTATAACGTCCCTCGGAAGGCGTCATCACGATGCGTTAGGTGAAAGTAAATCGCGCCTACGATCCTACAGAGCCGTACGATCGTACAAGAACCAGAAGGAGTAGCTCGAGAAAACAACATTCGTTCGTATAGCGAGCCTCACATATATAGCCATAATAAATTACACGTGTATAATTTATGAGATATATCGCAAAGATGCGGCATTCTTCGCTCATGCGTCAGATTGCGCAATTGTTTTTTTTTTCTTACGCGTTATGAATATGTTGTTTTTCTGTCATTAATAATACGTATCGTGTTTATTTTTTGCTTTTACTTATCAACGTCAAAATCGCAACGTCAACATTAAAAATAAATAATCACGTATCCCATTAATTGAATAGGTAATTGAGTTCCTCAATCAGGCTCGAGCTCACTATCTCCGTGTCCGCTTTTCCGTACATTACGAAAACACAGTTCAAGTATATTGTTAAGCGCATCGTCGCGACAAGTTGCATGGGGTATTCGTGTGCTGCGAGCCGCGAAGTTCCGGCGGTCCCAGCGCGTAAAATAAGAAACCGCCAGCTTGTGCAGCGAAGGATGCATCTGGCGCGAGGACTCGGCTCGTCCTTGTCGATTCCGTCGCCGGAAACGCAGCCTCTTGACCCCCCTCTCTTAGTTCCCCATGTGCGCAATACTTCCGGCAAAGATCACGTTTAGAAAGAGCTCGGATTCGTCCTGCTAAAAAAGATGTTTAGATAAAATTGCAATTAGCCATGTGTAAAGACCAAATGCTGCGAGCATGGCGATAGCAAAAATATGTAATAATAATAAAACAGTATTATAAAAAGTTAGAGTTATCTACTATGAGACTAAATCTTACTTATGTAAATTCTAGAAAAAAAGTTTAACGTTTATTAAAATAAATTAATTCGGTATCATCTAATTAATTTTTTATAAATAAAAACAAATCACGTTTTAGAAAGAACTCGGATTCGTCCTGCTAAAGAAGATGTCTAAATAAAATTGCAATTAGCCATGCGTAAAGACCAAATGCTGCGAGCATGGCGATAGCAAAAATATGTAATAATAATAAAACAGCATTATAAAAAGTAAAAGTTATCTACTATAAGACTTAATCTTACTTATGTAAATTCTAGAAAAAAAAAACGTTTATTAAAATAAATTAATTCGGTATCATCTAATTAATTTTTTATAAATAATATATGAGAAAATCGAAAAGTTTTACAGCAATTTTTTTTACTAATTTAATTGCATCCTCAAATAAATCAGAATGATAAGCACATCTTAAAAATATCGCTTAATCCACATGCACCATTGTACTTGAAGCCGGATTTCGCTTTGTTTAATCGCAATTACAGCATGTCCTTCGCCGGAACTGTCTTACGATCGCGATCGCGGCACCTGCCGCGGAGTAGGGATCGATCGAGAACGAGACAGCCGGACGACGTGGAAAGGGAGACGAAGCGGGGAGGGCAGAGAAGCGCGAGGAGAAGAGGAACGCGAGGGAGGATGTCCAAACGGAATCAGGATCGGCATGGGCAGAGAACCGTGCACTAAGCAGCCTCGTCGACATCCTGCCTTTGCCAGGATTGCGACATTGGCTCCGTGGCTCGCGCACAGAAAACACTGTGTCTCGGGAGCGGAAGCAGATCTTGCGCAATCGGGCCGCCCATTGTCTTGAGATCCTCCGCCGCGGAGTCGACTTCGGCTTCAACATCGATGTCTTTACGGCCGCGCCGTACCGAACATCTCGTAGCTATCGGGTCACGCTCGACCTTACCATGAAGCGTATCAATCGCATTTCGAATGAACGCGTTGCAATCACTCGGGTCTTACGTTAATTTTGTCTCGGTATTTCGTCATTAATTCCCTCGACCGAAATAGTCTTGCTGCATTATCTCTAAAGCAATCGTGTAATTGCATCGTTTGCACATGGCATCAATGCTTTTAGAACTCACCGTTGTTATTCCCAAAGAACTCTTTTATTTCTTTTAATTGCAAGTGTTGGACCAATGTCATCTCTAAATACCGCAAGTAATCGTAATTTACGGAATCAATCAATCTCGTAGATTCCGCGTAACATAATCGGGTAATTGCGATCACGGGGAGCAAGATCGAGCGCTACGGTTCTGCGTAAGTACGCAATTTTGCGAAGGACGCGTAGGCATAAGGTAATGCTCGCCAAGGTGTGCGGAACGATTGCTACACTATTTTCTACTCGCGCAATTTTACACTTAGCGTGGTGCACATGCGGTTGTAGCCGCGATACGCCGCGGCGTGGGTCGGGCGCCAGAAAAGCCGCGCGTGTGAAATCTATGAATCACCATCGTACCGACCGATACGTACACACCGACAAGTAATCCTTAGACGCGTCTCCTCTCCAGATAATTCCGGCGAACCGGAACGCACTTATCGCGCCGCGCCAATTACTCCGTCGCGTGGGAGGATTATGTAAAAGGCCGGCCTCGGGAATGCACGCGATAGAGGTAAAATAGGTGAAAATGTTGCACGACTACGTGCGTAAAATGGCAAAATATTCTAATGAAGTACTAACGAAAGCGTTTAATGAGCGGCTACTATTTTCGTCACGGACTATTGCCTTTCTAACGGATAATCGTCTGTTGTTTTTCTACGATAGTTTCTATACGATCACACGATTGTCGTTTCCCTATGCGATGTACCTGGATTTTTTTTTTTTTTTTGCGACACTTTCTCCAGTCGAAATGTGAATTCGAGTCGGCCGGCGTCGTTCTTGGAATGTGGCCGTCGCGATTAATTAAACACGAAGTAGAACCGCACGAGCGCACTTATCGCGAGTACAAATGGCAAGGCGGATTAAACTTACGTGCCATATTTTTTTTTTAGAGCCGCTCCAAGGCAGTCGGGTACGATCATAATCGAGACGAGCTTCATCCGGCAGTGCAGGTTGCTGCAGATGCGCAAGGATAAAATATTACGCGAGTGCTAGATTTAGAATGCGATAAGGAGATTGTTAATCTCCAGGAGGACGTAGGAAGAAAAGACGCGTACGTTTGTATAGCATTACATCGCGTTTCTGAGTGAAATCGTGTTAAAAGTGAATGTCAAATCCCGTTTCAATAGAAACTTATGCAAATGGTTGACATTGAAGTCTTAGAAGATCCACAATGTAAATATCTATTTGGAAAAATAGATGTAATAATTTCCCAACTCTCTCTTCCCTCTCTCGCATTCGGTTCCACGCATTTGATCCAGATTCCATTTCATATTAATATAAACGGATCACTCTGACATCGTTATCTCTATTCATATATATATGGATGAATGAGAGCGTCGGATTCGCGTAAAGTATCAATGTTAACGCATGAGAGAGGAGAGAACTTGACCCTCTTCTCTCGAGCGCACACACGCATCTACATTAACCCCCTTGCCACGAGATCACATTGCGGTGCAAAGATGATTCTATTTATGCGCGCAACCGACTCGGACCTGGGGTTAATACGATGATATCACTCACGGGATATACTACGTAAGTCGATTAGCGCAGGAAAGCCGGAGACGAGTTTTGCGGTCGAAACCGAGCACCGTGGACCGAAGTGTATCTTCCGACGTAAAGAGGGTTGGATGATGAAACGTGAGGGACAAAACGGGTGAAACTAGTTTCCTAGCTCTTTCACGAGATCTAGATATTTAAGCTTTTAATCCGCTGTGGAAAAAGTTCATTTCTGATACTATCTGCAAGTTGTATGCATACGTATCGCGAATTAATCTGAGAATGAGAATTCTTAGCGTCTATGCTATGTATATTATGCGGTTTACATCTGGACCAAGTTTAGTAAAAAAAATAATCGAATAAATTCAGGACAATATTGGTCATTTGATACAATAGACAAGACAGATGAGCAGTACGACAAAGGAAAAGAAATTCTTCTTCTTTTGTGTTGTGTTTGTTATTAAGTTTTTGTTGTAACTACATATTAATTTATAAAATTTTACATTACGTCTAACCATTAGATTGGAAAATTTTTGGAATATATAAAAGGAGATAGAGAAACAGCTTCAAATCCGGGCACATAGTTTAGAATCCGCTCGCTGTCTATAAAAAAGATCCCAAACCAGTACAATACTCGCGAGATCGGCAATAAAATATATCTCGCTACGTCATTATTATACCGGCGAGCCCTAAATAATTCTCTCCGTGTCTTCCTTTCGATCTGTTGGAATGCCGTATACGAGTCGCTCCTCTTCCTCCTTCTTTCCACCTGAAAGGTAGTGCATGCTCTGCGCGATCACTCTTTCTTCTCGCTAACCTTTTTTCTCTTCTCCCTGCGCTACCCGACTCGTGAATACATCTACGAGTTAACGAATTTCGAGGAGCGCGAACTGGCACCCTTCTAATCCTGTGACTAACGTCTACGTCAAGAACAGAGTCGGCGCGAGCACGCGAGGATGCGGAGCGACTAGAGGCTTAAGTCTTAGAGATCTCGACCACAACCCTCTTTCAGAGATCTCTTGGGAAGGGCGAGACGATGTCTTTATCGTCTCATCCACCTCGTTCGCTTCTTGCAAGTTAAGATGACGATTCTAATATTTCGTTGTGTAGTCGTACAATTATTTCAATTATTTTGCAAAAATCTTTAAACATTTTAGCTGATATTATTAATATTAGTGATATTGTTTATGTAACATCAATATAAATAAATCTCTGCAGAATTATATTTTATTTTCAGCTTTCCAAGTCACATAAATTTCTATAATGAAACTTTCAACATTTCAATCAAATCATTATCATATTACTTTATCATACAATATATCACAATATATACAATATATCACTTCACGGTAATGAATAGTATTCATATTTATTTAGCTTATTTGTGTACTTTCTCTACTACTAGATCAACGAAAGATGAATCGAAGTTTTCGACTCGCTGTCTCTTATTGTTAAATTTCACAAAATTCCATTATCTTCGATAAAGTTAATCACAACTTCGATATGAAGCAGTTTATCACAACTCAAGAAAGCTGAGAAAGTAGGCATGAATATAAATTTGGATGTATATTTAAAAAAATTATTGCTCCAAAACATTTTGAAGCGTAAGTAGCATTCACTTGAAAGACACGAGCTACCTGAACGAAGAAGCTTAATGACGTACTATTATTAGTCACATTGACAAAGCGTCGCAAAGTATGGAACGAGGGCTCGTCGACGTCGAAGGCGTCTCGTCGAAGCGGCGAGACGAGAGACCATACCGCGTTAGCGCATTGCTCTCTTTATTTTTCATCCTTTCTCTCTGCTTTACATACGCTACATGGTTACGGTGGGGCCATCGTCCTCCGGCCGCTGCTGCAGCATTGCAACGATTATTGTGCCCTGCTACCTTCACACGGTAGCAACGCGGTAGCAACAAGCGACTTCTTTTGTGTGAGGATGCTGCGCGGATGTCTCGCGGCGACACAATGGCTCGTTTCAGCAGCGACCGGATTTCGGAGTCCAGAGTCACTGAATGGACCATTGGACCGAAGGGCAGACACAGTTGCTAAAGCCAATGAGGTACATCACGGTAATAACGTGCATGGGTGTTAACGTATTAGGAGCGATTTCCGTTACATTGTTGACCATTCTTAAATGTTGTTTCCAAACGAAGTGAGCCCTTGAACTCGCGTCATTGCCCTTACACGGCTAAAAAAAAAATCACGTATGTAGACCTAGATTCTCTAAGGTCCGATTGCACCAACATTATTTTAACTTTAAGCGAGGCTTAAAACTCTCTCTTTCTTTCTTTAAAGCTTAAGAGAAAGAGAAAAAGAGAGTTTTAAGCTTCACTTAAGATCAAAATAATCTTGGTGCAATCGGTCCTAAAACTTTTTAAGGCTAGTGATACATAGAAAAACATAAGCAGTAGGATATAAGCAGTAAACAAATTAACATTATTTATTGCTTACGTTATTGCCTTACGTTCTCTATTATGATTGGCCGATTCGCTTACTTCTTAAGTTTTAGTGCCTACATTTTTCTATGTGCCACTAGAAACTCTTAAGACGCTAAGAACGTAAAGTCATGTTTTATGACGATTATCCAACTCTTCTTCGATCCGATCTTCAATGCGATTCATGTCTCATGGCCAAAAATACGAGCAAGTCACGAGTCTGACTTCCTTGTAAGAATGTCCACGCCAATTAAACGAGACGATACATATACTTGGCACGCAGGCGCTACGTAATGGCGATTGCATTGCGCAACCTTGATTTCGTGCGTAAAACTATTGTCCCGTAGACGATCGGACCGTGCCGCTTAGGCAAACGGGTCAGCTTTAGCGCCGGCACGCAGATTCGCAGAGCAATTAGTTCGCGGTAAGTCGATTAAAATTCAAGGTCCCGCCTCTACTTCCGTGGTCAAGTTTGGTCAACAGGCGTGTCTCGTTTATCCAAATTTCTTCAAGGCCGCGATCCCATATAAGGACGATGTTCGTCGATTTGAAGAAACCCGTTCGCACGATCGCTTCACACGATAAATATCACATCTACGGTTAACGAAGCCGTACTCATTTCGGTAATTCACAGACTAGTTCTGAGTAGCATTCGTGTTGCGATAAGCGATTACGCAAGGTAGTATACATATGCTGTGCGGCATTCATTGCCGGGGCCGCAACAAGGAATCATTACGTGCAGCCAGGCGTTACGGATATATGGAGCGGTATTTTACCGGCACTTTAGCAGGGACAGAATGGTCTTACTTTTTTTCTTACTGACTTTTTTATGGATTTCAGTAATGAAAATTGCTAAAAGAAATTGATAAACGAGAAATTAATAAACGAAATTAATAATCAAATACTGGCCCGTGTTTGAGTATATTCGTTTCGAAAGTAATTGAGTATATTTGTTTCAACATTAATTGAGTGTATTCATTTCGAAAGAAATATGAAATAGAATTATCGTATTTAAAATAAGTTAAGAAGATTGATGTTCTCTTCAAGAAAGATATTGCGTGTGCGCGTGCGTGTGTGTTTGAAAAAATAACAACAAGTTTATTAGATAGATTATTAGAAAATCAATTTTAATTCAAATTCAATTCATTTGCGTAAATTTAACATATAAATTTTTATAAAGTTTATCTGTAATTATCGGTATATGTATAATATATTGTAAATAATATTGTTATAATCACGCGGACAAATTGCGCAAACAATTGGATGATAATAATGCGTGGAGATAAAGAAACAGGAAAAAAGAGATGCAGGAGGTGGAAGGAAGAACGAGGAAGGAGAAAAAGAGGAGGAGGCTAAAGAAGAGGCATAAAGAAGAGGCGCGCGAGATCGCGGTAGCAATCGGCGGACCCATCATTAAAAATCAGTTAACCTCGCAATTACCGTGCGAGTCCCAGCCTATTAAGTGCGCGTAATCGGAAGAGGCTTTTTTTGGAATAATCGTTCGTGGCACAGAGAAACGAGCTCGCGCGAGTACCCACCGATTATGCGACCGCTCGGCGGGAAGGAAACGCTTTGTTTCGTAGGGAAGGTACGAAGGTAACAGCCGGAGACGAATGGCGAGTCTGCTTCGAACAGCACATTTGCGAAATACTGATGGCTTTGCACAAGCAACGTCTGATAAATTCGCTCGAGTCACGACAGAAATTTCAGACGTTTTTCCGATGGTGTATCCGCAGCTAAGAAAGTTTCGGCAGAAGTTGTATCTATTTCTTCTTTCCATTAAAATTTCTAAATCGATTTTTCACACACATTGCCGACTCTTGCGCGATTTTTCAAGCAATTTTTTTCTTTTTACCGATAAAATCACGACGTTTTGATAACTTTTCAAGCGTCGGAAGTTCGAACGGAACAGTTAAGCGAGGAAGCTTTCATTTAGCGGTCTAAGTAGTTACTTACAAGTCTATAACCTTTCTTTACGTACGTTATTGCTTCGTTAAAGCGTCATTTTCTCCTCTCTTGATTTCCACTGCTCGAGACGCTCGGCAAAAGGCTATTTGGTGGAGTACCCAATCCCATTGCCGCTCACGCATTTAACTCCGCACCATATAAGACTCCCGGAAGAGCCGTTTGCTCTCGATATGTTCAGTTGCTATATCGAGAACTCGGGCGGAGCAAGAAGAAAACAGAGCGAGGGCCGATCGGCGATGAGTGGTTACGAGTTACAGATGAGCGTGTCGGCACTTAAGTGGCGCCGAATAGGGACGTGTAAGTACAGCCTGGCCTCGGCATTGACGGTGTCGGCATATACGTACATGCGAGAATCGACCGTGCCAGCAACTTCGAGGTACGAAAAGACGCGTTTAAAATTTACTTACCCATAACTTCGATTGGAGTGGAGAATCCGACACCTTAATTAATCCACTGACCCAACATCTCGAACAGTCAGCGAACCTGAAGCGTTAATCATAACGTATTAACTCTTAAACGTTAAATATATAATTGCATTCATGCGCGTATGTGTATTATTCTAGTTATAAAAAGTATAGTTTCACAAGAAATAAGGCAAACCAAAATTGGATAAAAAAAATTGAGATATTATTTAATATGCAATATGTAACATTGTACATCGAGATACCGATTATTTAATTTTTCTTCTCAAAGTATTTAATTTATTTTTAAAAACGCTTGGAACAATTACTTCTCTTAGAACAATAAGTTGTTTGATCTTTTTTATGATTTGCTTACACTCGCATCAAAGTGCAAATGTATTTTCATCAAGGAGATATCAATCTTGTATGTAATCTCGATAAGAGCGATCATATCACGTCACCCGCGTTTGTTGATCGCTCGCAATAAGAAGACAGACCGAGCGAGTCGCATGGACCAACAAAGTCAGAGTTTGTGGGCCTCGGCTGTATATGATTAATGCGACCCACTGTGGCGAACGCAATATAGAACGACGTGCCTCATTTGCATTTGCGTTTCGAGGACCACCGTGTTTGACGTCGGAAACCTCTTAACGAGGAATTATTAAGGAACAATTAAACTCTCGACGAAACTCGCAGTGTACACTGCCAACATCTCGCAAAACGAAAAACGTCCAAAGAGAAAATATTCAAGCGTCGTTCTTAATCGGTCTCGTGTTTTATCTGATGTTTCCTAATGAGGTGTGTTTATTTTTCTCACAACAGTTTGACAGTCGGGCAACGTACACATTCCCACATCCGACTTATCTAATTTTGTGAATCGATCCAATTATTTCCTACTTAACATATAAGCGAAGACAGAAATATATTTTATATTGTTTAATATAAAATATTTTTATATGTTTTTTTACGTTATCTGACTAGCGATTCTTTTATATACTTTATATTAATAATAAATAGATATATTTTATAGTCGTATTCTTGCCTGAAAAGACAAGACTTGCTAAAAATTAATAAAAAAGAGATATGAATTGTTCCTTATGAAGAATTCTTCGTTTCGGAATTACTAAAATTGCTACTGCCGATACGGGCTTTGCAACAACATCGTAGGAGCGTTCCCAAATTATTAGTTTATAAGAATAAGAGGTCTCGAAGGAAACTACTAACGCGCAAGCAGCGACACGTATTCGCAACCGTGTGGGCGTTTATTGGCGACCTGCTTAACACAGGTGACAGTTAGTGGATTCACTGATCGTGTAATTGTCAGCGGGAAATCGGACTACCTCTCCTTCGGTCTGCCCGCAAGCTATTTTGCAAATCTTACGATTACTCGTAAAAAAGGCAAGATGAAGTATGAGAATTGATGGAATATCACCAACCATTCTTGTGCCAGTAATATCGTTTATTGTCGATTCAAATTTATGCAAAACTGTTTCATAAGCATGGCTTAGCGCGAGAGGCAAAAAGTAAAGACATGTCGCAATATTTCATTGAAGTTCGTATTTTTCTATGACTTTCATAAATTACAAAGAGGACCATTCACTTAATGCGTTTCCTCAAACAATCCGAGTAATAAAGTTGCGAAAAATATACTCGAATCGACCATTTTATGTAACGAATATAAATTAATGAATACAAATTTATGTAACACTAATAAAAAGATTATATTTATGCTAGAGAGAGAGAGAGAGAGATCTCCCTGACTATAGATTACCGACGATTTTCCTGCGATGTATTGATGATTTTCGCGTCACTCGCTAATCTCGTCAAGGCATCATAAAGATGCTGCTTCTCCCAGCTCGTTTCTCACACTTTCCTATGGCTTTCCGCGGTGCGATAAGCGGCCGCCAATGGATCCGCGAGCTGCGGATAAAAATGATCAACGCTCGTGCGCTCAGAGATCTTCCGCGAGAAACGATCTTCCACGGAGATTCGCGCACACCCACGCGAGGGGACACGCGCTTCCATGCAGGTGCGTGCCCACGGGTTCGCGGGGGTTAATGCGTCGAGTAATAATTAAAACGCTATTTCTCGCGTGCATGGCGGAGAAAGGCGAGACGCAAGGCGCGCGATTATAAAGCCGCTGCCGCGCCTATCTCTCGTAACGGTTTGGTAAATGGACCTCTCTGTGGACGGTCATATTATACATATTGAATCGTGTAGCGTTCGGTGAATGAATACGAAGAGGAAGATACGACGATGAGCGCGTAGATCCAACGGAGTCGCGGCGGAACGCTTTAGAGGTCGTCCGCGACCTCTCGAGAGACCCCGAGGTTGGAGGTGCGTTTTTTCTCAGATACTAGAAACCATCGACTTTCGGTCGAGTCGACACTCGATCTTCCGTCCGTATCGTGCGCACGATCGGGGACGACGTTTATTAAAAAGATCAGCGGTTGTGTGCGTGTATTCCGGTAATCTTAATAATGGCATCTCGACGAGATTCTTCGTAACGTCCGACACGACGCGCCGAGGAGGAAAATTTTTTAGCTCGTATCGGATCATTTTGCATGCAGACGCATATATACACGCGGGGCTGGTCGTACGCAAATACACATTACAAGAATGATCTCGCGCGGGCGCGCGAGCGCATGTTGCAATTAACACTTACGTAAGAAGTAATTGAGAAACCGCGCAGCTGCTATCTCGTGGGCAAGATGCACCGTATCGAGGAGATTTATAATAATTCGGTGCCATCACGGTGATACGCCTGACACTTACATAGCGTTCACATTCTACGTTTAATTTCCTGACAATCGTCGCGGCCGGCATCCTCGTTCGATTCAACAATCGATCCTGTCACATCACGCGTTAAAGTTTCCATAACTCACATGTGCGTTGTCTCGGTAACGTAATCGCATAAAGCGTTTATCTCATTCCAAGTCGATTTATCGACACGTACGTCACTGATGAAAAAATTACTTCTCTTTACCTTGTACTTTTTTTCTTTCATTAGCGAACGCGATGCATCTTATGCAGATAAATTTGCATGATAATCGGTTTGTATGTGTATTAAAAGAATCTAAGATCATTAAGTTTAAAAAGATTAATTGATATAAAAAAAAAGTATGAGATGATTTGATCAAGTTTTTTTTTTAATGAGTAAAATGAAATGTTAGTGAAGATCCTCGAAATGCAAGGACGTCGAGAATTAATGAATCAATTTTACATGTGACAAAATATCAGGATTGTAGCAAAATCTTTTTACAAAACCGATGTGAAATAAGCGGGGTCTCGTAATTATGAAGCGTATTAAATTTAGCCACGATCGACGAACGACAGCCGCGCCTCGGCGTCTTCACCCTAATCATAGGCGATTAGACGCGGTGAAGCGTTCACGAGGCATGACAAAGAACGAAGTGTCGATTCTTGCCCCTCGCCGGCAATTATTAATCGCACTTAGCGCTAATGACGAGCGCGCGGCTTTCGTATATGTATGCTAATGAAGCGTTCCTCTATTTTCCATAGGGATAATATAACATTGGACGCCGCAGTGATTAGCATCGGCTCCGCGATGCTGGCCCCGGCCGATGAGGCGATTCCTCAGGGCGACCGAGTGGATAAGTGCAGAGGAGAATATTCCTCAATGTCGCACCGAACCGATGAAGACCTCACGTGGGTCTCACCTGGACTTTACCTTACGGGGGTGGCCGCGGGAGCCTTGACCGCGTGCTGCCAGCTTAATCCCACGTTTTAAGCACGAGCGAAGAAGGCTCGATCTCGGCTACTTAAACGAACGGTCAAAGTGCGACATCCGGTTATGCGTTAACCAACGTCAAACCGGAGAAATATTACGCCGTTGCCCTTTCATATTTCCATGCATTCTCATTTATTTTCTTCCTCGTAAGAAATTCATGGCATCGTTAGCAAAATGAATTTTCTATTAGATCGCTTCTTAGGACGCAAAGAAGGAATATGTAACAAAACTGCAGTACGATGCACTACATATGTTTATTAACAATTATATTTATTATAATTTGATATAGGATCTTAATATGATTTTGATTTATTTAATGCCAGGCTTCCCCGTGTCACGCACGTTCAGAATATACCATACGCATAACAAATCGCGTAACAAGATGAATAATTAATGGCATTCTCAGTAAAACAAAACTGGAATAGATAATTGTACACTTCAAATACCGACTAACTACTAAATTTATTGTCTGTTGCAATGTCGCTGCTCAGATGGCTCGCGATCCGCGTGAAATTGATTTAAGATTAAATCACAGGCGCGCGACTATTAACAATGGAAAAATCGGAGAGACACGTTGTAACCCTAAACGGTCAAACGTATTTTATCTAAAATATGTTTATGGGAAAAAGCCAATACGCAATTTGTAAATACAGACAATATTCATTATTCCGTTTACTGAGATCTTCAACTCTGGAATATCGCATAAAACTCACTGCGAAACGGTTAAAAAACGGAAACTACGTTGCCAAATATCCGCGGCGATGTATTATTCGTGAGGACAGTTATTAGCAGTGACACAAGACGCAATTAAACCGCGCAGACGAATCCCTGAATACGCGATACACGCATCAAACGTCTCTCTGTGTCTCAGGTGTCTCGAGGGTGAATTAATATGCGGGTGAGACGCGACGTGCGTGTATTAAAGACAGAGAAAAATACGTAATTACGAATAAAAGTTTCAATTAACTCCCGACTTAACGTGAGCGTCTCGTGATTCATAGGCCATAACTGTGCGCATCGTAGAATGAGCGTCGGCGCACATGTGTCGGCGACGGTGTGTGCACCGTCGAAGGATAGTGCTCCTTTCACTTTGTTTTCCCGGATGCCTGACTAGATATTAACCTCCCCGACGGAGACGATCGTTCTCCCTCTGACCGCGACATCGTTGCTCCGTGATAATCGCATAAACTTTCGGGACTAAATAAAGATTGACACAAGGCTGTCATCTCATTTAATTATCTAACTATAAGTAGAATAAATTGACTCGTTAAAAAAACCGGAGCATTCTGTGTAATTGAAGAACACATTTCAGTACTTGTAAAAAGACTCAAGTAAAATGCTAAAAGATGAATCTCGGTCTGAGTGGTTCTCGCATTTTTCTAGCATCATCCCTTTACTACCATTTTATCGAGACGTTCATTACTCGTTTACAAGCGTAATTCGCGCGTCTTCTAGCACCGCATCCGGTCTGTGGAGTCACGCGTATGACGTTAACGAGCGACGCGACCTGTAATGGGATTACTTTGCGTAAATCACGAAACTGCTGGGTTGGTCCCGCCGCGTGTCGTTATACACCTATTATGACGTGCCTTCGACGACTCGCTCCCTTGACGTTTTGAGATACATCGGACGTTTAACCCTGAGGTCCGCGTCATTCTGGAAGCACTCGGAATCAACCACTCGTCGACTACGCGACACGCAAGTTCACCAGTTCGTGTTGGTAACTTGTTGGCACACAAAATATAAATTTCAATACATCGTATATATATATATATATATATATATATAAAAGAAACTTTTCAGATATATTAAATATTATTCAAATTCCTTTATCCACTGGGCTTTGATAAAAAATTTTAAAGCATTATTTAAGTATAACTGTTACTTATTGTGTTTTTGTTTCCTTTGCTCGAAAATATTGCCAGACAAATATTAGAATGGAATTCGCAAAGTAGAGAACTACTAACAACTATCTGAAAGAAAACTATTTTGAGTGAAATGACGAGAAATTGTAGAGTCAAAAAACATCTCACTAGGGTAGTCTCTTAAGAGGCTTTATGTTCCAGCTAGAAGTAACAGGACTTATACATATATGCATTATTCACTGAATTTTTATCTATATCAATGTACATATAAAATCAATTTTTTAATTTATACTTATAATTTCCAAAATATATCCAATATTCATTATTAATATAATGATGAATATAAGATATATTAATATATATTAATCATCATTATATATAAATTTTACTAAAAACTATTTAATGTAATTCTAATTGTAATTATATAGTAGTCTAATCGCCCTTACGAGGCGATAAGAGTAGAATGCCAAAATTATGAAATACACAGCACGTGCCTACCAATCATCATGTACTTGCACGAACGCAGTTGTATCATTAAGCTATCAGACTGTGTGTGTGTGTGTGTGTGTGTGTGTGTGTGTGTGTGCGCGCGCGCATGCGTGTGCGTACATATATGTATTACATATTACCTAGCCACATCATAATATGGAAGTGACATGACATTAGTTTCTGTAAAGGAATGCAAAGATTAGAGAAGCCAAATTTATTTTATCGAGACTCTATTGTAATTTTCTATCTATTAGATTTTTCTTCTCTATGCTTTCTATTTTATTTTCCAATGCTTTTAATAGCAACACAAAAACTGAAGTAACTTACGCTCGCGTGAAAGATTGTCCACATTACTGTTACGCTTCGGTGGTGTAACGGACAATAATTTCAGAAGCGTAGCCCACACGTAAAGAAAAATAAAGTAATGACTTGGCTCTAATTGCACGTTCAGATTTTTACGGGCGACCCTGTCATACGTGCGATGTGTGCGAGATTACAAACGAAGAAGTGCAAGAGAAGGAAGAGAATATATGACATAAGGCTATAATTACTGCGAGCGTGCCCTCAGTAAAAAATCGGGATAAAACAGTGCTTCTATTAATTACCTATTTCTTAATCGCGGGCTTTTTTTCTCATTCCTCTCGTCGAGCAAAAAACGAAGAAGCGTAAAGAAAGCGCTTTCAAGCGTCTCGCATGTGTCTTTGGCTGTAAATGGACTTATGGTTCAAAAGATCGTGTCTTTCTCCACGTGAGTACGATTGCGCGAACACATTTTTGCCGAAACGTTCGCTTTTACAAGCAGTCGAGATGACTCCATTTATGTTGTGTGATCTCATGATTATGCAAAACTTTTTCATTAATTTTTTTTAATACGTCCGACACTGCCTATCGAATGTCGAAACTTTTGCCCCGAATTAGCCGCAATTGTGTAGCTCTACAGATCCATGAATCGCACAAGGTAGTGATAGCTTCGAGATATTCAAGAAAACAGGTCCGCGTGCGGGAGAACATATACTCTCAAAATTGCAAAAAAATGAAAGAAATAAGCAAATAAGATCGAAGCAAAAATATTACGAAATAAAACGGACTCAATATAAAATTAATATAATATGATACAAGACATTATTTTACATTTCTTAAGGTTAATCATGCCGGCCTATAGAGCAGTTGATTTATGTTCAAGAATTCAAAAAATCAATAAAAAAAAAATAAAGGAGAACAACGCGTAACAATATCTAAAAAAAAAAATCTCACGTATTATATCGCATTCGAATAAAAAAGATATTAATGGTCCAGGCTCCATTTCCAACGCGCCAACGAATGTCGCTTCTCGCATAAATCGTCGCGTTTCAAATATATTTCCCCCCTCCTCCCCTCACACGATTTCGGACTTGTCCAGGTATGCGTGCACGGTAGCGGACCGGAGATTTAAATAACCGGAGTTTATGATCACGGTGCGCCCCGATCTTGCGAAACCCCGCAAGCGCGTGTTCGCCTGCGTATATTATCCGGCGGAATTTATTGTCGCGATAAATCGCGAGTCGAGATTCGCCTCAATGTTACAAAATTTCAATTCCACGCTAATTCGGTATTCCGACGTACAGGCCGATTTTTCATATTTATCGCCGTTGTCGAGAGAAGCCGTCGTGAGGTGACTGGACCATTTGAGACCGATTGACATTTATAATCGCTCCGTACGGCCTTCGCTTAAGGCCGCGCCGTATAGAAAGAATCTTACGAAGAGAGTCGATCAAAATTTCGGGAACGTGGTACGCTCGTTTCTATCGCTACGCATCGGAGAAAGGAATAATTGTCGCTGTTCGCGCTACACTCATGCGTTGATTATCTCGCAACAAAGTCTGACGTGCGATTAAGGCGAGTCAAGTGGCAACGGGCATTTCGATGAATTTAGAAGCCGCGTCATCGTTAACGGACCGGCAATCGATCACATGCGTATCGTCCTCCACGCTCGCGGTAATCTGCGAAGCGAGAGAAGCCTTTTCCGTCAAGGTTCTTCAATATCGCGTGTCTTCGCGCACTGCTTTCAACTGCGCGTGCTGCGGCATATTTAACGTTCACCAAGTCGGTCGGCATTTAAGTTTATTCAGCATAAATGAGTTCATCGTCGAAAATCGCATGCATTTGCGACGTTGCGTATCAAATTGCGGAAAGAGCGCAACGGCATTCATATTTCACGCTTCTAGTTTAACGTAAAGTTTAGTACAAAGATCTTACGTTAACCAATATAAGAAATATTTATATTCAAAAATGTAAAATAATAGATTTAATAATAATTAAGTATTCGCTAATAAATAATAATGATAAATATTCGCTGAAATACGTTTTGTAAATTTACCGTTCTATTTCATTGAATCAGAGCCAATAACGGAGGATTTAGTATTTTATTGATAAACCCTTAAAAGAGCAGTCTGGTCATTATCCGCCGAATATAGAAACTCTGTCTTTAGAAACGCAGGACATCAAAGAGACCGATGTTCGAATTAGGGGGCATCATCAATGAGGCGCGCTTGTGCCCCGACATAAAACCGAGTCGTTAATGAGATATAATTGTCAAATTACAAGTCCTCTTGCACACTAAAAAAAGGACGTTATTTTCGAGACCGTACATTAATTGTCTACCTCGCGTGAGACGGCTAAAGTCGATTATACAATAGCGTAAACGTAAGTAGTTGTAGTTGTAAGAATTGACCAATCACAGTCGAATGTGAAGAGAATAATCGACTGTGATTGATCAATTCTTACAACTAAACCATTTACGACTACATTTACGTTATTGTAGAACAGACTTAAAGCGCGTTTACGCAACGCGTCGAGATTTCGTTCTCGGTATATCTCTTTTTATCTCGCGTGTCGTACAGATAAGGAATTAATTGACGTTGATGAGCGGCGTATAATTAACGACGTCACGGCGAACGTGGAAATAGGAAATCGAAAGTGGAAGAGTAACGGTTCGACATCTTGTTATAGACAGACAGATACATAAGCACGAGTGCGATTTAAAATTCGATGGTCGAAAAATTTAATAAAATATAGACGACGACGCGCGTCGATGATGCGCCACAATGTTCTCGTTAATGACTTGGGGAGGAAAAAGTAAAAAATAAATGCACCACGGGCTCGTCCGGGATTTGAACCCGGGACCTCTCGCACCCGAAGCGAGAATCATACCCCTAGACCAACGAGCCGCTTCGAGAGGCTCCTTCGTACGAGAACACTAGTGAAACAGCGACAATGTTGTGATAAACTAATTAACAATCTCACAATATGATCGCGTGAGATATATGTGATTAGCGTTCTACTTACCGCATAATTCCAGTCACGCTCATGTGCAACCGGATTTGCGTTTATCTTGCGAGAAACGGAAATAAAACATTCTATCATCTTCGGACGAGACGTTTACGAATTTAGCCTGGAAATTTGCTCAAGTAAATAAAGTCGAGTATATTTCAATGGAAAGAAAACTCCATTCTTTCGTCAAAATATTCTTGAATGTTATTGATCAAATTTGATTATTTCATACTTCATCATGCTGTCCGATCCTTATTAATAAACATAAACACAATTTCTCAAATTATTTTTTAAAAAAATTATTGAAATTGAATATATTTATGAATATTATTCGTGATGAAAAAAATTTGAATTTTTATTTGCTTATTAATGTGTGTCCCATAAACACAATTTCTCNATATATATATATATATATATATATATATTCCATATATACTTATTAATGTATGTCCCATAAACCCAATTTCTCAAATTATTTTTTAAAAAATAATTGAAATTGAATATATTTAAGAATATTATTCATGATGAAAAAGTTTGAATTTGTATATAAAATTTAAATTTTTATATATATATTATTGAGCAGCCTTGATCATCATTGGCCCTTTCTTCGTTTATTTGTGTTTCACTTACGCGATCTCGTTAAAATTTATCATGTTTATAAATATATTTTCTTTTTCCTTGCGAATCTCAAATTGTTCAATGGCTGTGTAATTCGATTTGATGTCGATGTCGTAAGAGATGAATACAGAATATATGCTCACAAGTAACGTAGATTGTCGTCGCTTTTGTTTCATTTTCCTTATTCTTCGGTCTACATAGACACACAAACGATGTAATGGAGTAGCAACAAAATAAAATGATTTAAGAAACTTCACTTACGATTACGGACGGATAAAACGCGCGATTGATCGAGATAACGAGAGGCGACGGGGATGGCGAAATGGCGGGAGGAGACTCGAGAACGACGCTGAGGCCCGTGGCTCCATCTGTAGTCGGGGAGGTAGATTCGAGTTGCGTGCTATTCTCCTTCGACCTCTGCGCATCGTTTCACCGCCGTGGAATAACCGGCGTGTTTTAAGGAATGCATGTGGTCTACAACAAAGTTGAGAGGAAAGGTCACGAAGCGTGGGTTGCGCAATTACTTTTCATCGCGCGAGCGTAATTGCGGGACCTGCGTTCGCGCGAGGAAAAAAGAAAGAGGAAGAAAGGAAAGAGGGAGGCGGGAAATATTCTTTTTACTGTACCCAAGTTTCGTTCGAGTCTTATATTAAACGCAAACGAGGGTTTCGTGTGGTAAATTCTCAGCCGGGGGCTAGAAGAGTAACTCCTTGGGGAGCTTACTCTTTGCCGGCCCCGAAAGAGAATCGGAAAACGAAACAATAATGAAATTCAACAAACGAAATTCTTTGTTGAATTCCGATATTCTATTCTACATTGTCTACTATTCTAATAGTATATCATATAATGCTCACATAAGGTAGCTGTATTTACCTGAAAATAAAAATTCTTATTCCCCCCAAAAAAAAAACAAAAAAAAATAAAAAAAGCAGGTAAAAAGAAGAGAAGAAATTAAAGAAAAATTCTCTCTAGAAAAAAGGTCACGAACACAATAAAATTTTTCCTATATCTTTAAAAAGAGTTCTTTTTTCTAGATAAAAACTCGGAATAAATACAAATTTCAGAATAGAAGAGATGTTCGAAGTACCTTTACGAGAGACCGTTTTCACAGATATACGAATGCTGTATAACGCGCGTGTACTTTTTAATTATAGCGATCTTCGATCGAAAAAGACGAAGATATTAATTAAGCAGTTTGATCTTCACCATCGCTTTATGATATTCTGGATTATTTCGATGCAATAAAGTCTAACTATTATTTTCTATTATTTTGTGTCTCCATCTTTCATCGGAAATTGTAGACTAAATTTAAATGCCACTAACAAAGCAATAGGAAAGAAATATTTACAAAAATAAATTTCGAAGTCTTAAAAATTTGTTTAATCTTTAATTGGTACCGTTATTAATGAGTAACGTACAGATTGACATCATTGTTCCATTTCCATCATTTCCCTTATTCTATCTTCTACATAATAATAATAAATATCCTTTTCTTAATTATTTATTAGATAATTATTTGAGTTTTATATCCAATAGATATATAATAAAATTTATTATTTAATATATTTAATATCTTGTAAATTTTCGAGTTCTACGCAGAGAATAAAAATAGTAAGGAAAAAAGCTTAACAGGTATGGCATTGATAAACTTCAAAGGACCGGTTGATTATATCGTCAGATTCCAATGTCATTGAGAAAAAGTGACTTTACAAATCCATTCAGAGATATCAGCTGAAAAACATGCAATCCTTTTGATTAATCCGTGTCCTCTTGACCATGTTCTAACTGTACATTTCTATAATATATTTTACATTGTTAAACATCTATTATATCGTTGACAAAAGAGCACAATGATTTTATATCGAAGAGTAAACATATCATGTATGAAGATTAATTACTACTCACCTACAATGTCGCTTCAGTTGATGCAAATTTACTCTCGTTTTATATTCAGATTTAGTTAATTGCATCGTATAACGCCGCGAAGTAATGGAGATTCGATACATCATTCGCAGCAGACGTGATTACTTTATCACCGGACGAATTCGCATCTTTCTCCAAAGATGGTGAAATTTTCAAGCGATGCAAGCAAGAGCGAAAATTTTGGTTTTATACACTCGAATTGTCGCTCGGCACACGCCGATGAAAAGTGATGCGATTCAAGTATGCACGCACGAGGGAAAATCTCGACGAGCGAGCGAGCGAACGAGCGTGATCGCTCGTTACAAGCACTGAATTTAATCGGCCATCAAGCACGAACCGAGATCGCCGTCACGGTCGTCCCTCCAAGGACGTGCTTGAGAGTCATCTCGTTACAAGTACGTACGTGTAAGTGCGTGATTTACCCGTTCTGGTCGAATCGTAGAATACTGGTAATACCGCGCCGTGTGTAACGCAATCGTTTCGACGCACAGCGCTGAGGATCGACGTCTCGCATTAAATGTCACATTCTAAATAGTGAACCATTACGTAAAGCGAACTGCCGTCGCGCGTAAATCGTTCCCTTGATACAGAAGCGAAGCGTACGTATCGTCGTCGCCGTCGCCATCGCCATGGGACTTTCCCACGTCTTGCTTGAAGAAAGTCACGAAAATGACCCTAATTCGCCGCCATTCGCAGGGAAAAGAGGCATTAATCGTAATGAAAACAAAAGTGAATTTTTTTTCTTGAAAATTAATCATAATATTGAAAAGGATTAGGATATTTAACTTATTCCTTTTTTTATGTAACATCGTAAGCTTTAGTTACTCTTGAGAGAAAAGATTAGAGATCTTTCCACTGTAGGAAGAACCAATTAACTCTAACGACAAAACACGTTACAAAACATGTGGTTTTGATAAAGTAATTTGTACAAACAGTTATTCTTGTTGTAGCGACTATATTACTATTCACACAAAAACGGAATTTATTTTCAGAATGTCATAAATCCAAGCTCCATAAATAACAATTTTTTACATCGTGCTTTTTATCCTTCTAATTTTAAGCATTTTTTTCAGCGACTGAAAAAGTGTAATCCGTAAAAAAAAAGAATCATAAAATCTTTCTCGCAAGAAATAAAGAAAAAAGCGAGGCTCGTTAATATGTATCGCAAACTTTGAGAGCCTAGAAGTGACTATGTGTCGTAGACACACTGAAAAGGATTGGTGACGCGAGGAAAGGAGTAGGAAAAGGCGAGAAGAGAGGATACCGAGTTGAGGCCCCTCCCTCGTCAACCCCCACCATGCATCGGAGAAGGATTATCCGGTCCCCCAGCAGGGTCCCCACCAAGTAGTCTGACGGGACCCACAACCCACCTGTACCACTCGGCTAGACTGTGCATGCTTCTCCGCTGATCCGACGCACAGTATGCCCATAAGGCCCATTCGAGGTATACTTACGAGAGCGCACGAGCGAGCCGCGCGGCAAACGAGCGAGCGAGCGAGCGGAGAACCGATCGGGCAGTCGAAGTGGGACCGCGGAAAATAAACGTGTAGAAGTGGGGGTCGATTCAAGAATCGATGTGGACACCCTCGCCTACCAAAGTCATTCACCTAACGGTCATCGGCGCGTCAAGAGTCTTCATCTTCTTCCGTTATCCGGTCTCGCCAATCGCGAAGGCTCGCGTTCGCCATCGATCGGTTTCGCGACCTGTTGCGCGAAAGAAGTCGCGGCGGGGTGTAAATAGAAGATACAGACATTTTGGCTGGTCCGAAGTTCTGCCAGCAAAAAACGAGTGATTTCTCGGTGAACTCAATTTCAAGTATCGAATAGTGATTGACAGAGTTATTAAGTTGATTATAACGAAATACTTTTTTTTTTTAACATACACATTCTAGTGAAAATGTATTTCTTGGTGTGTGACTGACCGTGCGGTTTTGTGTCATTTTGCTTCTACTTATAGCCACAACTGAGGACAATGGACAAGATCTTACCAACATCTTGTAAAATGAGAAGTGTCTCGGGAGACGTATCCTCGGAAAACAGTTGTGATACAATGGAATGCTCGATCTGAAATCGGGTCGCTGCCGAATGCTGCTCATATCTGCGCAACGTTAATTCATCAAAACAATAAAAGTACGTAATATTTTGTGATAGCCTAGTCGTCTGAAAGTTGAATCACGGATTTGTGTGCAGGAAACAATATTGAAACGCAATGTCTATCAAGGTTTTTAATGCGGCATCTCATTACTCTTGAAATTGATTCTCGAAAACATCAGTCTAATAGTGTCGGAAAATTAGAACGATTTAGAAGAAATTTGTTTGAAGCCACGATCGTAACGCGGAGTTACCGCAATGTCATTCAGCTTAGCGTAAAGTATATCCAGTTAACTTTCAACGCGTATTATCGTGTGCTCAGTGCAATAACTAATTTACTAGATGTGCTCGTGCTCGGAATCTTATTTGATACAGTCTTAATGATATCGAACCGTGTAATTCCGCGTCATGCCTCGGAAACGACAGTGTGATCGAGCACGCGAGAGCGATGAGAATCCACGGAATCGGTTCGTCGCGGATTAGGCACCGCGATGAGGTTTTCGGTCGCGGCTCGTCAGCCCTGATGGACGCGCGTGCGTTGCCGACCCGTCTTCGTCTTCGTAAATCGTGGAATTTATTCGCGGCATCACGCCGCGACGAATCATCCGTGCGTTCGATCGAGGGCCGGTTACGACAATAGAATCGGAAATAGCGCCGCGATGCGTTGCGCCGCGTCGCGCGCAATGCGAAGGCCGATCGGCAGAACGCGCGCTGCGGAACGCCGCTCTGTTTCGAAAGAACGGAAGTTACTCTTCGCAAATTGGAGCCATCGTCGTCCGCCGAGATGAGGTTGCACGATGCCAGAGTCGCTTCCCTGCGTTCGATTGCTCCATCGATAGACGCTCGAACGAGATAATTTGCGCGAATAGATGCACAAATGATCGAAACGGCAGTATCGAGCGATAGCGGAAAGAATCGCCGTCGGCCGCCGGGCGCCGTTTTGGTCTACGTCGCTTCGCTATCGAGACGAGAGTCTTTCCGCAGTTTAGCGAAAAGAAAGAAGAAAGTGACATTTGCTCGACAAAAATTGCAATATCGTACATTTTTTTAGTTTGACGTTAACTTGAAAGCAGACCATAAAAATGTAGTCGTAAAAGAACCCTTCGGATTTATTCTCTCATAAAATTTCTCTATGTTTAGAACGAAATGCACAAAACGGCAAAACGAGAAAGAGTGAAGCGAAAATGTTTTTGTACGGTCTAAAAAAGTATGATGAGACAACACGCTCGCTCCGATCGCATGTTTTTTTTTCTTCTTTTCAGAAGAACGCCTTTCTTCTTAAAAAAAAATAGGCTTGAAGTAGAAGGACATTTGTCTTACTACCGTAAGAGTTAAAGGGCAATTAAAACCGTTAGCCATTGTTGTGCACTTTTTAGAAAGATCTTTAATTTTTAATATTTTCAACTTTCCATTTTTACGCATGTTATAGTCCTTAAAGAAAAATTACGAATCAGTGCGAAAATCGCGCGTTTTCGATTACCGACTTGATTAATTAGGTTTAAGGAAAAAAAATGTTTCTCCGTGTAGAAATAAATTAGATTCATTAAATCTTTTTATACCCAAATCAAGTAAAATAAAATCTACACGGAAAAAAGAATTTTGCTGAGAAATCTAAAATTTTGCTGGATACAGATCTGAAAATAATTTCGTCGAACTATCAAAATAATTTTGTTGGAATTTTAAAAATAATGAGCAATGCTGCAAAAATTTTGATATTCTAACAACTTTGAGCGTTTCTACATAATTGTTTTGATAGTTCAACAAAATTACTCTCCTGTTTTTTTTAATTTTAGATTTTTCAGCAAAAAAAAAATTCTTTCCTTGTAAGTATTGACGATAACGCGAGAGAGATCTTTTTCCTTTACGATCATGCTCTTTATCTCTTTCAAGTAGTTGCTCGTACAGTAGTTGTCTCTTGCCTCATGTCTCTGGAATTCCCTGAAATTATGAAGTCTACTTCTATCTTCTTTCGTAATTCTGAAGTATTGACACTACTAGAGCTCCATTGCGAGATGCAAAATATGTAGAATGACTGATTACAGTTTTATTTATTTATTTATTTTTTGATGCGCGTTCTTTGTTGTCACGTGCTCCGAAATTACTATCGTAACAATTAGTATCATTCTATTTACTTGATTAGTTAGGATTCACTGCGCTTTGATGTTTAATTTAGCGTGAAAACGTAGAATTATATTATTTCTACTTAAACAATTTTTTTCTGTCTCGTTGTTGCGTGCCTTTCCTTATGCGACTAAATTACGATTTCGATTGAATTCAGATAAAAATTTCAATTTGATGCTGTGCGTCTAAAAGGAATCTCGTATTAAGATTGAAAATAAATTCTACTCTCCTCTTCGAAGGAAAAATCCTTTATTTTGTGATAAAAGATATAAGTGGGTGGTTGAGAAGGTCAGCACGAGAAAGGAGAATAAACGCAGTGCGATTCGCAAAAATCACGACGATCGATCGCTTTGTGTCTTGACAGATGTTCACTTCGCAGAAGTGATCACCGAGCAGAGATTTTGCGCGGGAGTATGTTACGATTCTCACGGCTCGCCTGCTTGGCGCAACAATTGCACGCGGTCCACAAGGTCAAGCCTCGTGGCGGTCCTCGATGATCGTTGCCGCCGAGATTCGCTGGTGGCTATAATACATACCGAGTCTTGTCGCCGTATATCGAGAACACCTTTACCGGTCCGCAAAAGCAGACCGCCATCATCGAATGCAAATCAAAGATATCCGGATGGTTTACATCGCCAGAAATCAGATTCGCAGTCTCATATTTGGGTGTTGGGTCGCAATAACGCCTCATTACGATTAGCATAAAAAAAGATGAAAATCGAACTCTCTCGTTGCCGCGAGGAAACGTAAGATCGCCGGAAAATTGAAAGGAAGAGAATACACGATAATAGCTCGCAATCTTTAATCCCGGAGTCGTACGGGCTATTACGATTACCGAGCCGTGAATCAGCTATTTATAATACATGCGCCGACTGCGGCGACCAGAGATCGCCATAACAAGTGCGCGGCGACCACTTATCGTCATCGGACGTAATTGTAAAATTTCCGATTACGCCGAATAATTCTCGCGAGACAAAGTAGGTAGATAGATTTTATTAATCGCCTGGGTAAAACCAAAACGTTGTCCAGTATATTGCTAATAAAAACATTCTTGTCTAACGATCTTTTTGTCTATTTTCGTCGATTTTTTAATCTTCAAAATATTTTTAATAAAAAATCATTTAGTTCTGTGTAAGTGCACTATGTAAGTTACATGTCAAATATGTCATGTCATTTNATATATATATATATATATATATATATATATATAACTTTTTATATACTTATATATATATATATATATCTCAAAAATAATTTTAAATTTTATATTTAAAAACATTATAAGTAAATAACATAGAATATTAAATAACTTTATAAAATAAATGTGTCAAAAAGTACATGGAACATGAGAATCTATAATTTATTGATTAATTATAATTTATAATCTAATATTTTTAATTATCATAATATAATCACTTATTTGTTACAACAATTCAAAAATTTTTAGTTGCAGAAAAGAATAAAAATATAAAAAAAAATTTTTTTAGTTGCAGAAAAGAATAAAAATATAAAAAAAAAATTTTTTTTAAAGAACACACTTTTGTTCCTCTATAATTTCTCTATAATTCCTCTATCAATTATTACATCAAAATTGCTTTTCAAAATTAATATTACAAAATTTTAATGCTTCAGAAATCCAAACAAATTTCCTGGAAAACTTGTTTTTTAAATTGTATTGTTGTAGCAAATGAGCGATAAATATTTGACGATTTCTTTCATTTTTACGCGGAATCTAATCTGTTAACCTCGTTTGATTTTATCTGACGACATTGTGTTGTGGTGTTCTGTTGCGACACCTCGACACGACAACAATATCATTTAAACATCGCAATTGCATCAGCACGGAACGCGTTGCCGTGCATAGGAATCATCAAGTGAGACTTACCTGTTACCGGATGCACACCTCTAATCAACACAGGTTGCCATTGATCAGGCGCCGTTGGACCATATCTGTTCATCATCAGGCGTTCATATCAGCCTTCATCTGCGAAAAATTCAAGCAATTAGACTTACAAAATGAGAAGCCTTGAGACTGTCGTTAATGAGATTATACCGAATAATTCGACCACGGTTGAGAAACGCTCGGCGATGTCGTTCGGTTTTGTCGGCCGTCGAGCGCCATCGAGTAAGCCGCGACACGGATACCGCCGGTTTTTCGACGACGTCAGAAAAATATCGCAAACTGTGGCGACAGAACGATCACGTAAGAAGAGATATCTGCGACCCGAAAGCGACTCGTAATAATAAGGAATAAATTATCAGGCGAGAAATAGATCTGTACATCAAACAGATCGACCACCGTGAAACGCTACCGCGACACGGCGGTGATTGTTGCGTGGTGATTGCGACAGGAAGTGTACGAATGCAGGTAAGACAAAAAAAAAAAAAAAAAATAAGACAAACACGGAATTGCAAGCGCGAACTGCGTAGGTATGTCGCGGCAGAAACGGCGGCATCCGCAAATGATAAGTGTCAACGACTGTTGGGTGTAGGTCAGGAGAGACTCCGTTGATCAAACAACGTAAATATCTCTTCCATTAGTTGAAATTTACTTTCCCATTTAGCGACAGTCTGTCACGTATGAAAGTCGCTGGAGGTTGTGCCCTCGGACCGCGGCAAACATCTGGGTCACCGCTATTGTCCCATATTCGTGATTACCGGACATTTGGTAGAAAAAAAGGAAGACCCCGAGGAATGTTGCAAACGGTTTGAGCACGAGAAAAGAAGGAAACGATATATAAATGAAAAAGGAGACGCGCGGAGAAACGTTATGACAGGAGTCCATCCCGTTCATTTCCGATCGCGATATCGTTCCGCTGGCCTACACAAATGTACGTTGTGCAAGGGATCGCGGCGTGAAATAAAAGCGACGAGGTGTGAAAACGAGACCGCGGAGCCACGGTCCGTTTTCTGGACGATCGGCCAAAGAAGGCGAAAGGAGTCGGCGAGGAGCTCGATAGGAACGGGCGCGAGAGGGAAGGAGTGACAGAGACGGACGAGAGAGGAAAAAAAGCAAGCGCGCAAGAGTTTTCCGCTCGTTGAACGTAACACGCACACCGCTTTGCCACGATCCAGCGATTCGCGCTCGCGCTGCACTGCAAAGCGGCGCATTATGCAACGCGCTTCTTCTCTTACCCAATCGTGCGCTCGATCGGTGTAGGCGCACGATAAAGATTGCATCGTCGGCTTGTCAAAGATACCACGCGTCCGATCTACTTTTCGTTTCCGTCGCGTAGGAAGCGTTGGAAGAAGCGTCGCACGATCGTTTCGCAAACGTACAATAGTTTTGATGTGCCTAATAGTCCGTAAGTTTCTAATATTTCCTAACAACGTTTTCTCATAAATCATAGAATTGTTCGGAGAACATTTGATACGAAGGTGTAAGACCAGGGACGTAGAAAAACTAAATGATTAAATAAATTATTTAAACGCGAAGATGTTTAAAAAAATTTCCAGCGCAAATCTTTCTACTCAACTCTTAACACTGTTTTTTTGATATCACGAATACATCTATTAGATATGCATCCTATATAACAAGAAAAATATTTGTTATCGTCTTCTATATTCGGTTTGAAGTCTAGTTTGAGAGACAGAAGATATTGGTTTAAAAAATAGAACGACATATAATATGTTAGGCATATAACAGAAGATCGCTTACAATTTGTGTCAATAACAATCAGATTTTATCATGTGTTAGCCAATGTGTGCTAAGAATAGATCAATTATTAGATATTAAAATTATACTATCTGAACGACGAGATTTCTCTGGATATTTTTAACAGAACAAAAATTTTTCTCTAATTTAATTACCGACGTAATGTTTCCACATTGCGAAAGTAATTCATTTGTACACAGTCAGTTTGTCAATCTAGAAATCGATTGTCTTCTATTGCAGATGAACCAACAGTGCAAGGTGTGCGGCGAACCAGCGGCTGGCTTCCACTTCGGTGCATTCACCTGCGAGGGTTGCAAGGTGAGTCTAGCTGTTTAATTCTGGATCTCTTCTTTTCTCTTTCACATAATTGCGCTGCGCAAGAGCAAATTGAAAACCAATCAGCGATATGATTATATATATCGCGATTATACTTAATCTTAAATTTACATTACCGTTCTCGATAATAAAAAGCTTTCTATTTTGTCTAAAACTTGTTTATAGATTTAATCTAAAACTTTTCTATAGATATTTAATACCTACATAATCGTATTATTATCGTACATTATCAAAATTAGAAAGCATATGCAAATGAATGAAACAGAATGAAACAGAAGCGATGACATAAGACTGAATCCGAACTTGCATCTTGCACTTCGCATTGTACGCTCTAGGTACCGCAAGGGGAGAGCGATTCTCCGCGTTCCGGAGAATCGCTCTACCGAGAGGCAGCGAACGTGAAGGAAATCGGTATCGCTCTCAAAAAAGCGCGTCCGCGATCGAGAGGAGAGAACCTCGCTCCTGATCTATCGCTCCAATAGCCGAGTTTTCCTCGCCGGCTCGCACTCTTTCTCGGCCGCCGCGACGCGAGCGGAGAGCTGCGCCGCCAGGGCGACGCTCTTTCCTGCGGTTTCGCAAAGGCCCACGAGCCGACAGCTAGCGATCGCTTTCACGAGCCGCTCCGTGGCCGAGGTTAAACGTTCGGCCAGGCATGCGTGTCAACCTGGTCTGAAGTGGTCAGAAAGCAGTGAGCGTACGCGCGGCGCGATTCAGTTAAAACGCAACAATTCGATCTCTGCGCTGCATCAGCGTTGAAAAAGTCGCTCGCTCGAAGCGTGAAGCGCTCGAAGAGCGAGAAAAACGAGAACGATGGCGAACGGCGGGGTGGAGGACCGCGGGATCGCGCGGAGGAGGGAGAGCTGACATGCTACGATGGGCCTGAAAACGAAAATAACGAAACGAAACAATGTCGTGCTGACGTAACCGTGAACTAGGGCGGAAACAATTGTGGCGGACAAGTGCGAAGCGCCGGAAGCGGCGTCTCGAGGTGGCTCGGCAATCAGAACGAAAAAGAGGGGACCTCTCGCGCACGCGGCCCTGCTCCCTTTTCCTGTTGAATAATTAGCTCTTAATGTTTGTAATTAAACTCTTAAATGTGGAATTACAAACATCGTAGCTGAGCGCTCATTGTGAAAGGCGAAAGAGGCAGGATTAGGGAGAAATAAAAAGACAAGTTAGTTTCGAGACGCAGCCGTTGTTCTCCAGATCCATTTGAATTTAACGATAGTAATGACGAGATAGCACTCCAATTCTTAAGATCTTTTGTTTTCTGCCTCATGAGCATACTAAACGAGTTTCCCAAAGACCCAATAATTGTCCAAACATAGTGCTACGAAACTAGCATAGCGTGGCTTCCAAGTAGGACCGTTTGCATAACTTCAACGTGCGCGACGAAGGGGGGCTTGCGGCCGGGGCCCGGGGAAAGGGGGACAGATAATAACGGTAGCATTTTCTCAATTGTGTCATCGCTTCTGAAGCGTCGCGCGTTCCTCTTCTTCCTCGCGTAAACGTCGCCCCGGCAAGAAGGTGGAGGACAAACGACGACGACATCGACGGCGAAAATAAGTGGAACGCGATGCCGGCCCATAGGTCTCGGCAATGCGCGCATCGGGACCACCAGGCCGCAGGAAGAGCTCGTTTCCAGGACAAACGAACCAGAAACGATTAATAATATGGCGTGCGTACGGGCAGAAAAAGCGAAAGTGAACAACGCGTGCGTTCCTTTAAACGCTCGCCGATTCGCGATGTGACAGTCCGCTATGCGCCGAGCGACATATATAAACCGCGACATGATTGGGAAATTCTAGCCATCAATCCAAGCGAGGCGAGCCGAAACTGTTGTCTCGCAACGACCTGGCCATAAAAAGCAATAGTTCGCAATAGCGGTACATTTTAAACCGTTTAACATCTTATACAAAATTAATATATAATATATTCTAGAATATCGTTCTACAAAATATTTTCTCCGCGTAAAACCAAATTTGCCAAGTCACTATCAGAGAGGATTCATCTTAGAATAAACTTGAAACCACGCCATTCATTACGACTGTGAGATTTATAGAGCGATAATATTTTTATGTGTTCCGTTTATGCAAAAAGAGAGAGAAAAACAGATAGAGAAAAAAACGTAGACGACAGAGTGGGGATCGTTGTTCCCCGGTACGAAAGCAACGAGCGCAGTGTCGGAATCACGTGGAATTGCACCATTTGGGCAATTAGCACGAGAACAGCAGGCCGCACGCGCCTCCGACCATCGACCCCGCCACGCCCCTCCACCCCCGCTCGTCATGAATGGAACAACGAGAGTGTACGGTTACACGCTAACGATTCCGACGTTGTACTTGTTACAAGTGTTACAATGCCGTTTGTTGCAGTGTCGAACCAATAGTTTTCAGAAGCCTTCCGTCTCTCTTCATCGTTTTCGCTGGAACATGGCTTGCATGATGATTTCAAGATACCGTTGACGACGAATTGATGACGAACAGCGTGATGTTTTTAACTGATATTATTTTTAATAGAAATCGCAAACTTGTAGGAAACATAGACGAAAATTAATTGTAGAATTGCAAAACATATCTGTGAAAGATGAGCTGAATATTTCAAATTCTTAGCGATTATGAGAATTTAAAGTTTCGAGATTTAGCAATGGAGTAAAAAAAATATTTTTGCAGATATATGACAGATACATTTCTATTCTTTTTTCTGATAATAGATGTGGCGATTGCACAACGTTTGAGACGCAAAGTCTCAAAGTGAGAATTCCACGTCGCGTTACAGAATTTGCAAGAAACACCCTGATTTCAAAAGTGACATAACTCAAAAAAAATAAGTTTTTCAAAAAAGAGGAAAACTACTTTTCAATTTGAAAATAATTAACTAATCAATTAATACGGCAGAAAAAATATATTCTCAGAAACATAATTAAATGTCATTTTTGTCATTTTCATTTTACAACTCTTTAAAAACTACCCTGAGTTGTAACGCTTTTGATAATAAATATTATCAACAGTTTGTATTTGATCAGCTTAATTAGCTAAAATGATTAAATTCAAAGTAAAACAATTTCTTTTTCAAATTTTCAATCAAGTGTCTTAACTCTAAATTTTTTCTGTAGAAGACTCCTCTTTTTATTTATAAAAACGACATAACTTAGTATCTTTTGTAGAAAATATTATAATCCCTTTAGATTAGCGAGAATAAAGACTAACAATTTGTATGGATTATTTGTATAGCATTTATATATAATAGATTGAATTTATTACGATTTTGTATCTCAAACAAGGATGCAACCGACGCAACCTTACATAATATTGTACATAATATTGTACGAAGTCGCGTAGCGGTAGATGAATACCAAGCCTGCTACGGGCTGCATAGATAATCAGGCGTGCTAAGAACATTGTTTGTACAAAATTTAAAGCGTTCTAGAAAATAGGACAAGACAGACTGCGCGAAAAATCGTGCGACCGTGCAGTGAAACAATTAGAGATCAACCGACGTAAACAAACGTATCGGAGTTATTAAATAAATTCAAATTTTATTAAATGAATTACACTGAATTACACTTTTCGTCTTAAAATTTTTAATTTTGTGCTGATTTCTTAAATAGATATGTTATGCCTAATTTTCTAATACTTAATATTTTATAAATAGAACTAAATGTTTAGTTTTCGTGTATAATTAATTGAATTCTTTACTGGAAAATGATTTATTTGCGTGTCCCCCAGCATAATTTATACATTTTTAACATTGCGTGTCATATCACCCGACTTTCGATATATTAATTTTTAACGCGCGAACCCATTTCGCATGCAGTACATTAGTGCTAATTGACTCGACTATGATTCTTGTTGCAGTCTTTCTTCGGGCGGTCGTACAACAACTTGAACAGCATCGCCGATTGCAAGAACGACGGCAAGTGCGTGATAAATAAGAAGAATCGCACTGCATGCAAATCTTGTCGCCTGAGAAAATGTATCTTCGTCGGCATGTCTAAGTCTGGCTCTCGATACGGTCGCAGATCGAACTGGTTCAAAATTCACTGCCTGTTGCAACAGCAGCAGCAACAGCAAGAACATCAGCAGCAGCAGCTAGAGCAACAGATGCAACAGCAACAGCCGCTGCAACAGCGTCAGCAGCATCAGCAGCAACACTACCAGCCGGCTATTCTCATGTCACATCAGTTGTCACAACAGCAACGTAATCCGACGAGTTCACCTATCCATGGTATTCACAATAATCAATGCAGGGACGAAGCTTTAATGATAAGTGCGGACGACTACAAAAACTCCAACTCGCCTAATATAAGCTCGCCCGAGTCTCACAATAGCGACAGCTCCGTCGATGTCTCCGAAAGGAGAGCAGCCTTTAACGCCGGACACCATATCCGACCGCTTGCACACTTGCCACCAGTTGATTTGTCCGCTCTGGGCCTACCATTAGGCTTTCCTCTCGGCGGTATGTCACTTCTGCCTTCGGCCTTTCTACCACCACCTGGCCTCACCATGTTTCCACCCTACGCTCATGTTTACGCGACACCACACAGTGCATCTCATCCCCTCATAGCGAGTCATCCATCCAGCATGCTGCAACGTTCGCCGGCGACTACGAGTGATGAAAATGACGAGCCTTCAACCGCTACAACATCGACCATGACAACGACTGTAGCTACGACGACCGCGTTGAGAATCTCAACGTCATCAACCGATGACAAAGATTCCTATGAGAAAAATAACAATAACGATCGATTCTGTCTAGACATGGTCCTAAAGAGCGAGCAAACATCAGAGAAACCGCGGAAGAGAATGCGACTTTCCGAAGACAATTCAGTTGAATGCAGTCCGGAACGGGAAGTTGCCTGTCCACCACCGCAGGATAATCCAATGGATCTCTCCATGAAAACCGCGACACCCGTTAGCGATCATTTGCAGAACGAGATAGACGATGAGATAGATAATGTCAGCGATGCAGAAAACTCGGCTACGAAAAAACCGATAGATTTAACGACAAGATCCTAAGAACCAACTAATTTAAAAGGACAAGAATGAATGAGATGAAACGAGGATGTTTCTTCTTTCTTCTCTAATGGACATCTGTTCCTACTGGGACAAAGTGTGTATCATGCTTTATTTAAATTTACTCACATACAGTTATTCTTCAGTTTTATTTGGTTTCAAAAACGGGAATGTTTTATAATAATATTATTGTTAACTTTATATGAAGAGTGCAAGGAAGAAGAATGTTTTCTCTCTAATCTCGCTATTCTTTGATTACAAAAATCCATGTACACGAATAGCGTCCTCGTTGCGTGATTGTCCTGTTTATATGCACAGAATTGCTGTGGATTAGCCTCCAAAAATGAAATTCGTACCGTTTAAGATGGTACACCACAGAGCCAAATTTTTGCGTTATTTTTTCACGGTTTATTTAATCGTTGTTGTGCACTAACGAAAATTACATTTCGATATGTTCGATATGTTCGATAGATGCGAAATAGAAAAAAGATTTGTTTACATCGATTAAATCTTTAAGTAACGAAATAAAATAGTTTCTTACATTGATGAGTTGCTTGCGTTGGTATTTACATTTATATTAGCGAGAAAGAGAATTTTATATTTTTCATGTTAATTTTATACAGTTTTATAACTGATGGTAACAATCGAGAAGGGAGTGATTCTACACGAAAAAATAAGTCGAAAACGCGTAGAATAAAAATTTTTTTTATATAGACTTTGTTTTCGAGAAAAATCGATTTTAAATATTTATCGGATGCATTTAATTATGTCTCAATTTAATGGATTTTGCCTCGTGTTTATTGTATCGAGAATACACAATGAAACAGGATATTCATACACGATGAATTTTATTATTTTATAAATTATTTTATAAATATTGAATTTTATTATTTTATAAATTATTTTATAAATATTGTACTTTTATTATTTTATAAATTGCATTTTTATTATTTTAAATTGACTAATACAAAGTAATTGGAAATATTTATTAATACAAATTTGAGCAAAGATAGTAATCTACAACAAAATCCGTTAAATTGAAATATAATAAAGTGCATACATAACTGATGAATATTTAAACTAATTTAACGTCGATTTTCCCGAAAACAAAACCTCATATGAAAAAATTTTATTCTACGTTTTCAACTTATTTTTTCTTGTAAAATCACCTTCCTTCCCGATTATACTACCAGTTACGGAACATCCAGTATATCTACTGAAATTGGTACTCAAAGTGCAAATCAAAAGAAACAGCTTTAAAGAATAACGCGTTGCCTCTTCCAGTATAATGAAAAAATTGTATTTATAAGTAAAATATTAATTCACAACTTTCTATCCAATATTAGTCACAAATTTCTATATCCATACACACACACACACACACACACACACACACACACACACACACACAAATTTATATATATTTATATATTATTTATATTTATATATATATTTTTAGTTATATATTACAATTTATGTATTTATATAAAAATTTGTGACTTAACACTGATTTTTTTACTTTAATGCACTTAAAAGGACAAAGCTGCTTTCTTTTTCTCTTTCTCTCTCGTGATTTTCATCATCTATATAAAAATTATATGCACACGTTTTTTTATTCAGCATAAAAATATAATATAAAATTCAATAGCGAACTTTAATATTCTTTGATATTATATAGTTAATATTCTAAGTTGATTCAATTATGTCTAACATATATCGAAGCTCGGCAATGTAGTATTGAAAAAAGTGGATTTAAAAATTGTGAGGAAATTTGAATGATCATTAGCTGTTATTTAGTTGGAAAGAGTAAGTTGACATACACAAATCGTTGTACATACATCTATTATATATTATATGTACAACATACTAAGTATACGATTAGTTATAGGCATATCTCGTGATGTAGAAAAATTAATAAAATGCATATCGATTATATTTAGATTGTTTTCATAGAATTTTATAGCATGACCAAAATAAACGAGTTGATCGAAAAATCGGATTAATGACAAATCTCATTACATTTTTGTTGATTATTAATTACCCATATAAACAAATATTGAAACAAATCGAAATATTTGATTTCTAAAATATCTGATATATGAGAAAAATAAAATTATATTTCGTAATTAAACTATACTACATATTCTCGTGGATTCGTGGTTCGATTTTAATCGAACAGATTTGGCCTTTCTCAAACAATAATTATACATTAATGAAAACGTTATTAACAAATTTAAAAAAAAAAGATCCATAACTTCAAAATTTCAATTACATTATTCTATGATAATTTTTCTAAATGTTAAATAATAATTTTTTACTAATATAATTTTATTAAAAATAATTTTCTAAAATTCTCATATTAATATAAAAAAACTAAAATTATAATTAATTAACAAGATTATATGAAACATTATGTAATTGTTTTTACTGAATTGTATTTTTTTTTATTTCGAATGTTACATCAGGAAACATTATTTCAATATCTAAAATGTTCTAAAAATATTTAATGCATTCTAATGTTAAAGAGACCTGATTATTGACGATAGCCAAAGTAAAAAGATAATTATATGCGAATTAAAAAAAAAAAAGAACTTGTACACTTGTTATAACAATAAATATTGTTTAAAAAAAATTATTGTCACAAGATTTCTGCATAATCTAAATTAAATTGTGTTGATCGTGACAACTAGTCATATTGAAGAGAATCTCTACTCTCCAGAACGCAAAAATTGTAGATTTCATGAAGAGATCAAGCTTTTATAGAAAAATATTCAAAGGTATAGATTGTTTATCTTTCAAGATTACATTCAAATATACATTAATATAAAAAATACAACAAAAGCAATAAAAAAATATTTTGAAAAACGACAAATTTTTTTCTTGACAATTTTAGGGTTTAACTCAAGTAAAATATTTGTGAGAGGAATTTCATCGTAAATATTACAAATTCACATAGTGATATACAAAAATATAGCTTATAGAAGTTTTATAATAAAAATAAAATGCAATAAACTTGAGTACATTAGCAAAATTAATAATTAACATGCCTAAATATCTTTTAGATATTATAAAAGCTAAAGAATTCAAATTTGTATTAATTTATTTATTATAAAATAAGACAATATTTTGTAATGTCAACTTATAATTTCCATTTCTTGATTTCTGGTTTCAAACGATACAAAATTATATATTTATGTTATTAAAAACATTAAATACGCATTAAATACACCTTTTTAATTTTAGAAAAATTCTATATTAGTATTACTATTACTTTCATTTTTCTACAATATAACATGTCAAATAAATACTGACGCAAGAGTTATGTAGCTGATTAATAAATTTTGAATTATTTTTATATCTGGCAGTATATGTGACGCAGGACACATGTATATGTCCTGCCACACATGTACTTTCAGATATAAAAACATATACACACACATATATATATATATATACAATATATACATAATATATATTAATATACATATACATTTATATGAGCATGTGTGATATGCGTGTTTAGTATGAAATTGTATTGCGTGGGATAGAGACGTTAAATCTTGCACATATGTTACATTTGAAAGGTACAAATTTAAGGTAGCTCACTTTTCACTCTATACATAGTCACCGGGTTACGCAAACGTGATGTAAGAAAAAAAAAGATAAATAATAGCAAAGCGGAGTAAAACTTGACTGTAATAACAATGAGTACTAAGAACGGCATTAGTCATTAATATTAGATAATAGCCATAATATTGTCACGGTTTTTCGCGACGTTTTTCGGCTATAAAGATTGATAAGTAGCGGACTGATGTTTAGTGAGATTAATCCGCGCATATTTGTATTATGAAAAATTAAAATTGATCATGTACAAACAGCAGTACTTTCAAATATGCAGTATTTCTAAGTTTTATTGCAGACAAATAGACGAATACCTAAACATAAATAAATTTAACAAAAAAAAAACGTTTCGTGCAGCTGTACGTGCTACGTTTGCAGAATCCAATTTTAAATAAAAAGATGTACATATAATATCAAATGTAAATATAATGTTATAATTTTCCGTATTTCATATTTTATTTTATATTTTACACATATATTTTATTTTATTCTATATTTTTTCTCATGTGATATAAAAAAAGATTCTCTTCAATCTCAAAGATGTCGAAGAATCCCATAGATTTTTCGCGCTCCAGAAAATCTATTCTACAGAGATAGCACGTAAAATGTCGTGTATTTATAATTTTAACCGCGTAAAAAAACTTTTCATCATTGCCCTAATTGCGAACACTCGCGAGCATGTGACAAAAGAGCGATGCAACGATCTGAGATACGCACGTGTTGAATAGTCGCGTGAATGGCGTGTTTCGCAGCAACCCCTAATTACTTTCTCGCTCGCGTACAATCGAAATCCCGCGATCCTCTTTGCTTCGCACGAGTCTAAATGCGCGAGCACGCGCGCTCTATTCGCACGGACGCTCGAACGAGCGTCGTGGAAGGAAGGAAAAAAAATTGCGACGTCTCAATTCCGAGGCAAGCGAGCCGTCGATCGATGCTCGCTTGCGTAACAACCAATCGTCTTTAACGAGATTCCGCCGTTTTAATTAACGAGCGCTCGAGCCAGCATCGCTCGCTCGCACGCTCATTCGCGGTAATCACGCGAGACGAAGATGAACGACGGAGGACGCGAGCATCGTTCGATGAACACATCGCGGCGCACACGTGTACGCACCGGTGTACAGGTATTCGACGTCGGTAGTCGTTTTATCTTACAAACGCCTGTACCAATGTCGATGTCGTTTCCGTCGCGTTCTCCATAGCTTCTCGCGATACATCTGGTAGCGAGGAGGAAGTATCCACGAGACGAAACCTCAAAGAAATTAACGGTGTAGTTTTCCTTTTTTCATTCATTTACTGTCTTTTTTTCCATCGAGATGACGGAACCCGCGGCGCGTTTAATAGACTACAGTTAACGTACAAGACATAAATTAAAGAGACTTACGTAATTTACTTCAATTCCTATGAAAATCAGTCGAATATTTGAAAAATAAAATTCTTGCTACTAATCACTAAAATGCCCTTGTTTCAATTTTTTTTCTAAGAAATGTGGTTCGTCTTTGTAATTTTTTTTACACATTTATATTTTGTAAAATATACATATATAAAAATTTTATGGTTTTAGCTTAAAACTTCGATTTCAATTTTAAATTGAACAGCTATCCCTTTCTTTACGATTGCGATACTCATACTTGAGAATTCTCCAAGGACCTATCTTTCGCAAATGAATTCGCGAGGAGTCATCGCGAACATCGAGAATTTCGGGGAGATATTTTTTTTTTTTTTGCTTTTCGGTTTTGGATTCTCACAGCTGTCACGAACGATTTTCGCCGTCGTTTTGTTCGGCAATGTAACCGTCGAACACAGCTTCGCTTTTAAGGCGGAGTTACGGTACGATTTGTAGACCTGTTCACGACCAGTAGTGCCTTTCTGGAATTTAAGGCAGGCCGCACGAAGGACACACACAATCGCGATCCGGTAGACAAAAAAAATCGTTCGATTCGTGTAGCTCGTATCGGCTACGTGTCGGGCGATCGATACTTTGAGATTTTCATCGGAGAAAATAGAGAGAGAAGTTAATGATGATTGTACAATACGAAATGTATAGTTATTTATAAGATTAAAAATGCAAATTTCATATCAAATTAAACATTAAAAATGAAATATTTAACTGGCTTTTATCTCAATAAAAGTATGATTTGATACATAATTATTAGGTTGTTTAATGTTGTTTAATGTTGAAAATGAAAGATTTACGATACATAAGATGATCATATATTCTCTCAAAGAAGAGAAAAAACGATTTTGATGTTATTCTAAAATTTGCAGTTGGAATAACATTTGATACTGGAATATTTTACGTAACGCTTCGAAATTTCAATCATCATAAAAATAAAATCGTTCCCTGTTATAATTGATATTAAGTTTTACACAATGTGTGTTCCGAATAGATCTTTTAGAACTTTGTATCTTGCGAATTGCGTTCACATGAGATTAGGAAATTATGAGTTCATGTATATAGAATTAGTATTCTTTTAAGATATTCATCATTTCTTCTCACATTTGTTTAATCGCCATTCCAGACTCGCATCTCCTGTTTCGATACTGTGTTGTATAGATATATATATAATTTTAATGAATTGCTTATAGTTATTGTTAATCACTTGCGTCTCATTAGTCTCTCACTTCTTGTAGATCGAACATGTAGTCAATAAAGGCCAGTATTGTACCAGCAGTTATAAAAAATCGTTTTATCCCGGACATGTTTATTGTATTTATTTCATTATTTTAGTCAAACATATGTAACATGTAAATTATTTCATACACGTTGTTAAACAGCGATGGGAACAATCTGTAAATAAATGATCGGCATGTTTTGTTGGAACGGGACCGGGGCCAGTAAGTACTTATTTGTATTATACGTTGATGTAGGTATTACATAATAAAAAGAAGTTATTTTTTTTATCATTTTGTAAGATATAATATGATCCATTTAAATAAAACATGTGTCCATTCCTTTAATTTAAGCAATAAATATTTTTCCTACAAAACTGACTAACATTTAAAGTATCTAGTGATTTTTTCTCCCGAATTTTCAATTTGGTTTTTATGAAACGTTAGCTGAATTATATTTTGTTATAATATGATTTTTCTTCCAACACTTTTAACTTATATTAAAAATTTGAAGAAAGTGAAATGCAATAATTCCACATGACTACGCTTTGTATTAAAGATCTAACAGAAAAAATTATAAAACGTTTCGATTTTTGAATAAAGTTAAAATAGAAATTCTTGATTATTAAATATCCTATTTGCACGATTATATTATTATGATATTATATCGTAAAACAAAATTATAAACAATTATCGAGCGTGAATGAATAAAGGAATGATATGAAATGATAGCTCGATGTTACGTGATTAACATGTTAACATGTAACAAAGGAATGTTTTTCAAACAAATAATTATTAAAACATTCAAACAAATATTTAAATATTTAAATAAAAATTTTCAAACAAATATTAAAATATTAAACAAATAATATTAAGCTAAAAAGAGTGGTAAAAATTTCTGGATGTTGTTTAGTTCCATGAAAAGAATATAATATAGCATTATATTGTTGAAATATTATATAAACACAGACTTGTTCTGAAATCAATATGAGGAATTGAATTGCATTTCGATATTAATGCATATGCGAATTCACGATGAAATATGAGAATATATGATCCGCTAAACTGAATTTACAAATGTAACTGTTTAACGTGATAATATCAGCTGACAGATGGCTGCATTTACTCGCAATACTTTGATATTCAAATAGTACATGCGTATGTATTATTGTATAGTGTATGTGTGCCAAGAATATGCGAATGATTTGGATGAATACTCGCCTATACTCACATACATGACGTGCTTTTCGCAATGTTCTGTTTGGCGAGCATACAAACCCTCTACACGTGTAATTCCGCGAGAGCACATTTATATTTACTTTTGTCTATCGAGTATTATTTCTCGACTACTAAGTGTCGAAGCCAAATGAGTAATCACAGTAAATAAAATAGGCTTGATATTTATTCGAGAGATTGTTACAAAAAGCAAAAGTATATATCTAATATAAGTAAAATATTTATTTTCAAATTAAAAAGACACTCATCCCGCATAGACAGAGAGATTCAAACTCTGGCTGAAATGACATTTTTCGCAACAAATTCTTTGCAAATTTTTAAAATGCTTATTAGCATCATAATTAACCCTTTAACTGCCGGTAATGTCAATAAGCGATTTAACGACAAATTTATCGGTATTTAAAGGGTTAAAACTGACGATCAATTTAATTTGTGATATTACTATATTCTAGCTTTAGTTTAGCTAGAATAGCAGTTATGGAACTAAAAAATATATCTAAAATTTATATGAAAATATTATCAAGTTCCAAGATTCGCTTCGACTGAATAAAGGCACTTTTTCTCTTATTTGTGTTATTCACTTATTGATCTTGTTTCCTCACTTATTATTATAAAATATTTATAATTATAAAATATAAAGGATAAAAAAAATAATCAGTCTTTGTTTATGCCGTTGCTTGATATGTACCTATGAATACAAGAGTACGATTTGTGTGATGAATTGTCATTACTTTTGATGATTGGATATGATTACTTTTGAATATGAAATAACTCCCATGGACGGATGGTAAATCACTATAATGCAAATATTACGAGAGAAACGACGTATATGCAAATGATAATTCTATCATTGTAATTAACTTAGTGATTGGATTTGGGAGCAGGATGACTTGGGGTGAAAACCTCGTAGTCGATTACCGAGAAGTGATAGTCTCCCATGAGCAATTGATTAGACGCGTGGTCTCCGTCGTAACTGTGCGGCAGATTGCTGTAACTCTCCTTATTGACATTGCAATTGCTTGATATAAGCAAATCAGCCCCGGCACCAAAAATCGGTCCTATGCTGGAACAAATTACATTAGATCAAATTGAGAACACGATAGCCGATCTTCTGTAAAAATCGCGACAGTTCTTACTCCGGATGGTAGCAGATCGCGAATGATTTCTTAACGATGTCGAACTTCGTCGGTGGTACGTCTTGATTATTTGTCAACGTGAAAAGGAAACTCTTTTCCGAAGCGATGTATTGCGCCTTAGAATTAGTTTTACCCCATGGAACGTCGCTGAATCCTCCGCATATCTCGCCGCGCAAACCCTGAGACATAATAGAACGCACGCTTTGTAGCTAATACAAAAATATCCGGATGAAAATTTTATACTCACCAGCACTATCACGTACGTCGGACAAACGTTGTCGCAGTATCGATGAAAAGACGCTGCTGAGTAACCGTGAGTCGACGCTCTAGAAGCAGTGGGTTACGATGCAATATGAAATACATGCATAACACATTATCGCCTTGTCTGCGTACAGGATATATTTTATTTTACGACTTTCACATACTTTTTTGACATTTCGATATGTCAGTACTGAAAACCTAGTTTACGTTACGTATAAATTTTCAATACTAACAGTGCATCGGTCTTTATAAACATTAGCATTCTCTATTACTACAACTACAATAATAACTTCTACAATTTCATAATTGATATTCAAGCTACATACAGAGCGACCGAAAATTCGAAAGATAGAAACCCAGCAAACGAAAATGGATTGAAATGGACAGAAATGGATTCGTTTTGTTAATGTAAAATTCTGATCTTTTCAGATTCTGATCTTTTGAATCCATTTCTATCCAATTAGATTTCGAATTTTTTAAAATCCATTTTAATCCGTATGAAGAGATAAAAACAAAGTGATTCTTATTCTTTTCAATTCAAAAAAAATATGCGGACCATTAATTCATTATAATCTATAACGCGGGATTAAAACAAAATGATTTCTACTTTTTAAATAAAAAAAAAAAAGTTACTCGGGTCATACAATTCATTTTAATCCATGACATAGGATTGAAACGATGTAAATGCTATTTTTTCAATCCATATTTTGTTCAAATGAATTAAAAGGAATTAAAATTTTCAATTCATTTCAATCTATTTTCGTTTGCTGAGAATGAATTTATTATGTAATATTGTTATCGATCATGATTATCTGATGTTTCATACACCTTCAAAATTTTCTGCTCAATTCTTGAAACCTACCGATAAACCAATCGCCAGCCCTGTTTCGACACGCCGTACCACTGATTCAGGACGCGCTGGAAACCGACCTTGTCCCTGGAGAGGATCTGCGAGCCCGGGAAGAGAAACGGGCTCACTCGCGGCTGCAGTCGTTTGTCGGAGCAGACCTCCGAGTACTTGTTCGGCAGAGCTGCATACCTATACCTAAAGCAAAACGTCGAGATCGAAGGCGATACCGCCAAACGGTGAGTGCCGCCCCGTTAGATCGTACCTTAGAAATTTCGAGCCGCTCGATCGATCGGGATTGAAAAATTCGTACCTCTCCAACGACATCTCTATCGGCACAGCACCGGTCGGCTCTACCTCCTCCGCAAACACCTGGCTGTCGATCAACAGCAACCGTACGTGATTTATTACACCGGACAGATGCTGGCACACCCTCATGCGCTCTTCCTCGGTCCAGTGCTGCGTAGGCTGCGTAACTCCAGCCTAAGAATATTATCGTATATTAATGAACAGTTCACAATCGGGAAGTTCGTCTAATTTCCAATAAATATATTCGGACCACTTCGAAAAAGACAAACTAGGACTTTTAAAATAAGCGAACCTGATACTTGGCCCAATTCAGAACCGCCCGCCATACATCCTCTTCTTCCAAACCGAGATAATCCGATGATATCAATTTTACTAAAGCGTCCTTTGGAAGAGTGCAAAATGCCGTCGTCTTCACTGTATCCATGGCATTCTCGCCGATAAAAGCGAAACATTTCTCGATAAAAGATGAACAAGCAGCTTTCCCGCCTAAAACACAAGAGTGAATATAATAGAAAAATAATACAATAGAAAAAAAAACAACAAAGAATAATTTTAATCTAAGTTTATCTTGGAAAGTATTACTTACTATAAAATTAAAAATGAAATTTGAATCATTATCTGTCTCTTTTAAAAATAAAGTTTGCTGAAATAAGATATTATTAAAATAAAATGAAATTAGAGAAATATAAATTTAATTTTATCGACCTTATTTATAATTATGTACAGTGTTTATAATAGTATAAACAAGTGCAAATTTATAATTTTTCGGATAAATCAAATGCAAAATAATTTTCGGAATCGCTTTAAATCTGAATGATCATCAAATCCAGAAACTTTTCTTTAAACATTTTTTGAATTTAAAAATATTTTTACATATACAGTTTGAGAAGGTTATTCTCAATATGTAAATAAATGATAAATAACTATTATTCTTATTTTTTATATATTTCTTATAGTTTTTAAATGGTAATCACTTTATTTTATAAACGTACGTTTAAACATTATCTTCATAGACGTATGTAATCACATTATCTCTCTATTTTTCTAGATCATTTTTCATATAAATATCTGGATGTCATAGGTAAAAATAAAATGTTTTAGAATATTAAACTAATTTTAATGATTGTTTATATACATTCTAGTTATCCCGTTTATCCTTTCGTATGATACAGAATGGGTCATAAAAATTATAATACGATGTACAAAATAAATTGATATCTGCTCCTACGTGCTATTAAACAGCACTCACAGTACACGACTAAAATTATATATCCGCATAAGTTAAATTAGGTATCGGAGTGTACGTTCATGTAAAACAGTGAATGATCCTTTTCTCACAACAGGATTTAATCATATCTCGCATTCGTTAAAACTCACATAGCCGAGACGTATCTAGGCAACAAATACAAATTTTCATTGATACATTCATCAATCACGCGATACAGTTCTTTTTACACGCCTGAAGAGTTACAAATTTCGCATTCAACGATCTCCCTGAGAGCTTCTCTCGTATAGTCCAAGAAGTGACTCCGACTTTGGAGCCGTGCTTACCCGGCGCCCGCCAAAACCGACGCCGGGTTCGAGGTTATGTTCCTCCTTAGTTCGCCGTGGGATTGGTGTTTTGTATCAGAGTGATGTTGTCGCCTTTCAGCATAATTCGCCCGAGCGGCTTCCTGTTCTTCGTTTTCTGATGATACTCCTCGGCGTCGTCCAGCACGAGGTTCATGTATTCGTCGAAACCGACGATGTGCCCCTCGATCCGCAGGTTAATGTTCTCGAACAGCCAGACTTGCACGCGCGAGCGATTTTGCAGATAGCGGAATATCAAATTGATGGGCTGCACCATCACCTTCTGAACTTTTTGCGGCCCCTTGTACGACATTTTTGCGTCGGTATTCAAAAATTGAACGACGAGCAGCGAGCAATGTACTTCGCAAGCGTGCCTCGTAAGCGTGGATCGTTGAAGAATATGGCGTCTTTTATGTGTGTGTCGGCTGCGTTCAGCAGACAAAAGGGAGGTCCGTTTGACCACATCCCGATTGACCACCAACCACTCACAACGCTTCAATAGTGGAAAGTCTCTAGGTGGGTTTCAATATCCATAGTGCATGTGACGTATGCTATAGATTTTGAGCACTCGCAGTGAATATTGGAACACATCTTTTGTCGGGAGCATCCCGTTTGACCACGGTCCCGATTGATCATAGCCACTCAAGGCCGTATCAGACTATAGATTAGAATTGAGATTGAATTTGCAAAAGCTTTAAGGCCATGGCACATAAAAAAACTTAAACAGTAAAACTTAAACAATAAGCGAATCAGCCAATCACAATCAAGAATTTAAGACGAAACGTAAGCGGTAGCAAATCAAAACTGTTGATTTCCTTACTGCTTAAGTTTTTTTGTGTGCCATGGCCTGAAGGTCCGTCTACAATAAGAGTTTTAGGCCGTAAGCCGTAAGAAATTAACCAATCACAGTTGAATAAGAAGAGAATACTAGACTACAATTAGTCAGTTTCTTACGGCTTACTACATCTATTGTAGACAGACCATTATGCCAGTTCTACAATAGAATCGTAAGTCGTAAGTCGCAAGAAATTGACCAATCACAGTCAAATGTGAAAAGAATTAGACGAGAAGAGACGCTTAAAGCGTCGTCTACAATGAGCAGTAGCAGTATGGATGAGGCTGTAAGAGTAAGAAATTGACYAATCACARTCGAATGTAARAAGAATAGWTGAYTGTGATTGGTCAATTTCTTACTCTTACAGCCTCATCCATACTGCTACTGCTCATTGTAGACAAAGCTCATGGCACATAAAAACGTAAGGCAGTAAGACGTAAGCAGTAAACCGTAAGAGTAAGCAGAATTGGCCAATCACAGTTGAGAACGTAATGCAATTCTCAACTGTGATTGGCCAGTTCTCTTACTGCTTACGTCTTTTTAAAACGATTCCATATTTCTAATAAATAATTACGATTAATTCAATAATTACTTCGATCGTTTCTGGCATTTACGAAAATGCACTATTTCTAATATTATCTCGATGTCAAATAATTATTGTAATATGTTTTGATACTACGATCGTCAACACAAATCATCGTGCAATGGTGATGCATGAATGCATCTGTGTTTACATAATATTTATTTGAGAAATATTAATTAACAAATATTGATCGTAACAAAAAACTGCGGATGAATTAAGTTAAGTAACGAAATTTATTGACTGCAGATCTGTAAAGTTATATTTTGATATCTCTGTGATATGCTTTTTGTTATCTACAGTCATATCGTGTTTAAAATGGCGTTCAAGTACTAGTGACTTGTACTCTCGTCAGATGACGCCATGTAATACGAAAATGATTTGTATTTCATCGCTTAATGGGGGATTGATCCTTACAATTAGCTCTACGAGCATTCACATACACACATATAATACACATTTTTTATTTCATTTCGTCTAATGCATTTCGTTAAATCCAAGGTAATCGGAACTGCATGATTACGACACCGAAGCTCAAACTAACTGGATTTTATATACATACACACATATATATATATATACAAATCCGAGTCAAATCTAATAATTTTAAGCTTTATTTTTCAAAATTTGAATATATTTATAAGAAATATTTCATACATTGTACTTGCAAAATAATTGATCTCGATTAGTTAGTTTCGCATTTGGAATGAGTATTTACAATACTCAAAATGAATTTAAAAATAGTTTTTATCATAAAGAATTGAATTTTTTACAAAATTCACTCTACACAAATACTACGTAAACTCTAAGAATAAAGTTGTTAGTATAAAGAATATAATGTAAAAAATCATTTTTTGTTTTGAATATTTGTGCGTAGATATTTCTTTCTTTTTTTTAGTGTATTTGTAAAAGTTTTAAATTATACTAAAATAATATATCAGAATAATTGTTGCTTTATTTAATTGTTGTTTTGATTCAAAGGAAATAAAATTTTTAATAAAATGTTCATAAAAATTTGAACATAATTGATTCAAATTCGAATCTACTTGGAAGTAACACTCTTGTTTCTCAGACACTCAAGTTTCATAGAGGATTCAAATCTATTTCGTCCAAGTTTGAATTTACTTGAAAATATTGCTTTTATTTTTCGAAATAATGATAAAGAGTTTGAAACTACACCACAAAATTCGAATCTATTTATAAAATACTTAACCCATCGCTACAAATAATATACTTTTAAACTTAATTAAAAAATTATATTTTATCGTTCTCTCTCTCTTTCGGTACAAATCTCATATTCATTTAGCATAAAAACTCGAAGTATACTTTGACGAAAAATTTACGAATGATTCAACTTAAATGGTATAATTCTATATTTTATTTGTGTCACAATTATTCAAATAAAATGCTCACAAACGAAAATCAGACACATTTTCGCTCTGTTGAGCTTTTTCATAGTTAATTTTTGTATGTATTTATTTACATGTTTATAAAGAACGAAAATATCGTTGATCATCGTAATTTGCGAGAGAAAAGAAAGAATTCTGCTAATTTTTACAATAAATCTTAATTGTTTGTATTCCAGATTTGAATATTCAACGCCGCGCGCGCCCACTCAACCGCCATGACAGTTTCATCGACGTGTTAGATTCTGAAAACGGAGTGCGAATGCTCCGCAATTAATTTAATCCGTTAGAGTAAATAACGAGCGCGAATTTTTGTTGGGAGCGTGATTAAAGCGATGTATGACTGCCGAAGCGTATCGAGTGTCCTGGATCTTTGCGATCAATGCCGTTTACCGGTTGTGCATTCGCGACTTAAAACCGTTACAGTTCCGGTGAGTACAGATTCGATGCAATTGATACATGAAGATATTCTTCCTTTGCAGAAATAATTTAAATTAAAACTGAATTAATTGTTCGATAAAATAATCTAAAAGCGTCAAAATAGCATAAGAAATCCATTCTTTAAATGTTAGATGTATGATATAAAAAAATTGAAATTGTATATATAAAAAAAATTTAAATTATTATAATCATTTCATGCGTCATTCTTATTTATTGTATTTAATAGGAAATTCACTGAACATATTATATCACTTTGATAGATGACGTCAGTGTGCAAAAGATTCGTTAAGCAAACTCCATGCAATTGTAATATTATTTACTTGTATAATAAATTTTCTGTATAATGTCATAGATTTTCTACACATTATATACATAATTTAATTAAGATAGTTAGTATATAATGATAGGCGGTGGAGGCAATCATTCTTTGTCTCAACCAAAAAATTTTTTATATAAGAATATATATAAATATATATAAACATATATAAACATATAAATTATATACAAAATATATTCATATATGTTCATATATCCTTCTTTTTTTTTGTAAAATTGCTGTTTGATATTAGAAAAATAATAATAATGAAAAAAATAATTAGAAAGATAATTTGTGCATTTTTTTTAGAAAAAATCAAGTTTGAAGAAATAAAAAAAATTGCTGTATAATTATATACAGATTAATTTTTTCTTATTTTTTTAAATTTGATTTTTTTGTAAAAAAAAACGCAAAAATTATCCTTTTAATTATTTTTTGTGTTCTCATTATTATATTATTTCTTTTGTACCAAACAATAATTTTATAAAATAAAAAAGTATATATGCATATATATGGACACATTTCGTATATAATTATATATGTTTATATATATTTATATATATTTATATTCTTATATTTATATTCTTATATAAAAAAATTTTTATCGGAAACCGCGAACTAATCGTCTAATCGTTTTACCATATAGATTAGAAGCGTAATCTTTAACTGCATTAAACGCTGTAGTAATATCGTATTTTCTATAAGATGATATTTCCATGAGTTAAAATATGTGGTAGTAGTAGTAAGCAGTGATGGTGATCATTTTCTGTATTATATCCGCGGTTAATTGTTTTGTAGAATAAAAAAGTTAATTGCACTTATATGTTTGATGTAATAATAATCGTATTTCTTACATAATTATATGTGCACAGATCTATTATTTTTTTATATAATAAGTTCAAAATAAATTATACATACACACATATAATTTTTTTGTACGGGTTGAATACACGATAGTAATTGCAATAATTTCCCAAGATTGCTATAGATACTACGGTTATTATAAAAATTGTAAAGATTATTTCTTATCTTATTATATTTAAAAATTTCTGAGTTACTAAATTACCAGGAATAAATATCAAGTACATTCTAAATGCGCGTTTATTATTATGCCTGATAAGAAATTTGCTACGTTAATCATATGCAATCGTTATTCGGTTAATAATCTGTTTTTTTTTTTTGCACAGAGTTGTCTTGATATATTTTAAACTTTTATTAAAGTGCGGTGACAGTGCAGGGACTTCATATAATCGCCAGACACAATTCTCGTTCTATAATTAATTCAATTATACTTCTTAATTCAATTATATATAGTATAAGAAGTATAATTCAATTATACTTCTAATCTAATTATACTTTTTCGTATCTAAATAATGATGATAGATAAGCGAACGAACCATAATTGATTTTAATATATAATGTAATATATAAAATTTTAATTTAGCAAATTTTTAATGAAAAAATTGCAATGTTTTTTCTAAAGTGCTTTTCTTTTAATATGAAAATCATTAAAAATAGGCTCTCTCTCTTTCTCTTTGTAATTAATATTGTAAATGGATATCTATTTTTATATTTCAAGAAACATTTAAAAAAATTTTTTATATTAAATAATATTTTAATAATTTTAATTAATTAAAGTGCACTTTAAATTTATTTTGTATTTCATATGATTATAGATTGGGTATTGTAAATCTACATAGTGTTGCCAGAAATATATAGACAGCGAAACATGATAATCGACAAGAAGATATTCTTCATTCATTGAGTGAGTAAAACTATTACATATTTTTTATATATGTGCATTATGATAATGCAATTAAAAAATCGAAAGTGCGTAATATGAATGAATATGTCCTTTATTTCCTTATGAGCATAGGATGTCTAAAGTTTTCTCCATTTAACTCTATTGGAGGTAAAAAAGTGCGTAACATGCGGCATAGGTATTACTTCTTTGGATGCAAAACTAAATATACAGATCTTTAAATAAATACCTGGAACTCGTTCTTGGGCCTCTAAAGCGGTGGTTAAAAGTGCACACGCGTTTCCGGGGCTTAAAGTAACAGACACGTGTTCCTCACAACTTCTCCAAAGTTCTTCTATGCCAAGTTCTTGCGCCAGACCCAACATTTCGAAAATCCCACTATCTTGTAGTATTATCTGCAATCAGTTAAAAGGAAATTTGATCACTTATCGTTATTTTTATTTTATACAGAATAATAGACTTTTAAAACTTTATCACGTACACAAGAGATCTTATTGTTTAAAATTTTGTTGAAAATATGTATGTTTCATGCACAATAATTGAAATATAATATTAAATTTTTAAAAAAAGTTTTGAAAAAGACAAAAAGGATTAAAAAATTGTTAACATAAAACATATTAAAAATTGTATTTTAAAATTTTAATAATTTTTATATAAATATACGAATTCAATCGAACGTTATAAAATATTGTGGAATAAATATTTTAGAGAGCATTTTTCTAATCAATACAATTTACAAATAGCATAAGATTCATTTAAACGTTTCTTAGAAATGTCTAAAATTTTTTTCTAAAATTACTTTTTCTATCACTTTAACTTTTTCAACAGAGAATAAATTTTAATTCAGAAGAGAGATTGAGAAGCACTGTGTTAAAATAGTATCGAATGACAAGACAGTACTGCAAAATTGTATATCTGATTATGTTGACTGAATAAAAGCTATTAAATTTCACAAGTGATACCTACCATACCGGTGTAGATATAACGAATAAATTGGCGGAACGTTTCCGGATGCGCGTGCGGCATTCGAACCGGTGTCGGATTACCTGCTGTGCCGATCCTCTTGGTGGCCGTGAAGTTCTTGCATCTGCGAAATAATTTTTGATAACGTGTCGAAACAACGTATCGCACAGAATTTTGAATAATTTATTCTATATTTTCTTAAAATAAACAAGCGCGTCTTTCCGTTATTGCTGTGCACGTTACTTTTCACGCGACGCTTCACATAACAAAAGAGCTTAATTGACTTCGTCATGAAACTGTCGAGACCGAGGTATAACGCCATAGAAGTGTGCTCTTCCCCTATCCTTAGAAATTAATAGCAACCCAGAGAAGCACCCTCACGCCTCGTGTCTCTCTGCGTTGTGGGAACAAGATAGTGGACGAGAATGCGTAGATTAAGAGAAACCCCCATGTCATTCATTAATTGTTCGATCTAGACCCTTCGAATGATACGAGAAATTGCGCTATTCGTGTAATAAACGCGAAAATATGTGTGTGATGTGACTGAAAGATGGATTGCCAAACTTTAGCAGCATATTTTTGTTGATTTTGAGTAAAATCTATATCTCAAGAATGCAATTCTATAAGATTGCTGCTTTGTCGATATTTTTAATGTTATGTAGAACTAGAATAGTTTCTTTCTAAATACAAATAGGTTATTTGACGCTGATAAATATTGAGTTTCGATTTCATTATTATTTTTAATAAAAAAACTATAGGAAATATATTGAGATGCACACAGCAAACTCAATTTCAAATATTATCGCATTTATATAAAATTCTGATACGTAGATTAAATTTATTTTATATTTACTATTCTAATCAAGAAGTACAATATTGCAAAATAAATTGAAATGAGGACTGACATATAATTAAATAAAACTCGAATAAACATCGTGCCTAGAAAAACACAGTCCGACATCTTAATAGTATCCTACTCGATATGTCGAACTGAAATTGGATTTAAGAGGCGGAGGGGTTTTCTAGTAACGAGAAAGAATGAGAAGCAAAGTTACGAGTCGACAGACGAGCGTAAATTGATTCGTTTTTCAATCGGCTCAGACAAGCTTTGTTTTTATTCGCGTAGTCTTAACAACGTTAATTAGTTTTGCCAGACAGTTCTCTAGAAAGAAAAAGAAACCAACGATAATTTATGCTTTCAATAACGACGCTTGGAAGTCAAATCCGTTAATAGCCCTTGTATTATTCTCTTCGCCTGTTATCCTGCGAACACTCGTCGCAAACATTTTCTTTATGAAAGTTACCTCCTTATGCAGTGACTTTTCTTTTCACAAAGAGAGCTTTGTAAGATTATCTGACTACCATTAATTTTAAATTTATTTTTTTTTACTTTTTATTTTGTTTTATCTTACGAATTTATATTTATAATTTTATGGGAAATTCAACCTTGGCTGAGATAAAATATTTTTTGCAATAAAATTCTTTATATTTTAAGATGTTGGTAGCATCATTATTAATTTGTGATATTATTATCATTTGAACTTCAGTTTAGAATTGCGTTTCAACTCTGATAACAACGCGCAATTTATGAATGTATTTAAAAATTTACATAATAATCTAATCCAATTTTTACAAGTTAATTTATAATTTATAAATTGATTTATAATTTATAATTGTACAGTTTAATATTCTCGCGATAAAAAATATAAGAATAAATCTGATTATTAAGAGATACCATTATAAGTTAGCTAATATATATGTGTATAAATAAATATATTATAACATGTCACACTCACTGTAATATTATTGATATTATTTTAGTGTTAGCGAAAGAAAAATTGTTTCTCAAATACGGAATTGTATTATATAACATATAATTAATACCACAAAAAATATCTTTAACTTGCTATTGTAGAATATAATAAATTTTTTTAATATCTAAATGTATTTGAATGTTTCTTTTAACTCATGCATTTAGAATATCTCTGTTGTTTTTAATAATACGATAAAATATTGAAGGAAAAAATTATTTGTTTCGAAGAGACAAATATAATAACCAAAAAATTTCTCAAGATCATATTTTTTGAAATTTTGTAATTATCTCATCATTCTTTTTATAACATTTTTTTAATAGAATTATATTTTTTGTATAATATAATTTTTTTAGGTATTTTGCATATATATATATATATATATATATATATATTCGATTTTAATTTTTACATTGAAATATCTCGAAATGTAATAAAAAATACTGAAAAAGTTTCAAACAAAAATTGTAGGGTTCGAAGGGAACATAAGAGGATATTATTGATTTGATCTTAATTAGCATCGCCAAGGTCTGGTCACTTTGAATTTTTTTAATGGAACCCTCTAGCTTTTATTACATATTATTATAGTCCTTTTTGAGATCTTTCTAAAACACTATAATTTAATTCATTTTGGATCGTTTTGAAGGTTATCGAGGTTTACATAGTATTAACAAAAATCGATAATTAATTTGGCTAATGAAGACAATATCTAGGGATGATCCGGTCAATTAAGACAAGATCGAAAGATAATCCGGCCAAGACAGGATCGATGAATGATCCGACCAACTAGGTAAGATTGGAGGATCAGGAAACTTTGTTTAATTAGATTTAATAATTTTGTATCATTGATTTGTTAATTCTATTCTTCTGTTCTTTAATATGAATCATTTTCAATATTAAGCCTTTTTGTATTGGATTTGACATCAACTATTACTACAATACAAAATTATTAGATATGTTTAATTAGATATTCCAAAGAGATCTCGAGCTCTTCTGCAAATTGTTACTAATACATAACTTCTAAAATAAAAAGGCAACTCTGGTGAAAAAGCTTTTTTGTTCTTTATGTCTGGAGTTTTTTTCTCGACGAACTTAGATCTTGATCAATTCTTGTACTTAAAGAATGGCGAATTATTCATCAAATAAAGTAGTGAATATCCTGCTCTCTTGGCAAACAGGAATTACAGACGTGCTTCCCGTCATTATGCTGAGCTGTATCCTAATCGTCGCCATCCAACTGCTTGGTAAGTGATAAATATTAAAAGAAGCAGAAATACATTACATCGTCAGAGACAAATAAACAGGCTTCCAAGCAATAATGATTCTAGACTCCTCACAGTTTTAGGCATGGTCCATTTCAATCTACACATCAGTATTCGGCAAATAAAACGTGAAATAGGAATCCCTCGATCTATTGAATGTTACAATTCGTACAATACCATCCTTATCACATCAACCTGATACGGGAATGGAAATGATTGCAGACTGAGAGTTTAATTTTAATTAGGCACTCGGTGCATTGAAGCAGAATCTAGATTTCTTTGGAATGTCTGTTTCAGTGACGAAGTTACATTTTATAGCAATGGCAGTCTCGATAGACACAATAGTCATTATTGGTCACCAGTAAATCTTCACATCAAGAGGTACTCAATCAACATTGGAATCTTCACGTTTGAATTAGGATATGTAATGGTCAAATTATTGACCCGCATTTTTTTGAATGTACAATGATCCAATTTACTTAGACTTCCTCCAAAATCATTTGCTAATATATTTTGAAGATATTTCACTGGATGTCTGCTAGAGATTTTGGTTTCAACAGGATAGTACTCTAACACATTACTCTCAAGATGTTCAGATTTTTAGATGTGTATCAAATCCAAATTATTAGATAGAATGGGGAGGAGGACTAGTCTTGTGACCTCCGAGATCACCGGATTTCAATCCTCTTGATTACTATTTATAAAGATATATGAAAGGTGCTGTATATCAGGAAGCACGAGACTAGATGGACAGAATCAGAAGAACCTGTCAAGCGATAACGCAAATACTCAAAGGAGTCCTATGGAACTTTAGAACACAGACTGAATTTGTGCGTACTTTAAACATTTAATTCCGAGAGTGATAATGAAAAAATATGAACTTGAGAAAAACTTTTACTTATCATAAAATTTGCCCCTTTAAAATAATTTTTTCCTTCGATATTTTGTCATATCATTAAAAATAACAGAATTCGAAATGCTCGAGTTAAAGGAAAAGCACTGTATGGCATTGTATAATAGTTAAATAACTAGTCTTAAAAGAATTTAATATATCAAGATTCTAAAACGTCAAGCAATAGATAAAGTACGTCAGCGTTTTCTATCGAATCAAAAAGAACAAGTCAAAAAGTACATAGTCAGAATAGTCTTTGAAGTCTAGCGTGAACTGATGCTAGAGAGAAGCACGCAAAATATATGAAACGTCTAGGTCGCGTGAGAAAACCGGAGATAAAGTGGATGAAAAGCGCGAAAATATAGCCGAGCGTTCCGGCCTCGGTTAAGCTGAGCGTTTTCGACGGACGTGGCAAAAGTTTTCGAGCTCTCAACGCGAAACACGAGAGTGTTGACGGTGCGTACGAAATCAGAGAAGGGTGAAACGATGTTTATCCAAATAAGTTTTGTAAACCATGGTTTTACACCAGAAAATATCACGTAGATTATCCTTGTGTGTCAAGATTATAAAAAAATTATTTTATCATCTGGCAGATCAACTATTCATATATTCATATGTCTAAATGAATTTTTGCAATTTATGTAACGTCTCTATACGTCATAAACAGTCATAAACAATTGTAAATAACGTTTACTTTAATATTTAATCACAATTATTGTAATTGAATTATTGTAATACGATTCGCCGCTAATGCGATTATAATGCTGTAATATTTTTATAAATTTCCACATTCAAACAAATTGAAAACATCGTTTCGGAAATTGTAACACATCGTAAGAAATTGCGCTTAAATATCGATATAATTATTCAAGCATCCTCCTTTTTGCCCATATCTGCGACTATCATCCAGCTCTTCAGCTCCATTTACATTCGTAAATTATCCTCTGAAACTCTACCCTCCGGAATTCTACCCGTCGAAGTAAAGATTACCCGAGGCTTACTTGGAAGAATGGGGGATGTTAATATTACGCGTGCTCTTAGAAAATTTTATTTTCAGAGAGCCGTTACTCGTGGACAGACGAATTTTCGAGTACGCGTCTCTTTATCACGCTTTTCAATGCGGAAGAGCGTCGTAAAGAGTTTGAGCGCGCAGTAGTATTGTCCATTCGTTTCGTCCGCGGACATCTGTCACTAGCACGCGTAACTTAATTTTCCCAGGTTCATGTCGGCGGGCATCCGAATCTAGAAAGAGAGAGAGAGAGAGAGAGAGAGAAGGAAAGAGATGGGAGGGAGAGAAACGGAAAGAGGAAGAGAATAATACTAAAGGGTGGAGATGACGGTGGAGATGACAAAGGTCCCGCCGTTACTTTCCGCGCCTGATATTAAAGGGATTCGTGGAAATGTCATAATTGACTTTACAATTAGCGCCGCCTTGTCTCACGATGTGCCAACCCTTCGGACAAGTTCGCCTTCCCTCTAAATATCAACCGAATTCTCCTTATGGATGCAGATCA
>JANQDE010000033.1:1327913-1365371 GCA_037157785.1 Cephalotes varians
AGAGAGAGAGAGAGAGAGAGAGAGAGAGAGAGAGAGAGAGAGAGAGCTCGTCGAGGGATAAAAGTGGCGTAGGGTTAGGGAAAAAGAGTGCTTCTCTCCCTGTCTAACTAATTAGAGCAACCAATCGATCCGTTTCGCCGTAACTATCTTTATAAATCGTAACAGGCTTAATTAAAATTCATCGCTAGCGAATGCCGGCATCTCACGCCTTTCGCGTTCAATAAGTCGCTGTTTCTCTTATATAATTGTTTCTTTCTTTTTCTTGCAAGTTATTAACAACGAATGACAAATTTTGATTCGTTTTATCTCACGTGAAAGAGAGATACGTTTGCCGTATTTTTCAATAGAAATAAAGTGGCTTTACATTTTACATTAATATCTCTAGTTAATGATTGTTAACTAACAGTTCTTATTGAAGACCGTATTTTTTAAATTATTTTATTTTATATTAAATTTAATTTCGTATAATACGTACGGTGAATATTTCGTAATGTATATTCGCAATGAAAATATTTTCTTCAAATCGTGCTTTAAAATCGCGATATTAATTCTCTCATGACAATTAATCGCGTACTTTTCTGTGTACTTTTCTCAAAGAAATCTCGCTCGTAACAATTGTTGACATGGCGGGATGTTACAATAAAAATTACTATTAACAATTAATCTAACACCCAAAGAGTGTATCGTACTTATATCTTCACCAAAATAATCGACGGTATCATGGCTCGAATTCATAATGATATCGGGAAATATCGAAAATAACTGTTTGATACAAATAATCTTATCTTCACTTCTTGTGGAAAGTTCCACTTACACTCCTAAATTTATAACTTATTCGAGTGTTGCTCCGCGGTATTAAAAATTTTATTCGCTAATTACCTAACATTGTAGAAATATCGCGAGGTCTTATTTTCTTCAAATTAAGAGTAAAATTAATGTTTTCATAAACAATGGCTCGTTAAGGCTAACCTGGCTTGAAGTATTATTCTGTGGGCATAAACAGGGGTCTCATCCCTTCCTAGCAAGAACACGATATCAGCCGAGTCTTTATCCTCCGAGAGTCGTGCCAGATCTTCCAGCAGTCTTGGTACACCAGCCAATCCCGCCTCACCAGACATCCCGGCAGCACCTGCCGCCGCCGCAACGGCAACAGCTCTAGTTCCCATTGTTCTCGTCCTCGTCCCTGTACGCAGACGGTCGTTAATCAAAAGTGAATTAAGTAATCGGCTTGAATAATTAACAAAACAAATCCTTGCAGAGCGCAAACTTGTCACCTGTACCATAAATATCGGTATTGTGCGCAGATCCAACTTAATTCCTATATTAAAAGCAGGAGGAATTATTATAATTTATTAACAAATAAAATTTATGTAATTTTTCTTAGAATAAAGATTCAATTATGCTGCCTAAGGAATATTATGCGATACGATAGGAAAATTAATGTATTTATATAATTAATTATAAGAAAATTAATGTATTTATATATCTTCATTTTTATTAAATCGATCCAGTCGTAAAAACGTAAACGAGAAACATATTTGCTATAAAAGGAGCATCCATTTATCATTTATTTCTTATCGTGTCCCTTGTTGTCGGGAAATCTCGTAATGGAAGACAACGCCAGCAATTTGCGATAATTCAAAATTAATAGGATTGCGAGAGCAGCAAGAAGTTGACAGTTGCGCGCAACTGATGGCGACGCGTCCGGTCGAGGTTTTTTACGAGTCCGTTACGCCGCGTCACGGATGCGGAAATTCGCGGGTGTCGGAGAAAAAGCGACAAAACCAATTAAGGTACAATCGGTGCTAATTGCGCCATTAATATTTGATTTGCGCGAGCGCGCAGCGTTTGTTGGTTCATCCCGTCAATCGCGACTCGCAGCCAGGAGGGATTTTGCATTACTGCGGTGCGGCGACGCCAATGGCGATCGGGCCTCCTGATTCCCTTTTAATTAGTACGGGTTTTGTAGTTTTCGAACGCATCGGCCGTCAATTGTACCACGACACGAGAGCTCGCAATCAGCAGCGATCATTACCCTCCCAGCGCGTCTCTCCACCGCATGCGTCGTATCGTGATTCCGGGCAATGTGATTCGATTAAAATGTCATTGCCAGGGATGCTCTAACATCCGTTTCTGATGATGCTATAAAGAACTAATTAGCGTTTAGATCGCCTCGGAGCATGTGATAAAACGCGCATGAAATTGATCATTCCTGCTTTTATATGCACTCTTATGTTTAACACGTACTTTTCTCATCGATGTATTTCAAAGCTTTGATAAGAGTCGATTGTAACGATATCGGATGTAATGATGAGTTTATGTATATGTACATATATATATTCGAGATTAAATTCTTGCATTTACATTCATACAACGAAATTTTAGATTGTAATGATTTAAGCATTCTGTTTGTATTTGCATAAATTATAATTTTATTATTCGCGTGATTTGTTGCATGATACGCGTGCAGATACTTGATAGTTTTTTTAAAATGAGACATGAATTCTAGATAAATTATTTAACAATATATCCTTTTCATATTTAATAAATTTCAATAACAAGTATATGTTTATGTCTGTTATAGGTAAATTTACGTGAACATAGTTTGCTCTCAATTTTAAAATAATGTATATAGATATTTAACGAATTTAATTAAAAAAGTAGTTTGCAGTAACACACAATTTCAAGTGCAAATTGCTTATTTTTTATAAAAAAGTATTAGTTTCATAAATTAGACTCATCAATTCCTAGTTTTTGCACAAAAAATTATTTTTTCTAAAACAAGATTACGTGTCTAGACATAAATACATATAATAAAATGACATCAGATTTCTCGAAGCTTGTCGTAAAACACCGATTACACTCGATCTAATATTATTTTCGTTAACATGTTAGTCTTACGAACTGGATTGGCAGTTCATAAAAATCACGCGCGAAATATCGTTTCGTTTCACTTAATCACCATGATTACCGATGAAATCTCATCTGTAATTTGACACGAATAATACCTGTAGTAAAGAGGTTCGAGCACGAAAACGTTTTATTTTGAGCTCGTACGCTCGAAAAATGTATATCACGTTCCTAATGGAAACCCCACATTGACACGTGACCAAACACAAACGAAATCCGGTTATGAATCGAAGATTACACATTACGGCACTGTTATACAATTGAACAACGTTATTGATAAGATCCGGCAATTTCTTCGTCAAAATCACCGGAAAATTCGACGCTGCGGGCAAACGTTCCATGGATCGATCGAGTGACTCTTACCTTTGCGCACGGCCGGATCAACGAGACGCTCGTCGAGAGCACGAGAGGAATTAATTCCTAGCAGATCACATGGACGAGGCAATGGTCGAATCTTGCACCGTATATCTCTTCTTCCGGCTGTCGTTTTGAAACGTTTTCGCTTTCGGTCGCTTTTGAATCTTCCTCGTTTTGCGAAAAATTGCCGCGACAAAAAGAAAAGCTTCGGGGAAAACTTTTGTGTCTTTCAAGACGACTACGTTTTATGAGCGCTGGACCAGGTCCTCGCGCTCGACTATGCTGCCTCTCGGGCAATCTCAGAGGCCGGTCGCTCTTTCTCTCTCTCTCTCTCTCTCTCTTCTCGCCTTCCATCGTCTCTTTAGCTCAGTCGCACTGCGGCTGGTACCTATATGGCTCCTCTTTCCGCTCGTGTTCACCGTGTCTCTATCTCACGGGACTTGTACTCCCGCAAGATCGCTGCTCCTTGGGCCCCGTTGCCAGATCGTCCGTGAATCATACGGTCAAAAAGCGTTTGCAATGCTACATTCCTGTGAGCTACGCTCTTCCATCTCTTTACATTCCATCACTTTGTTCATTTTTTTACGCGAGTTTGACTCAATATCTCTGATTTAAAAATGGAAATCATATTCTACAGATGACAGTTATAAGATTAGAGAAATAATTTAATGTGTATACTAAATTGTAAGAAATTTAATTTCGTCAAAAAATTCGACCGACAATCGATTTGCAACCACATTTCATATCTTTATTGAAAGAAATTCTGCCTATCTCTGAATTTGAGATTTGGTTACAGGAAGTATACAGTTACTAATACTATTTCGGAAATAGTTTCGCATACTTTGCGGTTTTGCGGTGAAGCGATGGAATCCGTACGATGCGGTTCCGTTTATTCCTCGAGCAAGAAAGATCGTCTTGTTCATTTTTACTATCATGGCCGTTCAACTTTCCTCCGATTTGGAATCAATTGCTCGAAACCGCGAGAGCTAGTTCGTTCGTTATATCACTGTTTTGGGATTTTTACTCACTGAATAATAAAATATGATCTCTTTTTTTACTTGAAGCAAACAAGGTAGCTTTATATAAAAATTATTTATCAAAATTGTTAAAATTTTGTACGTTTCTTACATTTTAAAAAATAAAAAATAATTAAGATAATATACAAAATATAAAAAATTATTATTATTTCATTTGCGTGTAGCATTGAATTTAGTTTAACTAGACTTTTTAAAATGAAATCCATGATATGATTACGGGATTGTTCTTTTCCTGATTTATTGCACTCTCATTACGTAAATCGCTGTTTTTCTTTTTGCAAATCTGCAGCTTCCGCTGTGATAGATATAATACAACAAAAGTTCCTCGAAAGTATATAACGGGGAATATAAAGAACCGGTCTTACCAGATTGGAAGAAACCATCGGTTGACGGTAAAACAGGCTTAAAATTTTCACGATCCTCGATAGATGTCTAACATTGATCATTGATCATTGAATAAATCGTGCAATAAAGATGAATTATTTTGCAATTGTTATTTTTATTAATACTAGGAATTTATAAAGATGTCAACTATTAAAACCGATTGACATCAATATATTATATATATATATATATATATATCGATCAGTTTTAGCAATTAAATATTAACACAAGATTCACAAATTCTTATTTTTTAATTATTTTTTATTTTTTAAAGTTTTATTAATTAGCAGATCTAAATTTTAGATCTGCTAATTTATAGATACTTTAAAATTTAGTAATTTTTATTTATTAATTTTTTAATATTTTATTGAATTATTATGAATTATTATTAGATTGAGAATGTACGAGACATCTTTCGCAACTATTATATAATAATATTCTGGAGATTAATTGGAATGTGGAAAATATTAGTATGAAATGTCAGGATTTATGCTATTTCGAATCATAAGGTTTCGATCAAAATTGACTAGATAGTGTCATTTGCAATATACGAGTTCATAATTGCGCTTATATGTGTACATCAATTTATATATTATCATTTATACATTATTAATTTCCGTAATTTAGATATAATATTGATTTTTAGTTAGCAAATTATAATAAAAATACGACTAAACCTGATTTTGTCATTTGGTTTCCTAGTTATTGTGTACATTAGCATTATACATAATCAATCAATTAGCAAGATCGCAAATTTTAATTGTTATATGCAAATTTATTTTTGTTTTAAATAAAAATTTAAATAATTGATTAATTAGACTGTTTAAAAAGAATTATTGAATTCTATAAATTTTGAAAGAGTGTATCTTTATTTTGTGTTTAAATTTTTTAAAAATAATATAAGTCTTCATTTTGTATGACGAAAAATAGAAATTATTTTACTATTATTTCTTACTATTCTACTATTCTTCTTTTTGCATTCCCAGAAGAATAAAATTCGTGTTTTTATTATAATAAATCGAAATATCATGAGTCGTCACATTTTTTTTCGGGGACGTAATAATATTTTCTCGATTTATTTTAAAATCACAAATATTCTTTATCGAAATTACACAATTTATTTTTTTCGAGACATGGAAATTTGAAAAAAAGTAATATCAAATGTTAATTTGAATAAATTCGTTCAATCAAAACAAATGCAAATTTTATTCTTTAAATGAACAAAATTTAATGTAATAGCTTCTTCGTCAAAATTGACTTGTAACGTAAGGAAYAAATTATTTATTTATAACAGAATCAACATTTACGTTATAGTACACTAAATATTTTTATTTACCGATTTGATACACGGCGCGCGATCTTCGTTCCTTCGCATACTGTTGTGTACACGCACTACCTTGCTATCATACGTGCGGTAAGTCTCGAGCAGATAGCAGCTTAAACTGCTTTATATGTTGTCGTTTACTATCTTTCGAAATGCGATTGCTTTTTTAAACAATTATATTGACTGGCTTGCGTGACAGCTTTTTATCTATAATGTAAATCTATAATCTTTCTAATCAATTTGCATGACTAATTAATAACTGCTATTAATAACTTTGAATGGCGATAGAAGCTATGTAGTTATCGGATCAAATACTTCGCGCGACTTATCCGTTTAAATTAGAATAGTAGATCTAAACGGGAAAATTATAAGCTGTCTAATCACGATATTTTTTTTACGAGCGAAGAAATATACATTTCTTATATTCGAATCGCGTGTTGTGCTTTAAATATCTTGCTGATTTTGCTTATACAGATTTCAGATTATAAAGAGTGCGAGATAATACTCAAGTAATTTAAACTGGGTGCGTGATATACGCACCGATTGTTTATTAACGATCTGAAGCATAAAAAACAAGATAATCGGTATTTATTTTACAGTGAGTTGAATATTTCATCCCGACATGAATTGGCCGTTATGAAATATATTGTGGCGCGATGTTTGTTTGTTTTTTTTTTCGTTGAGTATTGAGTATACACGCGATCACCTCGTTCGCATGTGAGATTCGAGACAACCAACATTGTATGTAATAACATGGACGAAATATATCTGGATGGATCATAATGCTGCGGATTGAAATTGGAGACAAAGGATGAATATTGATAGCATAAAATGGTGGCGATGATGACGAGTGGGACGACACGAGATTAAAATATTAATTGTGTTAATAAACACAAACATTTAACATTAACACTGTTCATAATCACCGCGTCTCACATCAGACCGATCACTCAACTTCTCTTTACCTCTTAAACTTCATCACTTCTCTGGTCTAAGGATATCTTATATTGAGAAAAAATATACTTAAAAAAAGCAAAATTTCTTCAATTTTTAAATTTTCATTAATTTACATACAATTATGAACATATTTTTTAGAATAAGAAATTGTAAATGTATTTATTCAAAGAACCAAATTCTTTTATAAAGCTCAAATGTAGAAGCTTGCCTTCAAATTTTATCATCATGGAACACGGATAAAAAATCTCATAATGCTGCGCTTTTTATTCTATTCTGTACAACTTTTTATTTATGAAAAATAGAATTCTGCTATCCATCAGTCTGCGATGCCGTTCACTACAGATGAGCGACTTTAGTAAAGAGTTTAGTTCAACATGTTGGAAATATAAATTTAAACAAGTATTTATATTAAAATTAAAAGATTTGAATTCAATATTTAAAAAATTTATTTACTATATTTTAACAAATATTACACATAAGATATCTATAATAAACCTGAATTTCAAGTAAATATTTCAACAAAAAGCTTTCTAATTTTAATGCTAATTTAGTTTACTATATAATCAAATTAAAAAATTTTATATTATAAACATTATTTATTTAAATTAAATGGATTTAATTTCAATAAATATATTTTTATTATATTTACCCTTTACTAAAATTAAAAAAATTTTTTTCTTACGCTGTGTACGCTGTAGGTATTTCGTACGTCCATTAACCTACAGCTATACGATATCAATTCATTCTCGCGATCAATAGTCTGTGTAAAAGAGTGAATTTGTGTGAATGCGAAAAAATAAAGAGAAACAAGAAGGATGGACGATGGCGGGATAATCATGGAGTAACTTATTTATTATTTATTATTTTGTTTGTTATTTATTTTATTATTTATTTTTATTAGTTTATTATTTATTTTATATGCAATATTAATCATTCATAATTATTTCATTCATGTTACAATTATTTCTTGAAATATTAATTATTTTCGACATTGCTGTCTTGGATATATACTTGTGTATTATGTAATTAATATAGTTTATGCTACAACTCCGCTGCTGCGCTCGTATCGGTGAGTGACAAATTATTTTACTTTATTTTAATTTGTAATGAATCTATGAAATAAATCTATGAAATGAATCTATGAAAGTAATGAATCTATGAAAATTTCATTAGATATGTGGAAAATGTATGTACATGTATGAATATCAAATTAAAAACGTGACAATGAATTTATAAATAACATTTATAAATGAATTTATAAATAACATTTATAAATTCATTGCTTAAAAATCGATGGTAAAAGATGGTCTAAAGGATAATCAATATTTAATTTTGAAATACATACATTATATAAACATTATACATACATTATGCACATATTAAGTTATAAAACATATTCAGAAGCATAAATAAAAAAGTTTAAAAGAAATATTTTACAGATTGAATAAGCTTAGTAAAAAGTGATAGGCAATATATAAATAGTTTTCGTAAAAGATTGTTTTTATATTTGACGAAAATTTTATCATCTTTTTTATGAAACACTCTACTACAAATAAAATTGTTGAGAAATAATAATTAAGAGGGAAAATGTAACACTAGATAATTTATGAAAATATAATATTATGAAAGTACAATACTAGATGATTTATTTATAGGTTGTTTTATATCAAATACATTATGATGAATTAAACTTTTGGGTTTATTGCTTAAATAATTAGTGAAAAATAGAGAAAAAGAGAAAAAATGTAATTATAACAAGGAAAATATACTGACATTTTAAAAATATAAAGCTTTTAATTGAATTCCTATTCATATCTTAGTCAAAAATTGGAATAAGTTGTTTATGTAAAATAAAGACATAAACTGATGTTTTTTTTTTAATTACAGGAAAAAAGAATCAATATATATGCGTTTTCCTTTTCTCTTCTTAAACATTTTTTTAATTTAAGATCTTTAATTTTTCGGGATTAGATATCATATAAGTTGATGTAAAAGAAAGCGAAAAATGGCTTAGATTATGAATGCTTAGAATGTTTAGAATGGCTCAGATTATTTTTTCAATATATATACATATATATGAAAAATGATAATTACAAATGATTAACATAATTGAAGATTGTCATTAGATCAATTATTGTCAATGGAACTTCATTAGACAAAATTAGGCGAAAATCCACACAAATAGATCGCGGTATGTCATTATAGCTGCGATGCGCAATGTCGATAATGCTCAAGCGTTTTTTTTACCAGAATCACAGATGATACGTAATTATCGCGGAAAGATCTTAATAATTCTATGGCAAAAACCAAAGAGTTATTTGCAACTCTGTGAATTTACTCCCTGAACCATTAACGAAGTCGCTGCGGAAATTGCGAGCAACAGAAGTAAAAGAGAGACGAGATAGATGAAAGACTAGGAGAAAATGTCTCATATAGGATTTTCCCTGAACGGATCGACGGAAGAGGCCTAGCAGACGCGAAGAATTGTTTTGCATAATAGATTCCGTGCCGCTTGCATGCTAGTGCAAATAGAAACGAATTCCTCGGCGCATTCGACGTAACAATCGAATCGGTAATCAAGCCGGCCTCGATAATCGAATCAGAGCGGGTACACGTGTAATTGAAATTTCACAGTCGACCAGCGCAAATACCATGGCGCGCAGCCATTCTTCGAAATTACGCCACCAAATTTCGTTTTGCTTGTCGGCGACATCGATCAGCAGGATGAGTTACGCTCGCGGGAATTTCAATTGTAAACGCGTTCGATTTAAAGACTAATATGAAATACATGGGTCAATAAATGGTAATGGAATACTAACCGAGGAAGGCATTTGTCGGATAACCGAAAATGAGACCGGGGAATGATGATTGAAGTTTAATTAATTTTTGACGTCAATTGCCTAATTATACCTTAGTGTTATTAAATTAAATTTTTATTAAGTTAAGCTCTTTTTTTAATTGAAATTAATTGAAAAAACAAAGGTCTATACATACACATTTATTAAATATATTTTTAAATTTTACTCATACTTTAATTTTTAATGTTAATCAATTAGTAAGTAACGTAAAGGAAATTAAGAAATTTAGAATATTTATTGTTTCGTGGGGAAAAATAATATTGGCAAGACAATCCATTGTTGTAGTTATAATAAATAATTTCCCTATGGATGGTCACCTATTTTCGCAGAATTTTAAAGACAAAAGTAATAAAATAGTAAAGCTTTTTTAATCATCCGAAGTAAAACAATTGAAATATCGAATAATTCAAGGAGCAACGAGTATTTTTTGACAAATGATTAATTACAATAGAACAGGATGGATTAATTCTTACAATACTTGCAATGGAGTATTTTATTCCCGGGAAATGGAATCGATATCGGTCCAGTTCGAATAAGCAACGACGTGGCGGTTTTAATGAAAAAGAAAGAAAGAAAATAAAGTAACAGAAGAAAGCGGTGGCGAGTTACTCCTCGACCTCGCTGTCGCCTCCTTCGTGCAAATTGACCCTAGCAAAGAAATCTTTTCTCGCCTTTCTTTCATCTCCGTGCGCCTCTGAGCGTCACCCATCCCCAACTGGCTTTGTCCTGTGAATCCGTGAAGTGTGCATGTCCGGAAAGTAAATGCAATATCTCTCTAATAACAACGATCGTTATTAGCAAAGCGCTGTATCGATAATCAGCGTTTTTTTATGCAATTTTCTTTGCGTTCTTATAATAACGGGATTAATGGTAAATAGACTCAATACATCCGCATAACGGTAGGTGCATTGACATTGGTTATCGTAAATTATGCTAATATCTTAATTGTCTATGTTATACGAAAATATTAGTAAAAATGTTGAGGAGTTATACTACTAAAAATATGAGAGAAAAAGAGAAAACACGAGAAGAAGAAAGAGAGGAAGAATATGTAAAAATAAAAAAAAAGTTTTTATAAAACTGTTCAAAATATATCCTTGAATATATCCATTATTCTTTTCATTGCATTTTATATCTAATTAAGAACAATCGTGACTATTATTATTATTATTTGAAAATTTGACATTTTATACATCTTACATTGTGGTTTTTAAAACTACAATTTAGTCGACTTATATTATAAAGAATCTGATTCGATTTGCACATAAAAATTTAAAATATGTTTAATGTAGTCGAAGTATTATAAAACACAATTGATTTTGCACAAATCAGTGTTGAGAGTACTCATTTGTAAAATAATTTTGCGCGTCCTCTATGCACCCTGATAAAAAACTTTATATATATATATATATATATATATATATATATATATATATATATACATACATATAAATATATATAATTATATACGAAATATATTGATATATCCATATGTACTTTTTTGTTTTGTAAAATTAAATAAAAATTACTTTTTGGTACGAGAAAAATGATAATAATGAGGACACAAAAAATAATTAAATGGATATATAATGATCTATATATAATTATATAAGAGCAATTTGTTTCTTATTTCCTCAAACTTGACTTTCTGTAAAAGAAACAATGCAAAAATTACTCTTTTAATTATTTTTTATGTTTTCTCGTTATTATTATTACTTTTCTTGTATCAAACAGTAAGCAAGAAACCTTTTGAAACATTGCAATAACATTGAAGCAACGTTTTAACTTTGCCGCAATGTTGCTGGAATGTCCCAATATATTTTTTGCTTACTGGTATTTTATAAAAGAAGAAATATATAAAGATATTTTGTATAATTATACGTGTTTATATACATTTATATATATTTATATCTATTCTTATATGAAAAATTTTTTACCAGAACATTAGCAACTATGTGAGTAACTATGATGTACAATTTCGGGATTAATTCGTGAATTCTCCATCCATGTCTTTCATCTTATGTCCGGTGGTATCCTCTCTATTTCCCTTCCCTTATTACGATGTAAACACAAAACTTGCAACAGAAGAGAGGTGGACGACGCAACGACATGTAGACCTGCCTTACGAAAGTGCGCGTAGAGGTTTTTTTTTTCAAAGACAGGTCATAGGGAATGCGTAATACGCCGGACAATACTCGACACGCTTTCCAGCGACTTCACTTACATTCACGCATAGGCCGCGCCATTATCTTTTCAAACGGTCCACTTTGTATCGTTTGTGCAACTCGCCTCGACTGACTCACCCTTGATAGATGCGAGAGGCTTGATTCTTCGTCGGCATACACGTGCGCATGCAGTGCAATTTTGTATCGACGATTAATCAAACGGGAAACTGGTTTTAATCCTCGCGCGCTTGCCGGATAATACATCATCCCTCTATGACTTTCAAGTGTCAAAACTGCGTGTGCAGTGAACACACGAATGTAATTTATGTACGATGACAAAATTATTTTCCACGCGCTGTTAAAAATAAAATGATCATAATTTTATAAACAGATAAATGATGACAGAGAGGAGCGTGTGTTTTCATGAAGATATGCCACGTCCATTTTTTAATTTCGCAATGAGGCGTTTGCGGAACGACACGGCGCATGATGCAATCGACTAAATTTCGCATGCACGCGCGAAAATTACGCGTGTTACGCGACACGAGAGAGGATCGTCCATGACATATGAACAATGGTCCAGTATGCAAAACAAACGCGGCCGCCATCGGCTCGACAGCCGAGTGTATCTCGAAAATGGACGAGGCGTTCCGTGCATATAATATTCGGCGGCACGCTATTGTGGCCGCTAATGGAGAGTTGAGCGGAAGGGGACGACAGGAGGAGGGGGATAGAAGCGGAATATCGACGTATATTTCCGCTTACGCGTCAACGCGACGGGCGTCGCCGGCGCCCCTCGCTCTGGAGCTGGTGCTAGAGCGTCAGAGAGCTCGCTCTCACAGAGCTTGTGGAGAGCGGAGCGTTCCGTCCCACAGGATATAGGCGCTCACATGCGAATCCGCTTGTCATGACGAACACGCGCGCGCCAAGGTTCTATCTATCTCTCCCTCTCCGTGTCCCCTTCCGCGTTCTATCGCGGCTATTATGCCGGCGTGAATGGAGTCCGCGTTCGAGTACGAGATTCGAATCGGCGCGGCGCACCCCGGTCCACCGTCGACACTTCGCCTCTGTTCAAATTGTCAATGGAATGAGGGGGGGGGGGGCACCGCGCTAGGGAGACGCGGGAACCAACGCCTCTCGACAATGGAAGCTCGCGTCGCTCGCGATACGTCGAGACTATAAGCTTTTTTTCTTCCCTGTGGCTCTGCCGCTGTCACTTTCACGATTGACGTTGTACTCCAACGGAAAGAGGTATCGACGGAGGCTGACGGAGATCGAAATAACGCGGGCCACGAGACGCGATGCATCACCGCGCGATACAGAGAACTTTAGGTATTCACGGTCGATTCGCGACACCGTCAAATCTTCATGAGATTTTCGTGAAGAGATCTTTGAGCCCGCGGCAAAGCGGATTATGCTCGTCCGCGATGAAGGATCTTTTATAATCGCGTTTTTTACCTGTTGCTGAAACGAGTGCACTGTATTGAATTTCGTGACGCACTTTTTATTCTTATGCGGCAGTGCTCCAAAACCATTGGATATATCTCCTGCTATATCTTTCAATTTATCGCAGTACAATAGCGTCTGAAACTATATTTCAGTTGAAGCAAAGTTCGTTAGAATTTAAAACGGAAAAAAAACGAAATTTTTCATTCTGTCATCTATTTGATTTTTTTTTAGAAGAAATCGCTTTCTTTTATTCGATTATCAATACGGTTTCGTATCTTGAATGAATACTCGTCGATCGCGAAGAACCGAATTTGCGCCGACAATCGAGAGCAACACAAATTCCATCCCAAGTTTATGGATTAAATCGCTTGCGCTATTCCGCCCTCGAGTTAATCCGATTACTTTCTTTGATTCGCGATTGCTCGCAGGCACGCACACCAGATTACCCTCCGATCGTTCCGTTCGAGAGCGATTCGCGTCGCTCGTGACGTCACGACGGATGTACGTACGGTCCTTCGATCTCGAGCAGACTCGAAACGTGATTGCGGGTTGCCGGCGGTTGCTTCGATTCGCGCGTGTGCAACTACCGAAACGTACGAAACGATAACGAAGAGTGACTTTGCCCCCCGCGGCGACCAATTACGCGCGAGGGGTCCAAAGAAATGCCGGGGGCTCGCCAAGCGCGCGCCAACGCTTTGTAACGGCAAAATCGTTACCTCGCTTTGACCTTTCCGTTTTGAAACAGCTCCTGTAGCGTAGTCGAATATGCGGACAATCGCGTGCTCCGCTGGCGGTAATGAGAAACGTTTGTCTCGTTTCAAGAGCTTCGTCGTGCCAAGGCTTTGCCGATGATCACCTGCTTTCCGTAGAACGTAATAAACTGAAACTATGCTATGTAACAATATTATTTGTACCTGTATGCGTCAAAATTTGATAATGTACACGGGAAGAATGGTTTTATTGAAGTATCTAAAAATTTAGCTACAGATACAGATTTGAAAATAATTTTGTCAGACTATCAAAATAATTATTACATGTAAGACACTCAAGATAGTTGCTGGAATGTCGGAACTTTTTGCAGCATTGCTCATCATACTTGAGTTTCTGAATATTTTTATGGTTTAACAAAATTATTTTCAGACCTGTGTTTACCTAAATTTTTACATAAATACTTCAGTAAAATCGTTTTTTCCGTAATATATATATGCGCATTTATTTAGAGAGTAATTACTTCTTCAAAATTCTCCTGTCTATACATTCAGGAGATAAAATATCTGAAATATTTTATTTAAAATACTAGTACATAGAGTTTTTCTATCAGAAAATATCATAAAGTCTATATATATCAGAGTGTTCAAAAGATGGCCTGAAAATATTTCAATTTTTGATCAATTTACAATATTTTCGTTATATTACAGTTTTCTCTCTTATCAAAATTAAAATTGAAATTATAAAGTCAGAATGTAAATTGAATTTTGAATTTATGACACCGATGATAATCATAAATACATTTATACGAACCTTTTATAATTCATAACTTATGACACATATAATTTAATTCATTTCAAGCTTTTATTGTTCCATGAATCGTTCATTACATTTATTCTTCGTTTAATAATTATTATTGTTATTAAGTATAATTATTTTCGTATCGCAAACGCACACACTCATTTTCCATTCGTTTAATCGATAATTCGATCGTGTTTTTTCACTCACAGCTAAAGAAAACTTTTTTGTACAGGGGGAGAGAGGGAGGATAGTATCCACATGATTTCAAGGAAACGACGACACTCTCCGTCGTAATTCTCGAAGCTGCCGGGTAAAACCACTAATGCTGCTTCCATTATAACGTCACATTCGATTTGGCACACCGTTTTGGCGGCGAGTATCCTCTCCCATGGGACGGATCGTGGTTCGTAGAAAGAGAAGAGAGCTGTTATGTATATCGAGATTCAAATTTCCGTGGCGTAATACCAAGCATACAATATCGGCTCTTATTTGCATTCATTAGATTAAAAGTAACCGCATCGCTCATGACTTATCTAAGTGAAGATGAAAGTACGAGTCCATGTTACAATTTAAATAAACATATTTCTTTTATAAAAAAATATTAATACTCTCAGATTATATAATATTATAATTTTATGAATAAATAAAATGTATAACACACTGTTGTATTAAATATGTGAATAAATATAAAGTGTCTTTACAAAAAGAATTAAATTTTAATGAAATTTTAATAAAAAGATATGAATTCTCTAAATTTTAATAAAAAGATAGATTCTCTCCATGTTACGCATTATTGTTATAAAATATCTGATTGATAGAGGAGTTTAAATACGATACGTTTTTTTTCATACGATTTTTTTTTGAGTCAGCTCAATTTTTTCTGATTTTTTTTCATCTCGCATTCTCGAATTTTCGTCTGTCAAACGGACCGCGCGCGGTGAAGTCATGTGATATTGCAGCGTACGCGAGTTCCTCGATGCAGCGATCCCATTTCACACGGATGACATTTAATGCTCATGCGAACTGCAAGAGCGATTCGAAGAAAACAGCTTCAAAGGAGAATAAATGAAGCTTCGTGGATTACGTCTTGAAAAGGGCAAAAAAAATATGAGCAAAGCACAGAAAGAAAGCGCAAGAAGGTATAGGAGGGAGTGAGCAAGAGGAGAGGAAAAACGAGGGTGTGAATGAAAAATACGAGGAAAAAAGGGATGCGATGAGGGAATGATCGCGTAATAGAAAAGAAGCACCTATTTGTGAAACGAATGCTCGTATCACAAAATGCTGAGAAAGTAGCGCAAAGCGAGGATGTCAGAGCGCACGTGTCCTTTAATCCTTTAATCCGACGTTGCCCTACGAAGACTCTCCCTTTTCGAGCGTTACAGCCGCAGCTGTGAAGTTTCAAGACGGCGACATGTCGACATTAAAACGAATACGAATGAAGAACGAGACGAACGAGATTTTTCACCCCACGTAGACTCTTAGCGCCGCGGAATTATTACACTAATACAGAGAGAATTTAAAACTGAAGAAGCGCTATACATTTTATTTGCGGAAGCAAAAAGTAATTCTTGAAACGATTTTATATCTCAATTTTTAATTATAATAATATGCTAAAAATATTTTACAATTTTTAATTTTGATGGAATATCAACGATATATTAAATAACGTAAATTTAGTATTTAAGTTTATTTAAAAATGTGAGTTTTAAGTCACTTTTAAATGATGTGTCACGTGACGATATGTTTCGCGATAATTGGATTTTTCTAATATATAAATGAGAATATATTAATTTTTAATAGACTAACGAAAGTGACATTACAAAATAATCTTTATTTTAATAAGTATATTGTGTCAACATTAATTTTTTATGAACTCATATACTTTAATTAAATTTATAAAGATTTAACGAAAATAATGTATCGAATATTATTTCGAGATTGATTTATTGCGAGAATTGTATTTAAATATTTGTACTTTATCATGCGATTAAACGATAAAAAACGCGCACTTCGACAACGAGAAATTACACAGAATACGCATATACACTTGGAATCGTGCACATAAGTGTTTGCCTACGTAATACAAATAGTATCTGTGAATACCGACTGTTTGTATTACATGAAGACTAAGAGAAAATACCAAGACGAGTAAAGCCGCGGTTCTTTACAGTAATTAAAAATTATGCAGTCGTCACCCTCGTGTGTCAAAGCGTGCGGCTTCGTTAATACATTCAGCTATGACTTCGGTCTTATGAAAAGGCGCGACAAAGTCGATGCTTATTTCTCCGTTTTTTTTTCACTCAGACCATGTTTTTCGTTTAGCTCTCTCTTTAATCGCGCAAACTAGTAATCTTTTCCGATTCCTTCCTTAAGAAACGAATAATGCTTTTATGTAAATTGTATTGCATGGTACTTTTTTTGTATTTTTTAAATAAATCTTTTTATAAAGTCTTCACTGGCAATTTTTAACGTTATTTTTATGGTTATTATAATTAATATTATTACGTAGTAATATTATTACAGTTTCACTGGCAAATAAATAACGTACAATAATGATTCTTAGGCTCTAATATATTTCTTTAGAAAACGCGCGATTTTCTCTGTGTGTGTATGTGTGCCTGTTCAATAGAAAACAATATACTTATATTAAAATAAACTAGTTCAAGATTATTTTTAACTACGTCAATCTGTTAAAAATTAATATATTCTCATATATTAGAAGACTGTTGAAACGTATCGTCAATGACAAATCCTTTAAGAATGACGGAATCATTTTTAATAGCAAAAGAATAAATTAGTTGCGACAAAATTATTCTATAAACAATACATTTATAACTTTAGTTTGTTATCCTTTTCATGAACACATATTTGTAGTACTCGGGCGAAATTTTTTACACAATTAATACAACGAAATAAATTCATTTAAATCCATCATCATCTAGACTAATTAAAAATCATTGAGAATTCTGAAATGAAACTATATAGAAAAAAGTATCATACGGATGTTGAAGTTGATGATTTAATGAGCCATTTCCACAATCTAAAATCATGCTACAGGAGCAAGTCTCGCGTTCTTTTTTCGTAGCTCTGTTTCTTCACGACAAGGCTGGAATAACAAACAGTCTGGAGAAGACGATTTCAGATCATGGATTATTTTCCGGTGTCGCTATAAAACTGTCTGAAACATCGTCTACCAATCATCACCCTCCAGCCAACACACGTCGCTCGATACGTAATATACTATATCGTACAATGCTTACGAGAAAAAATAACAAATGATCACTTTGCATATGTGTCGCTTTTCTATTTTCAACATGTACGCGATGAAGATTTCTCTAGGAATGATAAAATTATTTAACAACATAAAATTCAATTATTATAGATTAAGAAAGCTTAAAAGATTGAAATGACAGTACCTAGGAATTCTACAAATACATGTAGTATTAATTTTGTAACATTTTTTTTAAGTTAATTGTGAAATTACCTCGCAGTAATTGCCGCTCGTAATGACTCGAGGCAATTAATAAAACGATTTGCGCAGCCATTGTGTTTCCATTATCATCTGTTACGACAGCGTTCCACGTGCAATAGCGTACTGTGACTTTGCGAGGTGAATGTTTACACGCCTTGAGCGTATATTGAAGGTAAACGAGAAGCTCGATTAAGCTTGTTACCCATGCAATCGATAAATTAACTTCCCGTTCCTTGTGAAAAGAGAAACGTCATGGTAACAGAAACGATAAAAGTAAAAGTAATAGATCTTCCCGTGCAAATTTTATCGTTAATTTTATAATAATAATGCTACAAAACTAGACTGTACGATGCTTTATCACATGCCCTAATTGCTTGCTATCAGCGACCAGCGTAACTAGGACGACCTATATCGACGTTCGCTTACTTGCAATTTTCCACTTTAATGAAATTTGCCACTTCGATAAGTCACTTCACACGATCCGCATTTACAGCGGCTTAAATTTAGGTACCTATGTTGAGGACATTTCCATTTTTGAAGTGCATCGACGAACGCACTTTGCGAAATGTAGTCGAGCGACAAAAAAACAACGTGCGACGTAAAAATAGAAGAAATTAGAATGGATTTATCAAAATATAAAGAAATTTAATCACTTTATTATTATTAATATAATGTGATAACTTTATGAAACCATCTCTTGTTATTGGAGTTTATGATTAAAATCGCATTTTCATAACATCGCGCGGCAAAATCGATTTAACTCAACTAATTGACTGTTTCTCTCACCGCGGAAGCAAATAATTAATTTTGACGGCTTCGTAAATTTACAACATGTAATTCCGGGCAAGACTTAATTTGTATGCGCGAGATGTTATACGACTGCGATCGATTAATAACTATCGGTTGTGCCGCGATTTCCGGACGGACGCTAATTTCCGCGATGAAGGAAAAACTCCTGTAGCGCGAGAACTCGATGTGCGCAACCCTCGACCCTTCTACGGCAATCGTTATATAATGTTTCGCCTTAATTGCGGATTCGAACCCCAGCCATCCGCGCGGCAGAACGGCCGCGTCGCCGTTGCCGGGTGATACACTTTTAATTGCGTTCAGATTTACAATTCAGATTTGTCAGACTCAAATCGGTCGCCCGTCCCGCGCGCATACATCCTAAATTCACCCGAGTGTATGAGGGCGAAATATGACATATTGCGTGTGGCGGTAAGCGCGTAGCTTTCAATCGATGAATTCGTCGGGAGAAAGAATGGCTTGATGAAAGTGCGATATATTTGCGCGGATATTGTAACAAATATTGTACTATTGGATATTCTCACGCTCTCCGGAAACGAAACACAATACGAAACTGATAGGAAAATCGTTTGATGTTAAATCATTCCACCAGATTTTGACCTTGATATAAACAAAATTGAAACTTGCAAAAGAATATATCTTTTCATATAAATGTATTTTTGATGTTCTCGTTTAAGCAATTGATGTTATTCGACGATTCTAAAGTCTTTCTCTTTATTGCGTGAAATTATACCTGCTATTATATTATATGTAAAACACACTTTGCCATGCATGAGAGATACACGTGTTCTTCTGTGTTCACACGTGTTGGCATCTATATTTCCCCAGATAACAATGTCGGCTTTTCAACTTTGTTCAACTTTGTTTAACTTTTTTACAGAAAATATGATGAGAAAGTTTGCGAGGCTAAAAGAGAAAACAAACCACGTTTATTACTTGAAGACTGAACTCTCTATAATTATTTTAGAGTTATCTTGCCGTACTCAACTCTTTTCGAAGTAAGATTTACGCTAGAAAAATCTATTCTATAGAAATGGATCTAATATGTCGGTTATAGATAAAGAGCAGAATTTTTTTATTTTTCTTAAGTATAAATAATTTTTATTTCTTAAATATAAATCAGGAGTGACATATCTTTGAACAAATCTACATTCGACGCGATAAAAAAAATTAATATGTAGTTAATAACTGTCTCAACAAAATATCTTTTACAAAATATCACGAAACGATGGCGGATGTTGAAACGACGTTATTCTCGGCCGCCTTTCTTATCGCTTTCCCAATATGCTCAGCACACGCTACCATCCTCCCGATAAGATGGCAAGCAAGAGGCGCAAGCACCGCGCCGGATAGGAACTCGATCGAGTGGCCGATTCTCCTTTTGAAGGAGCCGCCGACCGCGCTTCTTCATCATCGCGATACATTCTCTCCTTTTCTTTCTCATCCAACGCAGTGTAACGGGGAGTCAAAGACATTCTCGACGGGTGTTGCCATGACACCGTGAAACCTGCATCCCACGTCGAAATCTCTCTTCGAACTCCCGCACATTTTTCCCCTGCAGCGTTCCGAGAAGTCTAGGGTGCCTTGGTTCGGATTCGATAGACATCTAAACGTGCGAGGGTAACGCGTCGTCAAATTGCACAAATATGAATTGCATACACGTGTTGAATTATGTATTTATAGGGAATGTCTTTATGCATTATAAATGATATCACAACGTGAATTATTCTCAAAAACTGGACAATGTAGCACCACAATCACTAAATTACTTGCTGAGCTGGAGTGAACTGTTCCATTAGGCGAAACCTGCCGCGATTATCATTCACGGTTTAAAGGATGCTGCTTAATTCTTTCTGGCACGAGCTCGCAAGAGCGAGCCATGGTATCCATTTGAAAATGCAACCTGGCCGCGTTCCAGCGATTCCAATTCTCTTTTCTATCTCTCGACTTTTACTGCAGGATGATGCGCTTCTCCTCGCCATTTCCCTTTTCATCGTGACGTCCGCAGCTCGATGCATTTTACAATTGCTTCCGAGGCAATCTGAATCTGTTCGATCGCTATATAGCTTTATCCACTATATTTATGTTCTATTTACCGTGATTTATCGATGTCAATTTTATTTTTATCGGGATTACGCAGTTTGGGTGCGATCGATCGATCCATCCAAGCCACTATGGCCAAAGTAGCATTGTTAAAACTATCTTTAAGCTGGCGCAATCAATCCCTTTCTCGCGGTACTTGTTGTATAAGTTTGCGAACAACTTCTGTTAATGGAAGAAAGTTCGCTGTAGTGCAACAGTGCATTAAATATTTTCGTAACTATACTCGCGTCAGCATAATAAAATATCATCTAAAAAAATCAATCAAATGAATGATAAATAAATTATTGCATAAATTGTTATATAAATATTATATAAATTATTATACACGGAAAGAACGGTTTTGCTGAAATACAGATCTGAAAATAATTTTATTTGTACCATCAAAATAATTATGTAGGACACTCAAACTAGTTGTTAGAATAATAAAACTTTTTGCAGCATTGTTATCAACGCTTAGGTTTTTTATATATATGATTATTTGGATGGTCTATAAGAAAAATATTTTCGGATCTGTATCTAACTAAAATTTTAGATCCTTTAGTAAGACTATTCTTTCCGTGTATAAATAAATTATTATGTATTAACAATTTTAATATAAGCAATTTACGTTTTCAACCGTTTTTCCCTTTTTTGCGCAACGAGTTTCTTTCTATTTGCGGGCTTATTTAGAGAGTCATAAACATTTACGTAATTTCCAATATATTTCGAACTACGTTAGCAGTATTTTATCACAGTCATGCCAATAAGTTCCAAGCCTATTCCAACAGTCAAGCTTAACCGCGAGCTATTTTGTACCTGAGAAAATGTGTCTTTGCTCGGCAAAACATATTTTATAAGAAACGCCGCGGTATGAATCTCTAGATTTTTCTCTGCTATGAAAATGTGTCGAAGTACGCGTTGAAATTTACGACTGCGGAAATTTACCGGAATGGGCAACCTACCGGCCAGCCTTTCCAAACGATAAATTCCTTGGACTTTATCCAGCAACGTTTATCCGTGATTGTCTTACGCATAGTTTGTTCTACTTGAGTTTGCCCTTTCACCGCTCCGTTGGTTTCTTATCGTTTCTCCGGAATCGTGCGTCACTGGAGACGCAATATTTTGTCGCACTAACCCTCGAGTGAAGCAGAATGACTTGAAACAAATTCCGCCATCTCAAGTCGCACCTCCGGTGGATGCAAGGTCTGATAGAAAAACTTAATCTCCATTCTTTACTAAAAGGAAAGTCTATAAATGGATAATACACCGTAAATTTAGATTTATTTGACTCGTATTGCACATTACAGTAAAAGAATCTAAGTTTAAATAATGTAGAAACTTTAAGTATATATAGGAGAAAGTTGCCAAATGCGTATCGGTTGCCTAAATAGTACCTCATCAAAATTTTATATTTTTACTTAATACAGCAGCTTTTAGACAAAATTTAATATTTTCATATTTTTGCTAACATTAATTATTAAATATTGCTTATATTAAGTAAAAATATAAAATATTGATGAGGTACTATTTAAGCGATCAGTATGCTTTCGGCAACTCTCTTCTACGTTATATTTAAAGCAAAATGTAAAGCTGTAATATACAAATACAAATATCAAAGAAGCTATGTAATATATTTAAAAAATTAATTTTTTTATTATGAAGATAACGTTAGAATAATTGTCTCTATCGCGCCAATACAAGGATAGCTCTGTGTCACAACACATACTAATTGCAACATCATCCAATATTAATGAATGCAGAAACCAGATATTCGAGAATTTTATTCCGGAATACGCAGTTCATTCTGAGTCGTGCATACGCTTTCGCAAGATCTCTAAAAAAAGTATCATCTCTAAAACGATGCGCTCTTCGCGCGAACGATTGTAATACACCTTCGAGAGGGATGCACGCTCCGCGATCCTCGTAAAGGGTCGAATAGAGAAACGAGAGAGGGCGGAACGCGGTCCCCGGAAAAAAGCTCGCCGGCGTATACCGGAGAAGAAGAGGTATACACGGAGCCGGCAAACGCGCGAGAAAGAAATTCCCATTACTTTGGCCCTGGCGACGTCTACAACCCTGCCGCCTGCGTCTTCCTCTTCTTCCGTTTCCTGCTCCCGCGCGGCCTCCTGCACCCTCGCCTCCTCCGCCACCTTCTCGCCGGTTTCTCCCCTAGATAGAAGGGGATGAGGAAAGACCGCGATGCACGCATGTGCCAGGGCCATCTATCGATTTCTCTGTTTCGCGTGGTAGTCACGGGGAGGCGTCCCCGGTGTGTCGTGCGGTGTTCTCCCGCCGTACCATACGTGCCACCCAAAACAGCCTCGTTGCGTACGGTCGTCGCCACTGGATTCCCTTTTCAAGGTTAACCCATTAACTGTCGCTCGACACCTACGTGTCGGGCAAACGCTGGTCGGCTGGTTAAAAATCAAACTGCTCGCCTCTGCTCTTTGCACGACTTTCTCTCTTTCTCTTCCATTCTCGTGCTCCGATTGCGCGCTACGATTGTGCGAGTGATAAGGACAGTTTCCCGAAGGAGCACTGAACTACGTATATAACTCGATCGAGAAGACACTTCGGCCGTCGTGTGAGGGAGTGCGGCGATTGCAAGTGTCTGGGCACAATCGTAACACAAATCTCTTTTCTCCGGTGAGTACGCGTTTTGATAAAAACTCGGCAGAATAGAAATCGAACTGATAATCTTGCAATGAATTCAGACTTTGACAGCAGAACGAAAAGCAGTAACGACATTTTCGTTTGTGTATCACTAACAATAAAATCAGCCGAAAGCTTTTTTTCTTATTGATGATATTTTACTGCAATTATATCGATAAGATAAAAAGAGACGTCGAAGATTATCAGTTAATTAGTAGCCTTCAAATCTCGAAGTAGATCTCTTTGTACCGTGTGACATTTCATGATTCTGGCTGTTCGACGAAGGCGCATTTTTTAGTTGTCACGCATTAACTCTAGTTAGCGGTTGAAGAAATTCCTTTTCGCGTATGATAATATAAAAAAGATGGTACATAAGTACTCGGTTCTTGAAAATTGAGTCTATTTAGCGGGTTTTTAATATATTTTTTTTGAAATATTATTATCGGAAGCACTCATTTTTTAGTAATATGAATAGCATTCAATTGAATTATATTTACGAACAACATTAGAAGTAATTTATTATTTTTTCTTTATTTATTTAAAAAATATCTTCACATTCATTACTATATCTTCAACCTTTGAAGATATTTTCATTTAAAGATACAAAAAGTCTAACTTAATTAATGAGAATTTTAATATATCTATGTCAATATAAAAATATAACAATTCTTGATTCAACATTTCATCATTTAGCGATACATCGTATTTAAACTAAACTTGTTTTGCACTTACCATATTATCCATTCACCTATATTTGTACACATGTTCTTTCACATATGAAACTTTACAAACTGCCACTGCGTCGAGTTCATTTACATTTTCACTGCGGAGAGAGAGAATGTCTTTTTAACCGACACGACTTAACGGCGTCATTAATAAAAAAAAAGTTCTCGCCGTATTCAACCGCTGTACAATGGACACGCGACAATCTTTCCCGGCAAATCCCGTTATAAATGCGAGGCTGTAAATGCAGCCGTGAACGTGATGTTGGTCGACAGTATCGCCATCGCTGGTTTTTTTCACGGCAATTTTCTTCCTCCTTCTCTCATCTGCGATAAGCGCCATTATCTTTCGCCGCGCGCGGATAATCCAAAGGACCATTTTAATCTTTTACGGATTGTGGGCGCGTGTTATCAGTGGGCGGGCGACGCATTCGAAAAACATGCAGCGTGTAATACTCGAACTTGTTATATGAGTGGATCCAAAAGGATTCATTCTCTCTCTCTCTCTCTCTCTCTCTCTCTCTCTCTCTCTCTCTCTCTCTCTCTTTTTCTCAATTTTGCTCGCCTTCTCTTTTCGCAAAACCTGTCTCCTCCGAACTTCCTCTTCGCACTGTCGTTCATTTAGTCACTCTTTTAGCACTCCTGCCTCTCGCATTCTCGTACTCTCACGTGAAAAGCTTGCTCTCGGTGCTAATCCAGATAGATAAAAAAATATCTTTTAGGCCGGTATTCATAATCGGTTCTTATTTCAAGACCATCTTAAATAATAACTTAAGCTGCTAATATGGCAGTGATTGGCTTAAAACTGTACTTAAAACGATCTTAAATATAAGAATCGATTATGAATACCGGCCTTAGACTGCTAAAAAATATCTTGCCGTCTTAAGATGTCTTGCAAAAATCTTGAAAAGATATCTTTCAAAGATCTAAAAAATATTTTATGAGACAACAAGATATTTTATGAGATCTTTCATCCATGTTGATAATCTTTCATCCATGTTGATGTTAATGAAAAATGATGATGAAATAATGTCTCGAAGGTAAGCCTCCAAAATTGAGCTCCAAGGTGAAAGTATATTTTGACAGTACAATTTCATTTCTGTGTAAAAATTAATTTACGCGCGCGTTTTAAAGAGAGATTACTTAGAGGTTATTTATAGTATTTTAAATATATCTTTCCTATTAAAAAAAAAATCTTTCAGAGATTTTAAAATGTCATATAAGATTACATAATAAATTAAAGAACACAATATAAATGGCTTCGAGAAATAAATTCAAGTTGAGAAGCAGAATGCCGTTTGAGCCTCAGCGGATGTTGATGCGTGGATAAGAGAAAGTTGAAAAAAATTTCCTTACTTTAAATGCAACATTGATGTATATTGGTTAGACGTTTCGACTCATTATTCGAGTCCTCTTTAGTGACAGAGTCCATTATTCCATTATTCGAGTCCTCTTTAGTGTTAGGTAGTCAATCTAATCTTTCTTCCATGTTAAGTCAGTTATGATAGTCCGTAAAAATAAGTCCAAAGATTAAAACAAGATGGAAAGGAGACTAATACGGACAAAGAGATAGAAGTCTATGACGCTTCCACGCCCAACATCCGCTGAGCTTCAAATGGCATTCTGCTTCTCAACTTGAATTTATTTCTCGGAGCCATTTATATTGTGTTCTTTAATTTATTATTTAATCTTATATGACATTTTAAAATCTCTGAAAGATTTTTTTTAGGAAAGATATATTTAAAATATTATAAATAACCTCTAAATAATCTCTCCTTAAAACGCGCGCGTAAATTAATTTTTACACAGAAATGAAATTGTACTGTCAAAGTATACTTTCACCTTGGAGCTCAATTTTGGAGGCTTGCCTTCGAGACATTATTTCATCATTATTTTTCATCATCAACATGGATGAAAGATCTCATAATGCCTTTTGCTCTATTCTGTGTGGTTTTTACTTACGAGAAATAGAATTTCACCGTGTCCATGTCACAGCGATGAGTAATTTTAGTAAAGAGTTTCTCTTGAACAAAATCTTTGTAGACAATTTTTTAAACAATTATCAGATATCTTTTACAAATATCTTAAAGACATCTTCAACTTTCTGCGAATCACGAAAAAATTAAGTATTATTTTTGTTTTCTTGTTCTAAAAATGAAAGAATTTACTCCCTTTTTATTATTTTATTTTTATATCTTAAAGGACAAAAATTGATGTTATGACAAGAATTGTCGTACTAAATTAGTATACTTATGACGGAGCATAGCATAGGATATGAGATATCCCACATGGTTTATCGAAGGTTAATAAGATATCTTTTATATACTTTCAAAACCTCGATGTTTTCTGAGAAGTAATTCGAGAGCAATTTGAATTGACGTGCTGCGCCGCTAGAGGAAAGTAATTACAGAGTGACGAGCTATATTTGCGAGAGAACTGCGGACCTCTCCACCGGGATTGTACGATACCAACCTGTCCGCTTGTATGCGTAATCTATGCGAAAAGCACACGTGTGCGCCGTGTAGCCGTGCATATATTACAGTTTGTGGTAACGTTGATTAAAATTACTGTGCGAATTAGACGGAACTAGGCGGCGAGGCATGCACGAGAGTTGCTATGGAGAGTAGGAAATAAAGGCTAATGGGCCATCTACAATGAGAGTAGTGAGTCTTACGTCATGAGAAACTGGCCAAGTCAAATACCACAGTCGAATATCACAGGAGAATAACCAATTGTAATTGGTCAATTTCCTATGTAAGACTCACTATGTACTTCCGTAACGATCCATAAGTCATTCGTTGGGAAAACATAAAGGAGAGAGAGAGAGAACTCAGCGGTCGTTAACGTTTTTAGTCGTTTACAAATTTCGTCTGTGTATGTTCGATAAGCGGCCGCTTAAATGATGTCGCGGTGCAGATAAAAAGTCATCTTTATTAACAGATAGGTATATATTAATAAATGTAGAACTATTTTATTAGATTTTATATTGAAAAAAATAGCTTCTTCTCTCAATGATGTATATTTGAAATATTTATAATGTTTAAAATACACATAATTGATTTACACATTTGTACATAATTAAGCGAAATTATTATGTGCATAAAAAATTATAAAATTGTGTGTTGAAATCTCGCGGAATTATAAATCGTCTAAAACAGATTTTTACAACAAGGATAACGATAAATGTAACTATAGAAAAAATTAACTTTTTTATGGCGATTATGATTAAATCTTGTTCTTGTAGATAAGATTTCTGTCTTCTCTGTCTTGACTTTAGCTTTTTCATTCTTATCCAGAAGCCAAGAATATAGGAACATTATACTGTGGCAATTCATGGCTTCCATCGATTTCGCAGAACGAAATGATTTGTCTCCGCCAATTCGAGTACTTGCAAGAGAGGAATGCACCTTCTCTCTAGATCGAGAAGCATCGCGATTCTCGTAGCGAGCGAGGCACGAGGGTAAGCCTCACCCTCGAGGCATGTGCGCGTGGGGCAGGCGAATTGATCACGTTGGGGTAGAATCATCCATCACCGAGTGACAGTCTCGAGCTACCTACCATATCCCGCCATCCCCCTTCATTCTCTCCTGTCCTGCTTCTCCTTCGGTAAGAGGTATGGACAGAAGCAGGGTGGTAGCACAGGAAGGGTGAATGTAACCGAAGCGGCGAGGGAGGGTGGCAAACGGTGGCGGCCTCTAGCGACGAGCGACGAAGCAAGCAACCCTCTCGACAATGCTCAAGCTGATCCCACGGGACAACGCGTGTCCCTCTTCGTTTCCCGTCTGACGATGTTCCTTCTCCCAGTTCAATGCCACCTACTACTACTACCCGCTTTTATTCCTGTCGACTCCTCCGCAACGAGCTGCTTACCTTAATCGCCGCCCTCTCGCCCTTCGCATTCTTCGTGCCTCGTCTCGTGATACTTAATCCAGCGTTTTCGCGAGCTGAACGTTGCACTGAATACTAGTATCAGCACTTTCCTGTTTATTAACAGCTCCCAACCGTTTATTGCTCGTATTATGGACGCTTCTCTGTTCGCTCATTTACATGCATTACCGAATCATACGCTACAACGCATTTTACACGTTCCAATCCACCGTGAACCAATAACTATTTTACTGTCACGTATAATTCCAACATGTTACCAGCAGACTTCGGAAGCTAAATTTTCTTAATAGATCCTACATGAGCAACCGACGACATTCTGAAGGCACACTACCCCTTCACTAACGACGTGTTATCCGTAGCGTAATTATTACGAGTGCTGCGACGCTTTTTTTAAAAAGATGCAAAAGAATCAAGCGCCAAATGGTTTCATACCACCTTAGATTACATACCACTTGACGTTCAGCGAATAATGCATATTCAGCCGGCTTTCGCGGTGAGCGATCTCGCGAAAGAAGATAATAACGTTACTATATCATCAAGCCCGCGGTGCATTACTCAGCGACGAGTAATCGTATCAACTATTCTGACTCGACCCCTCTGGGCTGCGCCTCCTTGCCCTGCACCGCCGCAATTTTCTCGATCACGCGACACAAAGGACGGAAATCAATAATACGGTGAAGTTTCTATTTAGGGCCGAGCGTTTATTTCTGACCAGAAAATTTCCGACCTTATTTCCTGATTACTAAAAAACTGGAGTACGATCTAAATTTATGGATAACTTGTTATCTATTTGGAACTAAAAATCATCACCTATAATTCAAACGTATCTTTTTCAATTTTCCAGCTTTAAATTTTCTCATTTGATTCTTTCTTTTACTGATCTATAGATATTTAATAAAAAATATATTATTTCACGATATAGAAAATTTTGTATTCAATTTGTTATATAACGGGGAGAATGGCTGATCAAGGGCCCTTTTCTCGGAGAGCTGACACTTCGGAAGAAACTACGGATATTAGGTACGTGCTGCCGTTGGCCCTGCGCTCCTGTAATCTTAAGGCAATATTTGCGCTGCGCGCACTCAAATCCGCCCGGGGGCAATATCGTGCGTTCTGGCTCCACTATATTGCCGCTTACTGTACGCGAACACCGATGATTTTCACATATGTGGTTAATGCGTAATTGAACCATGTACTATATAAAGAATCCCAGACCAGCGCGGAAAATATCTTAGGAATAAATCTTCCAATAATTTGAAATATTTTTCTAAAGAAACTATTGGTATTACATTATATCAAATATTAATAGAAAACAATAAATAGATTAATTTCGACTATTATATGAGTAAATCAATGTCAAAGCTAGATTTTAGTACTTAATAATATTATTATGTAAATTTTAAATACACTTATATATAGTTTATAAATATATGCGTCGTTACTGTTGAAACGCAATCCTAAACTGAAACTAAAATAATAATGTCACAAATTAAATTTAATTTCAAATTTCAATACTATAATGCTACTATCATCTTAAAAGAATTTTATTACAAAAAATACTACCTAATAGCTAAAGCTTGAATCTGGAACTTTCCTGCCTATCTGGAGCTGACGTCTTTTCAAAGTTCGACAGTAACGGCGTGCAATTTACGAACTGATAAATGCAATTTAAAATTTACATAATAATATTATTCAGGATTAATCCAATCTTGATGGTATTTGACGTTAATTTGTTCAAGATCTAGTAAATCCTATAAACATTTGTTTCTTATTTAAATTAAGTGTCGCAAATATAAAGTCGCAAAATTATGAATGTATAATATCAATACGATAGCTACTGCTATTAATATAATCTTCGGTCAAAGAATCGAAGAGGGATATTTTGAATTCAAATCTTGCCACATGGTAGTACACGCGTAAGATCGATAAGAGCTTATCCGATTATTTTGCATCAACAGTGCGCCCTTAATCACATCCTTGGCGCTCGATTGTATAAAGTGAAGAGGAGGTGCAGTTTTAGTATGTTGACAGCGGGAAACACGGAGGCGTTTATCACGTGGTGGGCGTGGGAGGCACATGTGCGTTTTACATATGCGTCTCAATTATGCTCCATTCGCTCTCCGATAATAAATTTAGGAACTGCTCGTGTGGGAGACAGCAGGACCATTTACATGATATTTGCGACGTTTGATGTGAATCTCATCTGTTCGTAAATCATGTGTGTGTGTGTCGCGCGAAATTTTTTATTTTCTCAATATATTTTATTTCGATATGTAAAATAATTATATTATTATGCCGGATATTAAATAGAAATATTAAAAGGAATATTAAGCATAAAGAGCAATTAAATTTTATAAATTATTTCATCATTAATAATACCTACATTTTAAGATTGCGTTCCGATATTCATTGCTAGTATTAAAAATCTATAGTTCATGTTACGTTTAAGTTTCCAGTGTACATCGAAACACGGTCTATATTTATGCATATTAATTTTTCTATAAAATTTTTCTTTAATAAAAAGACTATTTAAATCTTTATATTATGTTGCATAGATTCCACCATGACATAAAAAAAAAAAACAAGTGAGTAAATAACAAATAAGCAATACAAAAATACACAATATATATTTCTATCTACTATGTACATATATTTTTATTTGTCGTGTCACAAAGAAATTTCATCGAGAATGACGGTATTTTCGTAGCAATGTTCGAATAAATATTTCTTGCAAATATCAATGTATTAATCACGAAGCTAAATAGTTAAATATCGCGTTTCGATTTCCATAGAAACAATCGGTCTTTCATTAATTTTTCATTAGCTTAATAGTTTATACTTAATAAGGCAAATGGCGCAATGATCTCAAACAAAAAAAAACGCATTTTTCAGTTTACGCTTTTATTCACGATATCATCACTCTTATATTTCATTTTAATTTGATTGATTCCACCGGTTCATTCGATTGAATTCTACATAATATCGCGTCGATTGCGAGACGACCTGTTCAATCGCCCTGTGAGAAGCTCTTTTGAGGTTAACGCTGTGCATAGCATATACGAGGTGAGAGAGCATTGTGATCTCGTAATGGACCAATATTTGCGATATGTACGCGGGAGGGTTACCGCGGCTTACACTCGCAACCCTTGCGGGTTAACACACCACTGGAATTTAATGAAATAATTACGAGACTTCTCTGCATAGAAGACGAAGTGGCAACCGATTTTTTTAACATTTTACTCTCTTTACTCTCCAGAGATGATAGAAAAAAATAAAATTCTGTGTTACATATAAAATTATATTTTTAATCATATTTTACATGAAAAATTTTTCATAATTATTAATATATCGAATATTTTCTTTAAAATCTATATGATTCCGCGTAAATTTTAGATTTTCCACAGTTTTGTAGGAGGATTGTAAATCTTTTTTGCGATTTACAAAAACTACACACGCATATTTTAACCTTAATTAGAAAATTAAGATTTTACGTTTTAATTAGAAGAAAAATTGCTTAATAATAATTTAATAATTTTTCGAAATTCGCTTCTATAATGCCCGGCACTCATGTAATGTAAGATTAGAATGTGTCAGGAAAAAAAACGTGTGAAAGTACAAAGTGTCGGTGCGACTCGTAATGACGATCTGGTCATTTTTGTCGGTTACGCCGAACCTGTCGACTTATTGAGCATCGTTGCGCGTGGGACGGTGGTTCTGTGAGTCGGCTATTCATATGAAGACGTAATTGGGCCGGTTGACAGTTTCCGAGTCACTCATTTGACATGTGACATGATTCAGAAGCGTCGAGTCGTTGTCACATCTTCAATTGGCTCCTCCGTTCGAGCAATCAGCATCCCGCGATCAACAAGAATCGCATCGTCTCCGTCATCTTCGCTTGTCTCTATAGCTCTTTGTTTGCCACTTCAAAGCTCGCCCAACAACTGTCCGCTTTCCTTCTGCAATATACTTGAGCAATCGTCCCGCGACACACACATTCGCCTGCATACATATGTGCTATCTCTTTTTTATTAAGCGTTTGAACTCGCAGAGTACAAAATATTTCAGAGATCAAAGATTCATAGTTTTGTTTTGCATAAAAAATATTTGTCCAAAACTTAAAAAAATCGATGGTTATCAACGCATGTAATATTTTCTTGACTTTATCCAGCGAAATCAATTTATTCTAGATATTACAGAATGTTAACGTATCATCGCGTGAATCCAGTTGTAACTCTCAAAGAATATGCTATTGATATCTTCTTTAATGTCAGCTGGTCATAATATAAGAGCGATGAAATATCGTACGGTCATAGGGAGAAACCATGGTAGCCGAAAGGTTAATCGCATCGCATAGGTTTTCTATCGATATGTCAATCATGCCGCAGGCGGTGTTCCGAGTATTGATAACGGTAAATGTTCGTCCATAGCACATGTTATTATGCACCTTGGTCGTCGTTACACCTGTCTAACTCAACGGCAAATAGAAACCCTACGCGATAACGAGCGACAGTGATGAGCGTGAGGAACACGAGATTCGTCGGTGTTCGGTTCGGTATGAGCTCCTCGGAATTTGTTTATCAAAGCGTTTAGTCGGAAATGATAATTCCTGGCTGGTATTTAATCGTAATTATACCCGGCGTGCTAATTGTACGTTATTAGATGCCCGTCAAGTGCCCGGCAAACAATCGCGCGCGGTGTCGAGATCCGCATATCCGGTGTTCTCGTCTCACCAACAGGACGCCGATCGCTGCATGGTAGGGCAACCACAACCCGACGAGGTAATCTCTCGCAATTCCCCGTAAGCTCGTTGCGATTGTAGCAAAACAATCGGATGAGCCTACGAGGAAAGCACAGGAGGGAAAAGGAGGGGGCGAGCGAATCTGCGCCGATCGAATCTGAATGATGAAGCGTTCACCGAACTTGCGAACTTCATTCCGCATTATCAAGCGAGATCGATCTCCAACGAGACAGGCGCATGGTTGAGCACCTCTACGTGGTTGGCAACAAATCAGCATGACAAAGAGTATAGGAAGGAGGAGGTGGTACTCGAAACGCGTTCAACTCGGTATACGCTGCCAGTTGAAGACCGAAGGGGTGTGTGGCCAGTGAAATCTGTCACCCGGATGTCAATCAATATTTCGTGGGGTTCGTACGCGCGCCCCCCAACCAACCTTCTGTTCAGCCACTCTTATCGTCCCCCCGCCTTTCTATCCCCGTGTGTGTCCTCGTCTATCTCTCTCTCTCTCTCTCTTTTTCCTTCGTGTACACGATCGCGACATTCGTGAACGTCAACACTGGCTAGGCGGAATCTGTAGAACCGCGTGTGCGACCATCACCAACGTACGACCGACAACAAATCCCCTTTCTCTCTCTGGAAGCGATTAATTTTCTAGTGGAAATTAATCAAGAGGAAAAAATACATGCCGGGCGTGCGCGGACGGACAATACAATGATCTGATGGTAGATGGGAATGTAACAGCCGGTCGTAATCGTCCGACGTAGTCACCCTCACGACACATAATGTCTAAGCGAAGCACTCTGTCCATTAATAAATCATAACAGGTTCTTCCGATTGCGTTAATACGCCAGACGGAGAATTTCTGTTGTTGCTTCGTGACATTCTAATTTCGCTGATAAAACTGATAAAAGATCGCTTTTACCTTTTTAAATCTAATCATTAACTTACTATAAACATTCATCAGTTTTTACTTGTACGAAACGTACCATACGAAAACTGAACCTATATCTGTCAAAATTAATCACGTGCTTCGCGATATCTTTTTACACTAAATTATTTCTGTACCCGTTAATATTCAAAATAGCTGCCCACGATAGGCATAATTAAGCCGACTTTAAGCGAGCTAGAACGGAGAGCCCTCGATGCCGAAGCGAGGGTGAAAAGAGGGACTCATGATTTTCTCGTTATGCGAAGCGACCAGACGTACTTCATATTCGATTCCGCATCGACGCCGACGTCGACGAACGTCGACGTTCCCCATCATCATCGTCGAGCTAGCCGGGTCTCGTATCTGCACGCCGCGGAATATTACGAAAATCGGAGATGCGCATGGGGTGCACGTTACCGTGCGCATCCCTCAAAATAGAGTTACGAAACTGTAACTACGTTTCGGTGCATTAATGCGACATAGGGCCTGGGGTTGGACCTCGGGAACTTCGTCGGAATTCATGGCGGCGTGGCGCGGCCGCTCGCTGTGATGAATCGATCGCGGTTACGTCGCTTTTCGGTGCGCCAAGAGGGAAAGCCGTTTAACAGCGGCCTGATCGCTTCGCTCGCTCGGGGATGTAACCTCGTCATAATCGTCGAACAAGGAGTAGATTGAGAGACGCGACGGCGTAGTGAAACGGACTTAGAATTGTGTTGACACTGAGCCACTTACGAGAACGTGTCTTGCATCAGAATTACCATGCTCCGACAGGAATAGGAAAATAGAACAATAGCAAGATTATAATAACATGCTTATAATTAATATGAGAAAAGAACGGTTTTGCTGAAAGATCTAAAATTTTAGTTATACTTTAGGATACAGATCAGAAAAGTAATTTTGTTGAACTTAATAATTGAACAAAATAATTATGTAGAAACTAGAATATCAAAATTTTTTGTAGCATTGCTCATTATTTTTAAGGTTCCAATAAAATTATTTTGATAGTTGAATAAAATTATTTTCAGATCTGTATCCAGTAATATTTTAAATCCGCAAAATCGTTCTTTCCGTAGTATAATTTATATATAAAAGCGCACACATATAATTATTAGGTTGGTGCAAATGAAATGGCCGTTTTCCATATTGCTATTAATAGCATCCGTTAAAAATGAACAACATTTAAAGTAAAAAAAGAGTTTTAAAGCTTAAAATATCTCTGCTTTCGAAAGGTCATATGTTTTTTGAGTTTCTGTGAGTCTGATAATTTTTACATATAAAAAACTATAAGCTGGACAAAATGGGAAATTGTTTTTCACTTTGTGGACTTGTTACATGCTCAAAAAAATTTGCAAAAATTTTCGAAAACTTTCTAACGTGAAAGTTTAAAAAGTTTTCTCTACAAAATTGTTTTTTAAAATTATTCCTAAAATTTGTTTGTTACTGAACTATATGTTACTTGAACTATCGCGGATTAAATAAAAGGAGCATTTCGACTTTAATTGTTCATAAGTCCTTTAAAAATCATCGTACCGCAATTAAAAAAATAGATTCTTAAAGCTGAAACTTTGCTCTATTGAATGGAATGATAATTGCTACTTTTTTAAAAAATATGTATTTACATGTGACATTTTGTATTAATAGTAAAGCAAAAACGGCACCAACCTAATATAATTAACATATAGCCGCTCAGTAATGCAGGATATACTGCATATACATGGCGTAAATCTTTGAATATTCCTTATAGATCTATTCTTTATATATTTCAATATCAAATTGTATCCTGGACGAGCAAAACAAGATGGAGTAATTCGCAAAGCACATAATCGATTATTATTTCTCAAACAGCTTTTACGTTCATTAATTGATATTACTCACCATTTGATCTTTCACTTAGCTATATTTTGTTTCGCACAAAGTTTAGTCGACGTTCAATAATCCTAAGAGAATTATTGTTAAACGTGTCATAAAAATCACAATTCACTTTGCATGTTTTTAAACCGAAAGAACAGAAACCTTGAGTGTTTCAACAATTAGGCGTTTTAATGATTCTGCAAAATAATAAAACAAATAATAAAATTTGATAACATGAATGGGACATGTGTTGTATCGTAGAAATTTTCAGGACGTTATAGAATGTCACGTTGTAAAAAGGTACGTATACCATTCGTGGATTCTGATTATACGGGCAACAATAATGCGGGTCATTCGAAAGTGGATCGCGAGCTATGCGTACAAAACCAAAATGATTTCGGAACTGATCTCTAGAAATTCGAATGGCGTTCGGATTATCCGCTCTCGGTTTCTACACGAATGCATTAAATTCCCGTTCTGAGACGCTTGAGCCTTCGTCGCAATCCGCCGGCGTCACAGAATGTCTCGCATCGCGACGACGAGAACGACGACGGTACTTTAAGGGCGCGGAGTGCCGCACTCAACAAGCGCCTCACAAGCGTCGAGCTTTGCCACTGGCGCGTATTACGCTCAAGAATATTATTTTTCCACGTTCCAAACTCCTTCTCTCTTCCCGTATTAAATATTTGTGAATTTCGCGGGGAGTCGCAAATTTATTCGTGCGGAAAAACACGATTCACACCGTGAACAATTAATAATTAATTTGTTTCCTTGTTCACACGTTGATAACGCAATAATTAATACAACATTATTATTAAGGATGCAAAGTCATGTCATTTGTTGTACATAATAATATCCAATATATCAAAATATACTTATAGATATTCATAAATAATATTTATAAACTCAATTCACATGAGGAAAATTTATTCAGCGATGAAATACGCAGCGTCCGTCTGCTATATTGTTCGTCACCGTCATCAGCGACGATGACGGTGTCGCGGAAGGCAAGAAATGGAGTTGGGCACGGAGGGATCCTTTCTTTTCGAAGCATTTCCTCAGTGCAGCAACCCTCGGCACGGGGCACAGTCGGGCTACTTTGATCGCCACTAAAACATTTTTGCTACCCTTCTTCCATAAGCTGCCGACCCTTTCGTCGTACCTTGCCTTGCCACCACCGATAGTAGCTGCCGCTATTTACGCCGCGACGGCGACGGCGGATGGTTTCATTGCCTGCTACCAACTAATTACAGCGCGGATCAAAGAATTCATCGACGTCACTCCGCGCCGCGTCGCGTCGCGTCGCGTCATGTCGCATCGCATCGTGTACGAGAGAAGCATAGAAACGGAACCGTGCAAGAGGGAGCC
>JANQDE010000033.1:1365411-1460260 GCA_037157785.1 Cephalotes varians
GTATCAAGCCCTTACATATTGCGTAAAACTCGAGTCTACATGGATGCTCTTGCTCACACCAGAGAAACACGTCGTCATACAGTTCTATTAAACTCGCGCGCGTACACAGCGTGCGTCTCACTAATTCGACGACGGTTACGAAAGAGCTCAAATAGATTCGTTCCCACGCAATGTTGTTTGCGAATGCTTAGATTTGCGAAACGAAATTGCACGATCTTGCCTGTCGACAAGTAATATAAGTATATAAGTGTAATATAAGTGAGTTGTAATACAGCTATAATTAAGTTACGTAGCATCTTTGAATAATCATCAGCGTAACGTTATCTACAGTTGTTTCCACTCAGTCAGGCTTTTTTTCATCTACATACGCTTGTTCTCCAGATGGAAAGTCACGAGAAAACAGTATCGTTGAGTCTCTTTGACGCTTGACAAGCCCATAAAAACTTCGAGAGAATATTTTTCCCCTTTCGAGCGGACTCAACTTTGATTCGTTTCAGTCATCATTACCGTCGACTCATTTTTCATCTTAGCTTTTCTTTAAAATTTTTTCCCTTTTAATAAACAAATTCATATGTGAGAGTACATAAAACTCTTCTCTTTGTCACGAATAGCTCTGTTCGGCGCTACAACGCGATTTACAGCGCGGAAACCACTGTCGCGACTCATCAACGCAATCTCTCCGGTCGCGGTCTTTTCCTCGCAAGAAATCCACCGGGCAAACATAACGAATGGAAACGATGCGGATAAAGAGGGAAAAAGAGAAAGCTTTAGCGAAAGTTGGAGTCCCGACGCATCAAAGCAAGGATGCTCCTTCTGTCGGAAAATTAGGCCGCGTGACGTCTTTGAGGATTTTCCCCGCTCGCCCCCAACCACCGACTATCAGCTTCGACTACTCCGTTTCGACGTTAACGAGAACATTTCGCATTGGTAAAAAGAAAAACAAAATTATTTCTGCGCGCTCGCCGATGCGCGAACGAGAGTCGTGCGCGTCGTCTTTGAGGATTGGGTTTCTCCTCGCGATGGCCTCGATGAGATCGAGAAACCTCTCCCTCTTCTACCATCTCAATGCGCGCTTGAGAATTACGAATTCATGAAAAAAACAAGCGCATTCATTAAGGTCTCATTGTGATTTTTTTCCTTTTTTTCTTTTGTTCCTGCGTACACGAGCGAATGTACTTTATGCCGCGCACTCGACCATCATCCGTCAACGACAAAGACTTTTTGGCCGAGCGATCGTTGCTTCCCATTTTGCTCATCCATCTGTGAATGAAAATTATCGTGCAAACGATGAGTAGATGGAAAGAAACGAAGAGGGGGGGGGGGAGTAGAGTGGATTGCGTACACGCACGTGAGGATTGTCATCGAGTAAATGAAGGGTGCGAGGCCAAATTCGTGATAGGATTTGAAAAAAGAAAAAAGCTATGGGCGAGGGTAAAAAGAGGGGAGGAGGAAGGAGAAAAAGGCTTTCTTTTTCGCTCTCTGACCGGCCATTCTCTACGATGTCACAAAGTATAATACGAACTAATTACCTCGTCGTCGTCAAAGCTATACTTAACTGCCACTAGGGGACAATAAGTGGGTACTTTCGTGAACTTTTCTGCATACGTGGCATCGGAAGCGAGCTCGCCTTCTGACATGCGAAGACAAAGAGAAAAAAGACGAAAAAGACGGGAGGAATAGCGAATGAGAGAAATCTGGAGAAGGGGAGAGAAGAGGAAAGAGCAAAAGAACATTCAACAGCGGAGGATCATTGAGAACGAAAGAATCCGCAAAAGAACGATAGGGACGATCGAAAGGGCATGAACGGGAAGAGCTTTCTTTCGGTTGATTAGACTCGCGATACGAAAGAAACTAGAGACGAGCGAGAATGGGAAAGAGCGGGCGCGCGCATATTGTCGCCTCAAAGCTTCGTCGCCCCTCGACTCTCTTTTTAGCGTGCAATGCCGCGCGTACAGAGGGAAAAATCAAAGTAGGTACCATCATCCGGCTACGATGACCATCGTACAAATCTCCAAGGGAAAAACACTGTAATTAGCCTCTTCAGGATTCCACCTCCCTCCCCCATCTGGATCCCGTTTTGTCGGAAGCACGTTCGACGACATTATCGTTGTATCTCTTGTACTCGAAGGAAGAACGAGTAGACGGGGGAAAGTGAGGGAAGACGGATGTGGGTGCTTGCGTGAGTACCAGAGTGCCGGGACTCTATCTCCCTTGTTGTCATCACCGTTCTTTCTCGCTGTGAACGCAACGCATACGAACCTCGAGAGAGCCAGCGAAGCCGCATGGCGGAAAACTTCAAAGCCACCAAAACGATTGTTCGGCAACGCTCCTGCGTATGCGCCTCGAGAGGCAGGCGAAGGGGCGCAAGCACTCGCGAACGCGCGCGCCCATCCCTTTGATTACCTTCGAGCTACTCGTGCTCCTACTCCTTTTTTTTTTCTTCGTAATTCTCTCTTTTTTTCCTCTCTCTCTCTCTCTCTCTCTCTCTCTCTCTCTCTCTATCTCTTTTGGCAGAAGAGAAGGAAAGTCGATGAACAAGGGCTGAAACATATCAAGAAGACGTGCCGCGACACGCACCGTATTCCTTGTACGCAAAACGCGAACGAAGAAAAAGATAAAAAAAGTCTCTTCGTGATGGAGCGCCGCGCCGCGTTAAGGCAAAGGGTGTCGCGCGGAGCTCGGCGCCTCCTCGCTGGAACGGAGCGAGTTCATTGATTTTATAAGTATTCGCTGACCTCGGTTGAGAAAGAGATGTCGGTAATTAATGCTCTTTGTTTATTTCCTTTGAATGATAAAAGAAATCTAAATTACCATTATTCTATGTATTTATCATTAGTTCGCTGTAAATATTTTTTTCGTACTGTATTTTATTTACATTAATTTTTTGATATTGAACTGATTCTTAAAATTTATGTTAGTTTCTAGAAAAGAGAAAGAATGATTTTGATGAAGTGTATAAAAATTTAGCTAGATAGAAATCTGAAAATAATTTTGTTAATTATTGAACTGTCAAAGTAATAATGTAGAATGCTCAAGCTGGTTGCTAGAATGTTAAAATGCTGCTTTTTGCAGTATTGCTTTTGCAGTATCATGTTTGAGGTTCCTACATAATTATTTTTCCAACAAAATCCAACAAAATTATTTTCAGATCTACCTAAATTTTTAGATACTTCAGCAAAATCGTTTTTTCTGTGTACAAATGTGATTTTTTTATATATATATTTATTATACATATTTATAATTTATACATTTATAATTTATACTTATTTGGAAGAAGGAAATTGTATTGAATCTGTTAATCAGGTTAAAACAGTCAAAGTTCCAATCAAAAGTTCCAAAAATCTAAAGACTTGGTAATAACATTGTGTAAGCTGCGATGATCTAAAAACCTGATAGTAATATTGTGACTTGACGAATTAATGCTTCATCCATTATAATCCGTTATAATCACGCATTCTTGCGAAAAGACGCCACAAGTCTTCAAATAATTCAATTTAGATAAACTTTGTGTTATGCGTCTATTCAACTTTTGCTACCTGTCGAGCCAGTTTCAGCAAGTCAACTTCGTTGATATCCGTTACGAATAAGAATAAATATCCATGACGAGAATTATAACTCATGTAATCTCGGTCCTGAGAGACATGGCGATTGCGACTGCGACCGCGACAGCGACCACCATTCAAGCACTATCGTTGAGAATTACGAGCGTCATTACCAGGGAGTAATGTCGTATCGGACCGAATCCTCTCGCGTCTTGAGAGATACAGTCCGGTCGCTGAAGAGCGATCGTCGCGGTATATTCACAGCAACGCGACAAGTTGCGTTAATTATAAGAGTTGATTACATTCATAATAATCAAAGTTACGACATTTGAATGATTCTGCAAAATAATTGACAAAACTCCAACTCGACTTCGCGATTTTTGTTTACTTATTCTGCACAATTCTATGATCATCTACTTTGTTTGATACGCTGCTTTTATTTCGATAAGATAATATCTGGCTGTCATAGCATATTTTTAAGTTCAAGTCGTTGAGTCAAGATTCTCGATTGAAATTTTCAATGTCTCATTCCGCACTCCATGATTCCGTGAACTGGTTCTCGATTATCGACACAAATAACAGCTGCGCTTGAAAGTTATTAATATCTTAATTACGGGTTCTTATTTTTTGCGAGAACGTCTGGTTGATCGGTCCTTTCAAGCAGGAAAAGAGTCCACTTACACGACTTCTGCTACCAACGGCGACGATTGTACGCAATTTTTATTAAATTCCTCTCGTCGTACAACCGATTGGATTATGAATTATCTCTAACTTTTAAAGCATAATTTTATCTATATTTTTTTAAAAAACTTTCAAAAATATTTTTAAAAAACAGTCTGTTGGATAAGATTATGTTAATCTTATTATAACTGTAATCTCATGTTATTCCCGACATTTTCAACAAATCGCTCATTACTCTCAATATTTCTACTAGAAAATAACCGCAGTCTTTTTTATTCACCTAAACCTATCTCTTTAGCAATCTTTATTCTCATCTTCAATCCCGGCAAATTATAAGTTATAATACGCTGATGTACTGGCAGTGCAGGACAAACATCTACAGCGGGTGATCGCGGACGACGCGATATATGAATTTGCGATATCCCCCCAGCGGATCGCGAGGCGTCGCGTTGTCGCTTAATCACGGACGCAGGCACGCACGCGCTCGCGATCGAACGCTGATCGGTGGAAAATTCGCGACGAGCGAGAGGCGCGACGCCTCGAACGGGGGAGAACAGCTAGATAGAACGACGGCACGCGGACGCGCGCAGCCGACGCGGGCGTTGGATAAAAGCGAGCGTCGTCGTGCGGCGCGTACATTTATCGCGCGTCAACCAGAACGACGACACGTGGGAAGACGTGCGCGGTGGCTACGCAAAACCGCTTTTGACTCTTGAACTGTTATACGATCGCGACAAATTCCACCAGATAACCGGTGCAAACACACATCGAGAGTGACTTCACCTGGAATTCGATAAACGAACGAAGATAAACCGATTACTCCCGATAATCTTTTTTCTTCCTTGCATTTCGGACTTCGGAGCGGAGATAAGCGCTCGTCGCATGGGCAGTTTCGTCGAAATGGCGTAGCAAATGATCCGGGGACGCCGAGAGCGTGATTTTCAAAGGAGCAACCAAGACGAATAGAATGTGACGGTCCGGGCCGGGACTGGGATTTATTTGAGAGGAAAATCGGCATCGACGTTATACGGATCGTGATGTCGACGGTACCACCGGCCGCGACAAACGCGGTGGAATAGAGAGTCAGAGAAGAGTGAAAATAGCGAGAAAAGCGTACGACTGTTTCGACGTGTGACTTCAATGGACTAGACAGTGAGTCGATAATCAGTGCGATAACTTCACGCTAACGTCGATACGTTATCAGTAGGCAGTACGTACAACGAGGACGACGAGGACAGACATTGCTGAAGGATCGCGCGTTCAAGAAGTCCGGCCGCCAACGTTGCGCGACCTAATCTAATCGGGAGCGGCTGTCAGGTGAGAACCCGAGATAGCGAGATGTGGAATCCGCGGTGTATTCTACCGTTATAACGCGTTATCGGAATTAACCAGTTGCTACGCGATCAAATTATCTTGCCGGATGATTCGTTGGATGCGCTTCGGTCGTTGCCACGAAACAAGACCGTAAGGAAGACAAATGTCTTCCACGATAATTAAGAGCAGGAACGTAGATATTCATCTTGACAAATTCTCGTTCTCGTTTTCACGTAAACGAGAGATGTCTGCGTCTTATCTTTAACTTCGTATCGCAAACCAGAAAGTTGATGCGATAGGCTCGGATGAGTTGATACGAACGGAGGACGATTTTACTCCGTGCTGCACAAATTAACGATATGCATTTATTATAGGAAAATATACACGCAGTTATGATGTGTAAATTGTACATAGCGATAACTCATCCATATCTAATCGCTGTTAATTAAAATGATTAATGAGGAAAGCCCATTAACACGCATGCAGATAGTGATCTCGGACTCGATCAGATTAGTGAGATTTCAATCTCGATGTTGCATGCTTTCACAGCTCTATATTTACGGTTTATTTAAAATCAACGTTGCATGCAAACCATGAATATTTAATGTAGTACACGAATTGTCCGAGCAAATTATTCTTATTCTTTGAATCGCAGTGACAAAACATATCCTGATTCCTTTCAATCCGAATTGCTGTTCGTCGCGCGATATCTGAAATCTTTCGCTTGTTTACGACTCAAATTTGTTCCGCATCCGATCATATCGGATAACGCAATTCCGCTGATCGATTTTATTATATTTTTGTCTAGCAATATTTTGCACGAAAGAGCTCTCGCGGAAAACACGATCATGTTATTCTTTTTGAATGTTCAAGATTGGAAAAGTAACGCAAAATAAACTTGGCGATTTTTCTCGCGATTTCGCGTGAACGCGTCACGGAAGGGAGGATCTCGCTGGAAGGGAAGGAAAAGGACTGGCTGGCCGGGGCGTTCCTCGAATTACCGGCGGAATTACCGGGCGGAATTAGCCGCGGCGCGGTACATCACAATTAATTCGTAATTAAATCCTTCAAGCGGGAGGGGGAGGAGGCGTGGTCCCCCTTTCGTCTATATGGCTCTCCCGCGTGGGCGGCCAGGGGGTTCGAAAGCATACTCCGGCGAGAGAACGCGACGATGTCGAGGGGGGCCGCGTATCGCCGCGCCGGTGTGACAGCAGGAAATAAAGGGCAAGCCGTGCATTAACGTCGACGGTCAAAGGGTCGCTCGAATATCGACCGAGAGACGGTCGACAGTGTTAAATTGCCATTTGTCGGTCGGGGAATGTCCCCGCTTGCGCTTCGTCGCACTGACTGTCGTCCGATATATGTCCGTCTTGTATACTTTGACTCCTCATCGATGAAATCCTAACGCTCCTCATGACACCGCCTCATGTCGCTTTTAGTGCGTCGTCGAGTATCCATTTCCCTTCGTTTCGATTCATTTTTTGTTCATCATCCAGATTTGCTTTTACACAGGCAGACAGCCGCGACAAAATATCTCTCGTTGGAGGTCATGTTAATCGCAAGCGACACGCTTTCATAACGAGATCTTTTTCGACTATATTTTTTTTGTCATATGTATGTGTATCTTATGCATTTAAAATTTTAAAATGAGATAGATTAAGTACTTAGAACGAAAGAACAAAGAGAAACGTGAACAAAAAAGAGAAATAATAAAACAGGAAAAAAATAGTAGGTAAAGTAGATTCGTTATTCATGGGTACTAAAAAATAAATCCTTGCATTATAATTCAGTATTTTCTGGATGCCTCGATTTGCTTGCTTTATTTTAAATGTATGTATTAAACATGTATAGATTATAAACGAACTCATATTAAACTGGCTTACATAATCCTAAATTTATTATGTATTTTTGTAAAGAATGTAATTGTCACTCGATGCAAATAAAAATTTATATTTAATGTCGCTAAAAAATGAAAGAAAGAGTTTTTAAATCACCGTTAAATCAATATTAATCAATTATTTATGAATTGAATATATAAATTGGATAGAGTCCTCAGATGCCATTATTAATTAATAATATATTAAATTGCAAATAATTATGAACGTTAAGTAGAATTTATTTTGGAAAAGATAAATTAGTAATATATTAAATTGCGAATAATTATGAACGTTAAGTACAATTTATTTTGGAAAAGATAAATTAAAATACAACTTAATGAAGATAAAATTCGGGAAAGAGTTTCGGAGAACCCTCGCAAATGTAGTTCCCAGATTGTTTACCATAGGATCGTACTCGATGTGGCCGAAGATTACTTTTGCCATCCCGATCGCGTTTCTGATCGAGTTTCCGGAAAACTCGATACGAATTACCGCCCGGGGGTATAATATCGGCCATCCAAGTCGCATCCTCTCCGACGCCAAGTGGAAATCCCGTCTGATCCCTTCTGTCGATTTCGCGTGCGTCACGTTCATCCTCCCATCAATCCACATCGCATGGCTTTTATTATTATCAAGACACGGAACGGATTATTTATAAAAACTAAAAATTTTACAACGAGAATTCTGACACGATTTCCGTTATTGAGCCGTTGCTCACGCAGATTTTCTACGTGTATATTTGCCAGTATATAAAACAAGGATATTTAAGCTTATATCGATTATTTTATTTACTTAGTATTGAATTTTCAATTGTTGATTTATTGAATCTCATGTCTTTCCCCCCAAACTATCAATCGTTTATAACTGTCAATATCACTCGTGATAATTGAAAAAAGTTCTATAATACATTATTTACAAAATTATTTAAAAAATGCTTATTAACATCTTGCATTAATTTGACGATCAAATTCATTTGTGACTTTATTTCTATTCTAGTTTAGAACTACGTTATATGACCGGCAGTGTTCGGCGCGTAGTTTGAATATACTAGATTATAGTTTAATTTAAATAAAAATATAATTATTATTGAGCACTGACATCTAGCTTTGACCGTATTTGGCCGTGTTTTAAATTGCTATGATGTTCTCATATATCGGTCGAAAGAAATTTGTTATTATTTACAGAATTGTTCAAGTGATTATTACAGCTTTCTTTCAAAATTTGTTTTGTTACGTATCTCATTTTTGATCAAATGTCATCATAGAAGCCAATCGTAATGCATCAAGCGTACTCTGTGCAAATTACGAGTACGAAGGAATAAAATTCAATATTTTTTTTTCCAAAAACCTGATTCATTATCTCTTACAGGGGGATGAAAATTCGCGCGTGCGCGAGTCTCGTTTCCTTTTTTTGCATTTCCGCTATTTTCATTCACGTTGTAAGATTTTACGACTAATTGTAACTGAAAAGTTGAGTAAGAACATAAGCCGCTTTAAAATATCGCTTTAAAGAAAGAAAAAATGTCCAGAATATTTTAAATATAAGTATAATTTAACAGGAAATACTTTAACTGGACTTTGACTTAACTGAGATAGATTTATCATAATATTATATTACGGAAATACATTACGCTTAATAAGATTTCATACAATCTCGAGAAATGCTTATCTTTTACTAATTATGCATTGTTATGCGTTAAATTTTTACATATAAAACATGTTCCGCATTATTTGATATTTTTTTTTATTTTTATTTTTATTTGATATTTTTATATTTTTCGTCGCAAAAAAAAAAAAAAAATTAAAATGCTAACTAAACAAGGGATCATGATTATGAAAACCTGTCTGGCGCGACAGAAATAATAAGATATCAGAATAAATCTGCTCTGACATTATTATGGCAGCCAGCTTCTCGATTCATCTGGTCTTGATTGTAATCACGCCGGTATAGTTATACTCTATCGTGCGATCGGAAGTGCCGACAGAACGAGAAGAATGAAGTCGCATTACTGGTAGCGCCATTAGCGCTACGTCAAAGAGGTAAACCAGTCACGCATACGTCGCGCATAAGTGCACTGTGGTAGTTCGCGGAGCACGGGCGTGCTCGTTAAAAAACGCGTTATATTATACACATATCGGAGTTGCGAGAGCGAACGAGCGCACTCCGAAGGAACGCAGCGCGCCGCGACGCCTTTGTCGTGTCGCCAACGAGTCGACGTTGGAATTTAAGGTAGCGCGCTCGAAAATACCGAGAAGAATCTCTCGGAGAAATCATCGTCACCGAATTCCCGTATTTTCATGCAAATTCACGCCATTGCAGCCGCGGTCGCGGCTTCTCCTTTCTTCTCTCCTCCGACGCGTTGCTCGCTTTTGCCTTCGTGTTCTGAACTCGCATCGCGTCGCACCACGTCGTTCTTTCCCCTGTCGCCGTCGTCGTCGCGTCTTTTGTCTGTCTGCTGGTCCGTGCGAACGGTTAGGAATTAGTATTCGACGTCGTGTTTCCACGGCCTTTTTTCGTATGCCGCGGGGCAGGTCCGAGGCCGACGAAACATGCAGAAGCGACGGAATTTTTTTCTACGACTTTTCCCGCTTTTTTGACGCCGGGAGGGAGATGCGTTCGTTGCTGGATGTATGCAGAAACCGGACGTACTTCGAATGCGAATTGTTTACCACGGCCACAGTTGGAACGTACAGTTCGGGTTCTTATACGATGAATGTTATATGCGAAAGAAATATTGACGTTGCATCTCGCAATAATGAGAAATTGCAGTAAGGAAAAATAGAATCGGAGTGATATAAATAAACAGATAGAATTTTAGTTATTTTGTTACTTGATTAGATTAATTTTTTAATTAAAATACATTTCCTTTGTGAAATTTGTCACTTTTGCACCTTGCGAATTAACAATTTCGTAAAGAAAAGATGCGACGTTGAGCTAAGCTCTTACTTATCAAAATGTATTATCGGCTCCCCGCTTTCTTTTGAGTCCCAAGCGAGAACGTCATTCACATCGGAATACCAAAGATCCGGTTCTGTCTAGCGTGCCCGCTCTCCGTTTTGGCAGGTGAGCATCGATCGTCCCGTAGAAATATTGTTGTGTCTCGTCGCGTAAGGACGGAAGGACGACGACGGTTCTATCCGGCTTTCAAATACGAGATTAGACCGCATCGAAAGTACGTAAATCCCTGTCAAAACAGGATTTCAAACGTGCGGTCTGAAAAGCAGGCCTTATCGTTTCAAGTCTTTAGGCATATCAGATTAGGTTTATGCGTTGACAGGTACGTCGCGCGCATGGACGACACGAATCCGAGCGATCGTAACGCATATTGATGAGACTAACCACCGGCCCGATAAACCCCACAGGGCTAAGAAATTGATTTTGTACGACAAACAATTACCCTGCAACATCCAATTTGTATGATAAACGATATAATCACACAAGACGCAATTATAGACATGAATATATCACAGTGAAATGTTTTGTTAAACACGTAATAAATTTGGTAAAGTTTGAAATTATATTGCAAAAAGCACAAAATGACCATAGCATTATAACGATATGGCAATCTCTTACTGTAAAATTTTTGTTTAAGTTCTACTATCTTATATCTTGTTTTGCTCCACATAAAACTTTCAGTATTATTAGAATAGAATAACTTTTATTCCTTCAGCAATAATGTATACATGTATATAATACATTCTTTTTTAAACGCAAGATATACAATATATACAGCTAAGAAGGGGACTTGGTTTACAAAAATTTTATTAAAACACACTCATCCATTCATACTCTTGCCTACTCCTGTCCCTAAATTATCTTTATATCTCTTTAATTATTATTACCAGCTAATATAATCGGTCTCGCGTCGCAATTACAAATAAATACTTATCGCCTTCACACTTATCATCGCTTTATTTTACAATATAATATCTAATCCTACGCTCCTTCTCCTATTTACCTTTCTTTACTTATCTTGCTACTCGCCACCTTTCTTATCTTATTCTACACCATCTCTTTTACCTTACTTCTATGTCTTTTCTTATAAATACCTTCTTTCTACCCCAGACTCATCCTCCCTATCTTATTCTTTGCCTTCTATCCTTTATCCCTAACTCTTTTTCTCTCTCTCTCCATAATCTCTTGAGTATCTTTCCTTTACATCTATCAAGATCCTCCCCCCATAATCGTTCTAATATTTCCTCTTTCCTGTCTCCCAACTCTCTAAACCATGCTTTTGTCTTCTCACACTCTCCTACATAATGTTCCAGCGTATCCTTTGCCTTCTTACAGAACACACACTTTCCTAATTCTTCTTTTAACCAATATTTGTTTATATTCTCTAAATTACCACATCTTAACTTAACTAATGCCCTTACCTCCTCTCCCTTATCTATTTCCTCTAAATTTTCTTCCTTTAAATATCTCGGGCATCCCTCTACAACCTTTATCTCTTTATACCTCGGATTATATCTCGCATTCTTTATTTTCTCCTCTTCCTTCCTTCATTTTGTTCTTTTCCCTTTCTATTACTATTACTTCCTTCTCCATTTCTTCTCTATTCCATTCTATCCCTTCCCCCGCTCTCGTAACCCAACCTACTCTAACTAAATATTTTTCTTTTTCTTCCCCATATCTATCCTTCCATCCGTATTGTTTCTTTTCCAACCAACATTCTCTAGCAATCTTTCCTGCTTTACCTATCTGTATTCTCTTTTCAAATCTACTTGCTCTTATTTCTCAGACTCACACACACAATTTCAGCATCCCCAGTTCCCTGGATATTAAATACCTTGGTGCAGAATTCTAAGCCAAACATCCATCTTACGTAATCATACATTATCCTTTCTAAATCCGTTTTTTCTTCCCAACCCCATATTTCTACACCATATTCCATTACACTCTGTATCAGATATCTATAAACAAATTCTATCTTCTCTTGAAATCATTTCTACATATCCTCTCTCCTAAATCCCCGTACCTTTTTCGCCGCCATTCTACCTTTCCTAACTAAATCTTTTACATGTTCCTTATAATTACCGCTATTACTTATAACAAAGCCTAAGTATTTAAACACATGTACTTCCTCTATTTTTTTCTTATTCCATACCCATCTTTCTTTCTTTTTCTTACCTTTCCTATTAAATACTAAAATCTTAGACTTCTCTGTGTTCAGCTCTATTCCTCTATTTTTTAACTTTCAATGTTATTAAAATGTTTATTATTAAATTTTGCTCAGAAAGAAATATGATTCCGATGCGATTACTGAAATATGGATATATTATTACGCCAATTTTTAACTTTTTTAAATTTTTTTATCAAGAAATTTCTGATTTTATAACTATCAAGTTATGCAGCGTTTTAATCTCTTATTATTCTATGTTTTCGGTAGCATTCACCTATTCACTTATTCACTGTAATAGAAATATCTCCTTACACAAAAATATTCTATATTCTTGTCCCAGTTTCGCGTTTCATGCTACGTCTCGTTCGTAACTCGAAATTATTTTGTCTTTCCGCCTGTCCGTCGATTCTTGCGATTAACTTGCAGCACTTTTGCTTGGCTAAGCGAGAGATAGGTATCTCGTAACCGAGGTTAAATTGTCATTATTTATACGCGCGGCACGCGTCTCATTGTCTCGTTGCTCACCGGATAGATCGTGTACCATACGACAATAAAATAATGAAATGTCTGCGCGCTTCCGTAGCACTGCTTCATGCAAGATAATCACGATGTCCGACAGCTGATTACAAATTCAAATACTGGATTTTACAACGAGACATATATGTAAAATGATAAAATTTTTCTACTTGACAGAAAAATAAAATACGAGAAACAACACGAGATGTAAAAAGTGCAAAAATATTTTTGTTAATTGTCAATTACAATTTAATAATAAACATTTTAATAACATTGAAAGTTTCATGTGAAGCAAAACAAGATATAAGACAGTATCTTAAACAGAAATTTTACAGATTGCCATATCATTATAAGGCTACAGTCATTTGGATAAGAAAAAAATAATATTTTTCTTTTTTTTGCTAATAAACGATATTTCTAAAGATCCGATTCCTTTAATATTTCCTCGGTCTAGTTTGCTCTGCTTCCCTCCATATTATTAAACAAGGCCAGTGCCGGTTCTAAAGCAGCCTCGCGTCGGCGATTTATCGGCAAAGAAGCCGCAGCGTCGCATAAAGCGCACTCGATGAAGAAGTAGATCGCGGGGAAGGAACGAATGGTGGACGAGATGCAGGAAAGGCGGCGGCCCGGGCGGGGGAAGGTTGCGGATGGGTAAGAGCGAGGAAAAGGGGTGCAAGGTAGCGACAGGGAGCGCTCGTAACTAACGCACCGTGAAATCTACTAGGCACGCGCTATTTCACTTAGCCCACGGCGGCTCCTTTTCCATGCAACCACGAAGCAGTGTGGCTCTTCCACCCTTTGCCGCGCCGCAACCGCGCCCGTTGGTTTTCCGTCGCTGACGACGGTCATCGATTCTCGAAAATCAGGAACACGCAAATTCAACCGTTCTGCGAATCCACGATGCCAAGAAGAGGGAAAATACAACATCCGTTTACGTCTCTCCCTGTTGTCAACGGAGTGAAAGCGATCTTTCTGTTTTCCAATCGTGTACGAGGAAGACTTCGAGTACGCTTCTCTCTCTCTCTCTCTCTCTCTCTCTCTCGACGATCGAAACGCTGACGTAGTTATCGTCGATCGTCAACCATCGAGAATTTTCGCTTTCGCGTATTCGCTTTTGCAAGTGTCCCGGACCGCGTAACAATGCGTCGAGCACTTTATCGCTGTAGCTAACAACTTTCCTCGATAAGTCGCGCGGTAGGTCGTACAAAGCCGTCGAATATTCAAAAGAATTTCTAACTGTCTCTCCGCGTCGCTGCTGGCTGGCGAGCGGAGCAGCGGGACTCGAGTTGAAACACGAAGGGCAACGAACTTTCGTTGAAGTCACGACGGCAGACACAGCAAACGCCACACTAGGGATTCCGTGGTGGTATGTGTCGCTTAAATAAACTTCAGCGAGAATAGATCGTCGAAGTGGAACATTTGATTTCAGCTACGACTGTCAACCGAAGGTGTACGTGCGGTTTTTGCACCACGGTGCAAAGAGCGATGCACTCTCGACTTTCACGGCGAGGATTTAACCGAGACATTTTGCCGCACCTAATTCAATTCTTCGCAGGCTTTATTTGTAGAGCTTTATCAACCAACCGCCTTTCTCTGATTAATAGATTTCTTCCTCCGTGTCTTTTAAAATTTCATTCTTTTCAGTGACACTGGTACTTTATAGAGCGAAGAATAGCATAGGAAAATATTTTTAATAGCTCTTCAATAAGATTAGAATCCATCAAAATGGTTTTGGAAAAATGGGTCACGGGTCATTGGCTGAGCATTTTAGATGAATTGATCCGTAAGATTACATAACATTTATTCCTCTATTTTCTGCAATAAATAACGATGTTAGTTTCCGCATTTAAACGAAATTGAAAAGTCATCGGTCATTTGTTATGTTAAAAATGTCACATTCACGAAGCGAAAGGTGTGATCGATCAATTTGACACGTACAACTAAGATCGGGCGAAAGACATATAAGGTAAATGTCGCCGAGCATCGAGATTACTCGGCTAAAAGAGAATCAAATAGAAATATTGAAAGAATTGTGCTGAACAATGTTTGAAAATTTCCCGAAATCACTCACATCCATCATTTCTTTGGAACATAATGCTATTTGATATCATATAAAAACACGACGAGAGAATCCCGGCGTCTGTGTACTCTGCGAACACTTTATTCACTCCCTGATCTCTCCCCGTAGCGCAATCGTTTCTTCTTACTCTTCACTTTCCGAGCTATGTCACACTATTCTCGCACTTCTCGAGCCAGTTCGTGCTCGCGTCTTCGGGGGTCCTTTTACCGCGCGGTTAGCGGAGGGACGAGGTGTGAACGAAGAACCACAAGTGGCCCGGAAAGGGCATCCCTTCTCGCCCTCGGTGGTAACTCAATCCGCCGGCCGACCGATCCGGCCGGTCAACCCTGCCGTCGCCCGCGACTTTTACGGAGTTACGCGTTTTCCTGCCGACATTACATTCGGTATATATGAGGCATCAGCGGAGTCCGATCAGCCACGGTCGATTGGAGCTACGCCTTTACACTACGGGAATAAGCGTACGCGGAAGAGGGAGAGAGGAAGAGAGTGAGAGGAAGCAGGGCCTAGGGGGTTGGCGAATCGCCAGGATTCCCCCCCGAAAAGCCGAAGCGGAGATATCACGGCGTGGTGGGTGATTCACGTGCGCGCGAGCGAACAGTTACGACGATGCAACAAATTAACCGGCAGTAATTGGTTGTCGTATAATGTTACCTCGCAATTCGCGGAATTCTCTAGGGAGGCCTGCGGGCGTATATACGTCAAACAACAACGTTCGCCGTGTTATTTCAACAGCAGACTAACCGTTCGGTGAATGTGTATTATCCACATCACGTTGCTTGAATCACTTAATCTCGGGGCGGACCGTGAAGATTACGGAATTTTTTTTTTTCTAAATGTTGGGTCCGGCGTAATTTTAGAGGTATTTATTTATGTTAGGATGCCGCAGAGTGAGTTAGCATCTTTTCGTGAAACACGAACAATAGCATACGTTGAGAGATGGATTGAAAAAATAACCACGGATCTCTTTTGCATATGCATTTTTTTTATTTTGTGTATTTTTGTTTTATAGATCATACATGTATCAGATATATCTTACGTAATTGTATATTTAGAATGTCTATTTCTAACAGGACATTAATCTTCATATAACTTGTCGCCCATTTATCTTTAGAAGCTTAAATATGCGATTTAATTAATAAATCAGTTGATGTCACAAAAGATCGCGCAAAATATTTAGCGTTTGAAATGCGCACGTCTTTATTCGTTACCACACACGCAAATAATTCAATCTTAAAATACATAAATTTTAATCTTTAAATACATAAATTTATGAAAGAAAAAAAAGAAGAAAAGAACGGAAAAAGCTAGCATTATTATTTTTCGATACGTAATCCGTGTATAAATATTATATTTCGCCGATTAGACTTGCCGAGACTTCGAAGACAGCCGTGTGACAGCTATGGAGTTAAAACTAATGAGTATCACGGATTAAAGAGCCACCTCCCAAAATTAATTGGCGTGCGACGGCCTCCGCGGCGGCCGACAACCGGCCGACGTAGTAATTGGGAAGAGAAACGAGAGAGGGCCAATTGTGGCCACCTGTTCTGTTATGGGTGCGTAAACGAAAGGGGCGCCTTAAAACACTTCGGGTACGCGTTTCACGATTCCCAGCCATTACCTCGCTTCAAAGCGTCCCGTTGAGTACACTCAAATAATTCCCGGGCAGGACCTCGACTACGAATGCGAATGCTAAAATTTTCAATACAGAGTGCACAGAGTACACGGATATCCGTCAACATTAATCAAATATCGAATGATTAACAGCACTAGTATTGTATCAAAGTTGCTCTTTTAGTAGATACTTTATAGTGTTCAGTATAGATCAGTTTGTGGCAGACATTAAATTTGTTTTCGTCTTTTCTTCTCTGAAGATTAAGGCATTTTATATAATTAGATATAATATTTTATGCCAAGTATAAAAAAAATTACAAGTTAGGTTCAGCTTATTTGACTAAAGACCTCGCTTTAAAACCGAGAGAGAAGATGAGAAAGTACGGTCATTACAAGTCATTAGTCGCCTACGTAGCTTACGCGTGAAAAGAAAATTTACACAACACACGCATAGACCATTGTCGCTCGCAGGTAGACGGCGGATTGAAGGTTTCTTCACGCCACTCATCGGCTGGACCGGTAGTAGCCGGTCATTTATATTATTCGTAGAATCTCGAGGTGTATAAACGTTCATGACTGACGCATTATGCACGCCATAAGACACGGACTTTCACGAGCTTCCCTCTGTATTAGAGAAATTAGGACTCGATCGTCTCTATCGGACGGCCCGTTAGTAAGTTTTTTGTCTCGCGTACGTCTCGAGGGGATAACGGCTCTCTCGAAAACTTAATAGCGAACAAGCCTTGTGAGGCCTGTCAACTGTTTCCAACGTGCCAACAAGCGACGGCTTACTCCTTCCCCGAGTCTCTCGTTAAGCGATGCTTACTACGAGATACAAGAAGCATAGATAGAAACATCTTGCTGTTTCCCAGGGTGCACGAGAGCGCACGATAAACATCGAGATCGAGACAGCGTGGAGCTGTTTTTCGAAGAGGACCAGGTAGAAATTCTCAAGATAACTACCGTCACCTACTGTCAAAATGCACCTAGTCAGCCTCGAAATGACGCCTCTTCTTCTGGCAGTCTCGAGTATTATTCATTGTTCCGACATTCACTACCTACCTGTGATGACCATATTTGTCAGCCTTTGTTGACCTTTTGTAATCAGAGTAATCTGCACTCAGAGAAAAAATACCCGCAACTATAAATTTAAAGCTAAATAAACTTCAACCATGTATTATAATTGTGTATGTGTGTTTTAGATAAGAACAATAAATAAATTATGTGATGATAATTATGAACTAAGGAAATGTAGTAATATTACTTTTACATAATCAATATCAAATCATATTAATAAATACAATAAGCCTCATAATGTTGCGCCTTTTATCCTATTTTATATGATTTTGATTTTCTTCTTACGAGAAATAGACTCCGTTACATCTAGCGACGGTGCCACATACTGCTCGCAGGTGAACGACTTTAGTAAAGTGTAAAAAAATTTGTTTAAACTAGAAGAATGTAAATTGTCATAACTTATTTAAAGTTTATATATCTGTGTAATATATTATAGTTAAGATGCTATTTATTATCAATTAATAGTTCACACAGAATTGATATGCATAGCAATAACTACAAATATAATTATTGCAATTACAAAATAGTTTATTCGACTATGTATATTAATTCTACATATAAAACTTGTATAGTCGTTATTTACATAGTTGTCATCACTATGTATTTTTCTCTCAGTGTGTAGATATATGTTACACTCAGATTCAACAATTGTTCCGAAAAATTCGAAAAAATTGTAGTCGTTATAAGTCCATGTCGTATGGTGAATTGAAATATAATAATGATAGGTATTCCTGTAATTCCAGAAATCGGAGGCTGGTTAACAGTTTTGTAAAATTAATTTCACAAATCTTCCTCCGTCCAAGATTAATTGGTAGATAAAGATTAAATCGAGAATCTCTTTTCAAGGAGGAAGAGAATGTTAATAACATCGATGAATTCAAGTCCTTGCTTGAAAAATGTCATTGCCAGCAGCGAGAGATGATTACACAGTCAGAGGTTCCGTGGGAAGCTATAGAACGAGATTGCATCTTAATGTCTCCTGACGGGGGAACAAAGTTTATTTATCGCCGTTGGTACGCTCTGTCGCTTGTTTGTCATTACGAGTAATGCAATTTTAATAACTCTCAAAGTTTCTATTCTCCATTAACAATCCCGCTTCGTTTCGTCCGCCATTGTCACGATGCAACGCGGTGCTCGCTTCTAGCTGATGCGAAGCGGGTGCAAAGTTATCAGTGTGGATGCGCGCGGTCAGACAACGTTGTATCTGCCATTTCTTCTAGACCAACGGCCATCATATCATATGTCGCGTCCATTTTTCGCATATATCTTCCACGACGCTTACAACCTCTTTGCCTGATTCAGCCCGTGGCGAGTGTCTCGTTTCACTGAACCGACCGGCAACCAAAATGGTAATAGGATCTGCTACAGCAAGTAGTCAAAAGTCTCACGCAGATGGAACGGCAAGGGAATATTCGAACGCTGCACTTTTGCTCCTATAAAACCACATCCACGCTAATGACACTAATAAATCCCGTGCTGTTCAGACGTCTTCGGGGGCACTGCTGGACGTAACGTCGGCGAGAGAGTAACAGCGGGGAGATTCGCAATGAGAACCACTGCGATATCACTTGTCATAAGTCACTCAGCGTGTGGTGTACGGCGAACACGGGCCCGTAGGATCTCTACAGGCCCGTTCTCAACTCCTTCTCTTTCATTCTATTTTTCTTAGTCCCTCTTCTCGCGTTCCTTCCATCGGCTTCCGATTCTTTTTTTTATCGACCGTCCTTCTCTGGTCCGTCCACTTCTCTCTCCTTCCTCGTCGCACTCGCAGCCATTCTCTCGTTATACATTCAACCAGTTGATCCTACGAGCGTTTTACGGACAACTCCCAACAGACCACGTCCAGGACATTGCGCGTCCTTCGCCCCGCTGGGTGCCAACTCGCTGTCGAGCGAGTTGTTCATCCCGCTCGCTAATCCAGTCACGCCATCGAATTCGGTGCCACGGTACGATTTGGTTTAGTCGTTAAGCGAGCCAAGTAGAGAGAAAACGCCGATAATTTATTTTATGATCTACACTCAGATAAATTCCACGCGCGAGAAAGGCAAGGAGAGGAAGATGATTCAAGACATTATTTATTACGCGCCTCGACACAAATCTTAGGACACGAGTCACGACGTATGAAATTTTAGATATAAAAACTTTAAATTAAAATAACTCATTGCCTATAATAGAATTAAAATTGAAAGTTCCAAATAAAAGAAATTGACTAAAGCAACATCATAATAGCGTAACAATTTTTTTTTTTAGATCCTTTGTCTGGGAAGAAAGAAGTGATGTCGCATATATTTTTATTTTACCTTTAAATCATGTAAATTATTGTTTGCAGTCTCCAAAATATATAATGTCTCAATACTTCACATTAAACAAGAAAAATTAATTTATTTTTATTAATTTACATATCGTGAATAGTCACAAGCGACAAAAATAGAATATTATCGACGTGGATTACTTGCAATAAACAACTAACAAAAAAGAACGGAGATTTATAACAGTCGTAAAGCGAAGAGAACTCCAGGAGGTACTCCGCGTCCCAGGTTTCCGATTTCGAGATTTTTTTCTTCATGCGAGATCCGGCGTTACCTGGAGGAGGAGAAGGAGGAGAAATTTCTCGCGCTGCAAGTCCGATGTGACAGCGCGGTGTCGTATAACAGTTTATTCCGAGTCTCGAATTTCCCGGCGATACTTAATCGATACAACCCAACGCAAATGACAAAAGTTCGTGCGGCACCTGGAAGTTAATCTAAGTTTCAAATTTCGAAGATATTTTCCCGCGATCCGATGCGCGCGTCGATATTTTGAGCGCGAGAAGACGCACAATCGCTCGCGCGAGGCAGTCGTTCAGAAATAGCATTCAGGCATCTGGTGCGTTGCTTTGAGATAGCCGTGGAATAGATTCGCGAGCCATTGGCAAAATATACACGAAAAAGAAGGTCGTGAATTATGAAATCCGCGCGTAGCGCCGAAAAACGCTAAATTTGCATTTCATCTTTTCGTGATTGTATGTATCTACGGAAATTTACAGACGTGACTTGTTCCAGACTATGTAAACGCATATCTCCCGAATTTTCTTCTTCTTTAGCATCCAATTTATATGTGGCACGACGCGCTCTTACTTACACGATTGTTTTTACGCCTCGTGAATATGAAAACGTTCCATCTTACACATCTCTTCTTCTGCATGTTCTCTCTTTCTTCCTCTCCGCGATTCTCTCATTCTCTCCGCTAGACCAGTCCTCGCTTCCGCTTGCCACTCGAAGTCGACATGACGATCATTCACGAGGCGAGAAACGAGTGAGAGTGGCAGAGAAACGGGGAGTTTTAGAGAGAAGGAATGAGAAAACATAATGTCTATTCATCACCGATCGAAGATGAACGTTCTTTCTAAGGGTCTGCTTGCGTAGCACGCATTTGAATATGAAAATATGCCACGAATTAAAATAACACTGAGCTACGCGGAGCACGATCTTAAATAATTCATGGGATTTTTCACCGCGATATATGTCCAACGTAACGATGAGCGGATCGCTTCCCGATGGCGAAGCGATCCGCTCGATCTCGCCGGAGAATATCATGGGAGTCAGCTGTTTTCGGTACAAAGAAAGTTTTGGATATATGGAAAATAGATGAAAAAGAACTCCTCTCAATTGCTCTGCATCTTCTCGAAGACAATTTCAAATTCCAATTCTCTCGACGCAATATTCTTTGACGCATCGCGATTCAAAAGTACAAAGAGGTGCACATTATCGCTCGCGAAAGTCTAAAACGTTATCATGAAAAGGTATTATTCTCTTTTGATTATTGTTTCATAATGCGGTCACAAGCTATTAATATGACAAAAGACACAAAGAAGGTAATATTGTTAACCATTGAATCAGATCGATTCACACAAACAATCTGTATATCAAAGAGATTTTTTGATTTAACATATCGATAGACAAAATACTGTGATTTTCTGTTTTTAAATGATACAATATTGGAGATTTCCCTTTTATTTATAACCATATTATTATCATCAAAGCATTATTTAATGCTTCGCGAATAAATTTTTTTCAATTAAAAAATTAATAATTTAAAAATTATTAATATAAAAGATTAAAATTTAATAAAGTAAAATACAAAACATATATAAAAATTATATATTATAAAATACAAATGTATTTTAATATAAAATTTTTAATAAATACAATTAGACAAAATATTGTAAGTATATAGAAAATCATTTAGTGTCATTTTATAATTTAGAGGCGATGCAAAAAATTTTTTATAAAAGTCAAAACGACAATTTATATTATGTCCATTTTATATCCATTTTATGTCCATTTTATGTCTGTTCTTTTTTGCAGTTGTTGCCGTTAAATAATATAAAAAATATACAATATATCAACATGTTATATATTATATTCCAAAAATGTTCTAGAACTGGAAATAAGAGATTTGGAATTTTAAAAGTTAATGTATTTTTATGGAAAAGTTATAAACTTCTAAGGACATTTTTTATTCAGTGTCGACAAAGCGCATTGTGTTTGCATACCTCTTTAGGTTCAAAATTTATAGTTTATAGGTCTTTAAAATTTATCGGAGAATATTTTGCAGGCCATAAATAAAGGACTCAATTTGCGGGCAAGGGTACAAGGGCATCACGCGGCAGTGCAATTAAGGCAAATACGATTTGGACTGATTTACGAAGTTTTCACGCTGAAAAGAAAACTTTCGACTGTAATCTCGGAATTTATGGGCGCTCGCGCGCGCATGTTGTAGATACCGGTAGTTTTAATCTATAGCCGAGCATGCACTATCTCGCGCGCCATCATTTCGCAATTTCGAGATCAAATGTTGCTGCAAATCCCGTGATATGTATACACAATCAATTATCTACGTTGCATATATACTTATTAAAGTTACAACATTACATTAGTTCTCTTTGAGCGAAACTTTCCTTACGGCCGTGGAGTGTGTCACGTATCTTCTCGCCTTATCGTTATTTATCTGACAATGAGTTCAACCGATGTTCAGGTAAATAGGACCACCATGTAGTTTATACACAATGACACAGAGATTTCTTTATGTCCGATTGTCGAGAGGGGCTCACGGAGATAGCCACATAACGGTTTGAATCTTTTTTCGTGACTACTGTAGTTACGCGACGATAGATAAGCCGATTTATCTTCGTCGTGGAATACCGAATCGGATAATGTCGCGATACTATCCACTCATGCAATCTTCTTGCAGCCATTTTCAGTGAGTCAATTTCCAACGTATTTCTTGTCCGTTAAACAACTACAGTAGAAGTTAATCTTCAAGAAGCCTTCTAGAAGCTTTTTTTTCACTCTCTAAGATTTTCTTCGTAACTCTACGTATTTATTCGTGCAGTAACTTTGACGAGCAGCTGAAAACAAAGCTGGTTACACAGTTAATATCGCCAGTAAAAAGTATGCATAATAATTTTAATTTCACTACCGACGTATATATATAATAAAAAATGTTAGTTGTGCGTAACCCAGTGTAAAAGCTTCTTAAGTTAAAAATGATTATTTTATAATATACTGGGATATCAATAAATTTTATTTATGAAGGGTTAAGTGCTTAGGCGAATTATATCTTACATCTTATAGCTTCAATACATAAGCTTCTAATTTATGTCGAGTAGACTTTATAGATACGAATAGGAACGTGATTTAGCTTTGAATTATCGGGATACCTTTGTTAAAGAAAGCCGGAACCCGGAATGGACAGACAAGTCCGTAGATATCGCGCGGGCGTGGCCACCCAGCACTCAAAAAACGTACATGTCGTGTAACAGAATTTTCGTTTTACGCGCTACATTTTCCACACATCCGCGCTTTTAATGGTCCGTTTTGACGCGCATAAAAAAATGCGGCGGCATAAAAACGGCTGTCGAAACGGGCGGGCGAAATTAATTGCGCGCGGCAGACCCGCGGCTGCGCGCGGCTGCAGAAACGTTCGCAGAAAGATTACGCTCTGTATCCGTCCCTGGTGTCTGATGCGGATACCATGTAGCGGTGGTGTGCAGTTACCAGCGCGAATCGACGCGTTTCTCTGATAAATATACGCGCGTTTACACGCCGAGGGCGGAGAGGCATGCACGCGCGGTTATACGATGAGAGCCGACACGTCGATAAATTTCAGCGTGATCACCGGCCGCGGGTCTTACGACAGACGAAAGGGGCTTGGCTGCGTACCGTAATATTCTGTCGAATTTACGGGGCGCCATCCTTTACGGCTTTATTACAGAACTCGCGACGCGACGCGAGTAAGCCACGAGTACGTACGCATTGTACTTACCCCCGACGTGGGAATGCGAGTTTCGTCTCTCATTTCGATTCGTCGCGTTGATTATCGAGAAACTGGCGTATCGTCGCGCGCGAAATGGCGAGGGATCTGTTCGCGTCGTGCGGCTCCACGACGCGTTCGGATCGTTTCCTCGGTCGTATAAAGCCGACATCGTTAACTTTTACTGCATTGTGTGTCACACGTGGCACGAGGCGATTTTTTCAGATTTTGTTACGGATTTTAGTGGCCCATTGTTTAACAGATGTAACGATACGCGATCCGAGAGGTTGACATAAATGTGGCGTTGCACAGTGTGGGTTCAAATTCTTTTACATTATCTACTAAAAATAATAATATAACACTATTGTATGCACCGGAAAATTGTACGTTTTCTAAACATTTTAAAAGCTAGCGTTCTACGATCGTTTATTACAAAATTGTTTATAATCTTAAAGCAGACAAGTCTATTAAATCATTGGAACGTTATTAATTAAATTTAAATATTTGAATATTAAATTTAAATTTACCGGCATCATTAGACGTCATGCAATTATGCTAAATAAATGTACTTGCACTTGATGTAAACTTTGATTTATGACTCATGAGGTCCTCGTTATCCACTGATGAGGCTCATCGCGAGAGGCAGAAACCATCGACACGATACAATTTTCCTTCATAAGAAATTGCGGATAGAACGTAATTAATTTCGCTCGCGACCGTTATCTTTGAATTCTTTAATTAACTGACGACATGCGGCCAAAACGACACGCATGATGATACGTGTATAACCGCTGCATACTAATAAAAACGCCTCGTCATTTGATGAACCTCGAGTCACGTATATGATTGGTGCGTCGTTGATTTGATTGACAATCCAAGTTTGTATTACACAAGATGAAAATTTACATTCTTTTTTCGCGAATCGATGAGAACCGCCGTCGTCACGCACGGAATGTTATTTGTGGAAAGACTAGATGCGCGTCATGAACCGGTGTAACGAGTACTCGCTGTCACGTCATCCGGCACGGGGAAAATGGAATATAACTTTACACATGAAAATAGAAGGCAAATTAAGGGCCTCATCCGTCCGTAATCTCACGTAGGAGGGCCCGGTACGATCTCGAGAGTCACATCCGTTGAAGCTGACGGAGAGCGGCCGTGCCACTAGAGTGCTGTTGAAATATATTTTAAATGTCGAAGTAAAGTTTTGCCGTGCGTTCCCAAGAAAACGAAGAGACCTTTAATCCTCGCAAGCAGAGACCTCTTGTTTTACATATTTACATCTTTAGAAACCGGATCAGAAATTCCGTCGTCAAGTAACGAGCTGTACTTTTTTCGGACGCCCGAAAAAATTTGCTGTCTTATTTACGTGCGTGAAACATACGCGAAGAAAATAAACGTCGCGAGCAAAATATAATTTAAAATGCAAATTCCAAATAATTTACGAAAATTTAAAAGTATACATAAATATAAATAGTAAAGTAGGGAAAACATATATAGAAATATTGAGATCATGAAAATAGATGAAAGAGAAAATATATTTATAGCATTAGATGCATTAGGTTATATGCATTAGGTAATATATTAGCATAAGGAGATGCAAATAAATTAAATACTATCTACTTATTATTAGTCAATTTTATTGCACAGAAAATAACACAATTGGTTGATACATTTTCCATTACAATTTTTCTTTCATAAAATATTTATTATTTACGCCTATGCGTGTCTTATCTTCTACGACCGTATCGTCGCTACAGAAACTGTTAATTAGGATCTGTCCCCGAATCGATACAAGCCCAAGGTGGGAAGGGATTCGAACGCAGCCTAGTAACACAGATGATAGAATCCGATACCGCCGTAATGGATCACGGAGATGCGATCGAGATCCTATATTTTCGCGACCACTGTGCCAGTGTTCTGCTCCTCGAATCGAACTGTTACATTTCGGTAAGATACATCGATCCGGCGGACGGATCCTACGACGCTCGCTAGAAGAACACGATCGCGCGCAGCATCGTGTCCGATGCGCGACGAGGACAGAATTATCGGGGAACGGCAAGAAATCCGACTCTCCGTAGGCGGCTTTATAATGCTAAGACGTCGCCTACCTGTACCGTGGCACTTATTAAATCTCGCTCTGGCATCTTCGCCGTACCTTTCATCTCGGGTTACTGCTCGCGCTGCCTACGCCTTGAATGTCAGGCTTCGTCGCGAGATTTGTAGGAATCAACGTCTTTTATCCTCGGGCAACGCGCGCCCGTTTTCCGAACGCTTCATCGATGAATATTCACCGAGGTCGCCTCAGCTTCATATCTCCGTCGCGAATGCTTATCGTTTATCTTTTTTTATCACGTGCAACATAACGTGCATGATAACGCATATACGAGCAGACGTAAGAATCAAATAAGTCCCCTCGAAAAAGAGCGTGCTCTTCAGCATCAGAAGAATCGAAAAAAAAAACGGAAGAACGTACCAACTCAAGAAATGTGTTATTAGATTTTTCACTGGAAACTTTCCTCGACAGTTTCCCCGTAGATGCACTTTGTGCAACACAGTGCAATGCACTTTACACGCTACGTAAAATGTAAAACCAAACGCGTATAGAATATTTAAAATATACAGAGGGAAAGAAAAATTCAAAATAATTGTCTTGTAAAATCTTTAATCTATTTTTAGACATTATGTACTTGAAATATTAATTTGAAATTTATTTATTTAAAATATTTATTAGAAATAGAGAAAAATAATTTATTTTCTATGAAATTAAAACAATTACTAGAGAATATAGAGAATTTAAAATTTCTTTGTATGTAATTAAATACACAATCTTATTTTCTGGAAAGAAATAATTTGAATTACAAATAAATATAAAAAATCTAACAAAATAAAGCAACAATTGAAAAATTATCAAGAAAGAAGAGAACATTTCATTTGCTATTAATTTAATTCAGTTTTTAATAACATTGTAACCAAAGCGATAAAGCGCAATTCAAGTCCGATTGTTCGAAAAAATGTGTGAGTTTGATCGTCTAGGGTGGTCGGTCTTTTTTACGCTGTTTGCAAACTCTTTCGAGCTTTCTGCACGCATGGACGATTGCACGCTTTCCAGAAACATATAATAGGAGGACGGAAGTTGCCTTCTAGACCCAAAGTCGAAAAAGTTATCTTCGAGTGAAGAACTATATGTGAGAAAATGTGCATGTCTTGAGGATGGTCTACGGACCCCCGGAGAGCTCGTGTAGTATATCGTCCGGGTAGTATCCTTCGTCGTCGTCCCATCTCCGACATAGCCGTCCTGCAGGCAAGGGACGAACGTTTGGTCACTTGACTCCCTCATATTAATCTATAAGCGATGGCACTCAAAAAAGAAACGTCTCTACCTAACATACATATGATGAGGGTTTCTCAATGGTTGGGGGAGAAGCACTTAATTTATATTAATTTTATTCTCTGCTCCGCAAGCGGAAGACTTAACAAGACTATATCTCTTTGATGATAAATTCGTGTGCATTTTGATTGACATGCTAATATAAAGAACAGCTCTACGAACTTTTTACTTTTTTTTTTGGTATTTATTATTTCTAAATAGCCGCACGACAAATTATGAAAATGACTGTAGAACGCGTCGCAAAAATTGCTGGCGAGAGAACCACTATAATCAATTTCTCTTGGACATGTTTACAAGACTTGGACGAACCAAGACTAAATCATACGGTCGTACGAAGTGTGACGCATTATTATGAGAACCGCAAAAGCGCGAGAGTGCACCTGGAATTGGTGCAGTGTTCGCGTTGATACGACGGCGTTATCTACCACCCGACCCTACCGGTAAGCGCGACGCATTATGTAGCGCATACCACATGTGATGATAGGTGACAGGAAGTCGTAATCTATCCCTTCGCTATCTCCCGACAAAACCGACGATTGTTTACATCGTGAGATTTTTAAACAAGCTCCTAAGTAATTTATTCACCCTCTCCCCCTCCTCGTCATTATGTTCTCCGGCTTCTAACGATTCACACGATAAACAGTAACGCGGTAGCAGCGCAACGCGGATCGACTCGCACGATCGACTCGTGAGACAATACTTCGTCGGTCGTGGAGAGAAATTCGAGAGATTCGACTCCCTTCCCACACAAAGGAAGAGAGTCTTCGAGACGATTCACTTGAGCGACCGGGTGCGAAAGCCGCGCCCCGCATCTATAAGCTAATTTTACGTTGAATAAAAACGCGTAATACCTCTGAAAGGGAAATCCATTTAACGTTCGCTCCAGCTTCTCAAGATAAATTGCTTTTCGAGGGGCGGGAGGGACACCTTTCTAAAGCTCGACATTACCCGAAGTTCGGGGGGTGACAGAGTTCCTTTGCGAAAGATTCGACGAGACCTCCCTCGAGAATCCCCCTGTTTTGGCTTCGTTGGCTGGTGGACGCCAAGCGTAACTGTCAACCGTGACCCAACAATGAGTGCGGGGGCGGGGGTGAACGCGGTGTAGGGAGTATGCGCAACCGAAAATCCACAGGGGGCGAATATCTCAACGTAGACTTCAATACGCGTCGGGACCCGTTTCCTGCGTCTCTCTCTCCATACATATAGAGATACATATATCTCCCTCGCCTCTATGCGTCTCGGCGGTATTGAGTATTTGCACTCCTTCGGAAAACCTCGTCTTGCCAAACATTGTACAACATCGTCTCTATCGCGTCTAGGAAACATTCGCTAGATTTAGTGAAACGGCAGCCTCGATATTTTCTTTATTGGATTTCTTTATCAAACCTTTCGAGAGGTAATATCAGGTAATAACTCTTGCGTATTGTGAAAGGAAAAAATTTATGAAATTACTTTAGAATATTTTTGTTATTGAGGGGAATGTATAATAAAAATGAAATACGATGACATAGAGCTCTGCTCTATTTATGACTTTTCTTATAACAATAGAACGATTAAAGTAAGACAGTTATGAAAGCAATAAATTGAAAGGCAAATAGATTCGCATAAATGTTATCGTTCGGACTACGCGACGTATGCTTATCACCCCTTTTGTTAGAGAAATTACCTCTGCGCTTGTAAATCACTCTTGCAAATAGCACGTTCTGATAAATCACGTTAGCAAAACAATCCATTATTTGTTGGGTTGCAGCGATTCTCATCGCGCGATTAATGGCCCGAAAAGACTTTATGCGCGTTTAATCACACGTTAAATTATCATCAGGTGCACAGAAAGAACGGTTTTGTTACAATATCTAAAGATTTAACTAGATACAAATCTGAAAATAATTTTGTTAGACCAAATCAAAATAGTTATGTAGGATGCTCAAGATGCTGAAGAATGTCAAAACTTTGCAACTCGAACGTCCTACATGATTATTTTCAGATGTGTATCTAGATAAATTTTTGAATACTTCAGTAAAATCGTTCTTTCCGTACACTAGAAATAAATCCGTCGCATTTCGTGCCGTTTGTTGCAGCTTGTGCGGACGGACAATCATATGTTAATGCAACTCGTCGTGAAATTAGATCTAAGCTGCTGCGATCGCAAACTCGCGGAAAGGAATTCGCGCAGCCTCGTCGAATCGCCATTCCTCTTTTGACCTTTAAACTCCCGTCGAGCCATCTCCCTCTCCCTCCTCTCTCCCTCATTCGTACCCTCTCGATCCGATTACTAGCCGAGAGATTGCAACGGACCACCTGGCTCGTACGGGGAATTACATTCGCCGTCCGGTCGAGAGTAGCGTCTAGACCTCTACGTCTGAAACCTCGCGAAATGGTAATCGGAACCTGTCCCGGACCGAATCGTTGTCGTCGTCGTTCCTTTGCGACGTCGAGATGCGGACGCGCGGACGCCGACGGTAAACGGCTCAGGAGAAATCGCCAACCCAAAACCTTCCCTTTACCATTTCCTCAGTCGGCGAAGAAAGCCCGATCGCCCTGAGGGCCTTGTGTCCTCTCGCGGATATCGGCCACTACGAGGATATTACCGTCGCCTGAAAGGAAACCGACGACGTATATACTCGCGAGGAGTATATCCATAGGGATGTCTGTGCACAAGCAATGAAAAAAGGTTTCCGAAGTTTGACGTCGGATCGCGATATGATACGGAATTGGTTTGACATTGCGAGCGTCGGAACGAATGTTTAGCATGAACGAATCTGTGAGAGATTATTGCTGTTGGCATATGCAAGATATGCTATCGTAAATATGTGTAGCCTTAATGATAAGCTGTTTGACGTGTTTGAAACTGATTTGTGATAGAAGAAATAGATTTGATTGCCTTTCATAAATCTTGTTCTACATCTTTTTTTTACATTACGTTCACCACGAATTAAATTTAACTATTATAAAATCAAAACCGCATTCAAAATAAATCGGCATATAAAAAACTTTGCATTTCATTTTTATAATTGTACGGAAAGAATGATTTTGCTAGAGTATCTAAAAATTTAGCTAGATACAGATTTGAAAATAATTCTTTTAGATTATCAAAATAATTATATAAAACGTTCCGATTGTTAGGATGTCAACTTTTTGCAGCATTGTTATCATTGCTTAAACATTTTACATAATCATTTTGATAGCCGAAATTATTTTTAGATCCGTATCTATAGCTAAATCTTTAGATACTTCAGCAAAACCTTCTTTCCGTGTGAGCATTGCCCGTCTTAATTATTTTATCTGATGTTGTGGACGATTGCGTAAAAATAACAAATCCGGAACATATATGTTACAAAATTTGAAGTTACAGAAAAATCCGGTATGTTGTATAATACAATATAGTATTTGGCTTCTCGCATATAGTGCGTGGGTTTACGGCCGTAATAAACATGCCAGTGCCCAGTCGTTTTTTTGAAACACATAAACGACATCTCTCGTACGCCTAATTTTTCGCACGCGTGTCTGCCACGAACATCCGTATCGTGGGCGCAACGTGATGTTCGCGAAAGCGCATAAAATTCGGTGGCAGACAGTTACGCGATGCTCGCTCTCTTTTTCTCTCTCTCTTTCTGCGCGATGATGCCGGACGACTCCATTTTACAAGCGTCACTCTCGAACGCGATAACGAAGGGAATGGCGAGCAGTCAAGCAGAAAAAACGAAGGCCGACGGTATTTTTAACCAGGAATCCCGCGACAAAAAGCTTCCCGCGACGTTCAAGCGGCTCCATATCTCGCAGGTGTTCCGAATGTGAGAATGACGACAACGACGGTGTTGCTTCTTAATTCGCCCCTCGCCGAGACGGTCAACCGTTTTAATCATGCACCTTTGCCTTTATCAGCGAAGTTTACCGTTCGTGCGACGGCGACGAATCGTTCGCAGCAGCGACACGGTAGGCATCGTTTGCCGGCAGCGACACGCGAATTGGAAAGTTTATCGCGTCGACCCGCGCACGCGGACCCGGGATCGTCGAACTCGCCCGCCTCGTGTCCTCGAGCCTCGATCTCGATACGAGGAGGTAGGTAGGTCCTCCTCGGAACCGGTCGTGACCGTACCTACGCGAGAGACGTCGTTAATACCGCGCGAGAGCGAATCCACCTACGAGTCGAGGGATGTCCGCGTCTCGCCGCTCGTAACCAGCCCGAAAAAAAGCAGCAAGTTGCTCGGCTCGGAAAGGAGACGAGATAGAGGAAGGGAGAGAAAAGAAGAAAAGAAAGAGGAGAACCGCGGACCGATAATAAGTGGTCGTGAATCCCGAAGAGAACCCGGAGCAGAAAGGGAGGCAGAGGGAAAGAAAGAGGGACGGAGGGATCCCGCCGACCGTCTCTCGTTATCCACGCCACACGGCGTCCTGGGCCGTGTGACGTCATCGCGCGCGCGTGTATGGTGTGTTGCCCCGGCAATGGATGCACTGCGAGCGACGGGATGCATCGCGCGTTCCGCATCGTGTGCGAGCGCTCGTGTGTGTGTGTGTGTGTGCACACACAGGTGTGCGCGCCGCGCCGTACGCCGAGGTGCGACGCCGCGCGACTCCTCGCGCGTGTGCACGTGTATCATCCACATACACGCGCGTGCGAGCGAGCGTGCATGGCTAAACAGAGTCGAGTCGAGTCGCGCGCGGGGCTGCAGCGTCCGAGGGACGAGAGATGCACGACGCTGCACGGTTCGCTAGCGTATAGCCGGCCGAAGGCTGCCGGCAGGGGGAGTCGAGGGGCCGGTAGCCGCTGCGGCCGAGAAGCGACGGAAACGCACGAGAGCTCCGAGAGCCGCCGCTCCGTCGCCTACCCCCTTCCACGCCGCCACTCGTTCTCTCGCTCCCGCCGCAGCCGGCGACGATCGTTTCGACCTCGTCGTCGACTCCGTGGCTCTCTCGTGTCTCCCCGCTCGGGTTTTCGCGACGTTCGCGTCGCCTCGGAGTCAGTGAGTCCGTGTCCGTCGTCGTGGTGGGATCGCGGCTCGTTTCTCCCCGCGGCCGCGCGTTCCTCCTTCTCTCTCGCCGTGTTTGGCCGTCGTCCTCTCGTCATCCCGCGGCGAACGAGCGCGCGCGCGCGCGCCGTCTGCTCCAGCGCGCGACAAAATATTTGGAAAAAAAATCGCCGATCGCCCGCGCGATTCGGAGTACGTGCCAACGCACGCCCACCGCGACGCTCCATGTGCGCGCGCGTACGTAACAACGCCGTCCGATGTTTACGGATCTGATGTAGTGTTCCCGAACGCTCGCTCGCGTCGCGTGTACACGCGCGCCTCTGTCCGGCAGCGCGGCAAGTGACTACCGACGAACTGGTTTCTATCGTCGGGACCGAGCGTGTTTTATTCAGCTTGTTGCTGAATCGAGCGCCGGCCGGTGCGTTTTTTTTATCAGGACACGAAGGGACAATGGATTAATTCTCGCCGGGGTGCGTGCGGCTACCAGGCGCGGCTACAGGCTGCGACTGCGACTCGGTTACGAGCGGAGAGTGCGGACACAGCGGGAGTGAGCGATAAATCAAGGTGAGAATCCCGGCTTTGTTTTCGAGAAGGGTTGCTCGATAGCCGCGCGGTCCTTTCATTGACCGGCCTCACCGGCCCGCCGAACCCTTTCGCATCCTCCTTTCTCGCGTTCTTCCGTCCCGTCCACGAACGAGGCTCTCGCCTCCCTCCTTGACTCTTTTCCGTTTCTCTCCGCCGGGTCCCTCTGCGAACGCTGCAAACGAGCATTCAACGAGCGCGCGGCGTACATATATTCCACGGGGCCTCCTGTCCTCATCCTCCACGTTGCCCCGCGCGCTGCTCCTCGCGCGAAGGCGGGACAGAGAGAAAGAAGAAAGGTCGAGGGAGAGAAAGGGACGCAACGCGTCGTTTCTCCGGGTTCGGCTCGGACGACGGATCTTGATCGCGATTCTGCTCTCTCTCCGCCAACCGACGACGCCGCCGCCGGTCTCCCTATGCAAATTCCACGCCGGCGGAAAGTCGTCACAGTTGAAAGCCGCGCGTGTGGATCCGTGTTCCATTGAACAGGTCCACCCTTCGCGAGTCGAGTTCGACAACCTTTACTCGATCGATTGTAAAAAATTGAGCGATCCGCCGCTATTTCGAACGTGACGTGAAAAATTGATGATCGGCGAATGTTCAGCGCGCCGAAATGGCGCTCCGAGTGCCGACGGAGAAGCTAGATTAGATCGCAATAAGTGGCTGTCGAAAGTCAACCGAGAAAACGCGGTTCTTTACGAGAAAAGATTAAATCGCCTCCTAACAAAGTACGAAGTGCCGCAGGCCCCCCCCTTTCGCGATACGTGCGTTTAACGGTTTAACGATCATACATTCACACGCAACGAATATTTCAAGCTGAAATTTCTTAATAAGCTCTCGAGTTGGAATGAATTCGCCAGACAGGATGCGCCACGATTCGCGGCTAGACGCGTTATGATTTATCGGATATGCAGACGCCGGGAGTGCTTAATACAGTGCAATCATTGTTATCCCGCGGGATGGCGGATGCTTATTTGCTTAATGTCCCGGTTGACTGTACGAATCTGCGTTGCGCTTTCTGCGTCTTGAAGTCCACATGGAAGTTCATATCAGCAAAACGCATACACGGCGCACGCGATAATATATTACATGCACGAAACATTAAACACGATGAATTAAAGATCCTAGATAGCGTATGTCGTAATTAAGGAATGAAAATATTGGATTAGAACAAAAGTTCAGAGCGTTTTTAGCTCTAAAATTTCTATATTTTACAAAATTAGTAAAACACCTTTTGATAGAGCAAAGTTTCAGCTTACAGAATCTGTTTTACAAATTACGGTACGATGATTTTTAATGGAGTTATGAGCGATCAAAGTCAGAATCCCTGTTTAACTTAACTTGCGAATAACTTAAGAATAAAAAATCGTAGGAATATTTGTAAAAAACGATTTTGTAAGGAAAGCTTCAAGCTTTCACAATAGTCAAAAATTTTCTCAAATTTAATTGGGCACCAACACAGAAGTTACAAACCAACAGAGAAGAAGAAAATTTTCCATCTTTTTCATAATTTTCTGTATGTAAAAATTATCAAACTCACATAAACTCGAAAAATATGATAAACTTTTGAAAGTAGAGATTTCAAGCTTTAAAATCCTTTTTTTTAAATTTAATGTCATTCATTTTTGACGAAAATATTGTTATACAATTTTAAGCTAAAAAAACGCTAAGAACTTTTCTTCCAACCCAATATATTAATGATATCGGTAAATGTCATTTATTAATTATGCAATTTCCATAATTTGCTAATATAATTTTCAAAATATAGCTTGTGAAATATAATTTTCGGCCAAGAAAAATTTTACATAATTTTTACAACTTGATAATATAATTTTCGAAAAAGCCGAGAAGAATTAAATTTTTTAACACGTCTGCCAGCAAGTTTTATCTATTTTATCATACACCATAATAGAAATTTCATTATCACAAGCATATATTGTAATATGATCAACAATAGAAATTCTTATTTTAAAGTGTATTCTTTATTTTACGTTGGTATTTAAATGTGTCGTGCGTTCAAAATTTTATTATACTTATTTCTTACAAGCGTTTTGAAAAACTTCAATAATATACCGATTATCGACCACCAGGATGCCAAAAAGTCAGGTATCATTGTAACAGTCATCGTTAATCATGAGTTTTCTGTTCAAAACTCACCAGCTTCACCACTTGCTACTTTTGTCAAGAGGCGCATGCTGATTTAGAGAGGCATGTTGGCATTGTTACAAAAAAAATATCATTCTGTCTACTAAGAAAAGCGATTACTCAGTTTACTTTTCTTCTTTTATAAATAACGGTTATCTTCATAACAAAGAATATTTTCTCGATAATAGTTTTAAAATATACTCGTCACAAGTTAAAAAGAAACTCGTTATCATGTGCTCTAAAATTTATTTTCTGATGAAAAATATTGTAAAATTGTACCAAAGAAATATTTTGATAGTAAACAATTCGAATTTTTGTTTTAATATTCTTATTTGAAGTATTACTAGATTTCAGAATATAAATTTTGAATATAAATTTAACGCTTATGGTGAACTTGCGATGGATTTGCGAATATATAAACTTTTACAATACTTGAAACAAGTAATCTTTACTTAACCCCCGTACAAACGGAGTATTTCGAATCCGATCGATCTCTATCCATGAAAATTTCTCGTACTTTGAAAGATCATTTCTTGTATTTTATGTTTTTCTAAAATAAAGTACAAACATTTATTCTACAAACTTGAAAGTATATTCATGAATTTTTATAGATTTTTTGAATCACTTTAAATAAATGAAGCGGCGGACTCGAAATATCTGTTTATACGGATGAAGTTTTTTTACATGATATTGTAAGAGTTAAACATAGTATACGTTTTTCTGTATGCGGCTGGGAACAAAAACGCATGTTTGTACTGAATTTCTAAAAAGAGGCCGAGAATCGCTTTTACCGTGTCACAATACACGCGCGCGCGCGCGCGCGCGAGATGTTAGTCGTGCCGTTGGCGTAGGATTGCGCATAACGTATTACCATAAATGCCGTGACGACAACGCGTAGTCGCGCGAGCGTCCTTGGTTAGGGCTCGCGTCGACGGAGAAAGCGACGACGATCGCGTTTGTGATCCGAGGCGTGTCCGCGCGATCGAAATGCGTACGATGGACGCTGGGCGCGGATGCGAATCGCGAGAAAAAGTCGACTCGCGCGAGTGACAGAGCGTAACGCTTGTTTGGACGCTCGCCGCCCCNCGATCTCCATCGAGAAAAGAAACGCCGCGAAACCGCATCCGACGTTTATCTGTCAGGCTTTTTACGACTATCGCGCGTAGCTTCCGGCGTGTATACCGGCGCGCTCTCGCTTTAAATTTGCGTTGCGTACACACGCGCAAACGCACGCGCGCAGGCTATTTATGAGCGCGCACTTTTCGCGTTCGCTCCGCAGCTCCGATTCGGCGCGCGATAGCGCTTTATCGCGCCTTAATTTTCCTAGCGGGTGAATCGGATATTTACAACTCGACGATAAGGACGACGCCGGCGCTGCTTTGTAAGTTTCGTCGTAGAGAGAGCCGAAAAGAAGCCGCCAACTCTTGCAACAGCCGTCGTAACGCCTAACCACGCTCGCCGCGGACAAACCGTGCATATTTGTATCGCAAATCTTCTAGCAGGTAGCCGTCGACGTTATCACCTCATTTCGCGTGAATACATCGAGATAGAAATCAAAACGATGAATATCGAAAGAACGTATAGATAGTACACATAGATAAATATCAACCTCACACCTTCGGCGCTTATCAAAATAGCCTTTTCAATTAAGTCCTTAGAGAGAAAATTCTGTGATGAGGAGCGCATTATGATAATAAAAGTAGATTCAAAGATGCTTGAAGATTATTATTGCTTGCGATATCAATAATTTATATCTCGCTTAAGAGAAAACGGACTGCTGCTCTCTTTCGTCGCGTATCGTGGTATATGTTCCATATAAAGATTCCCCGCTTTCTTCTTCCCCTCTCGCTCAACGATATTGATAGATTATACTTTCAAAATATCAGAGCATTCCTAAAGTATCGGAATATTGAAGTAAAAATATCGATATTTCGACCATATCGCAGTATCGTTGCTTATACTGTCGTAAAAATTCTCGATGGAGCTTCCGCAAAACCCTCGATAGAATTCCACATTGCCGTAACGGAAAATCCACGAATATTCCTCGGCCGCGTTTAGGACAATCGCCCCGATCGTTGTTGGACCGATGTTATCTTATCGTTCCCCGAGCTCGCGTGACTCTCGACTGTTTCGTTACGCAAAGTCGCAAGTTCAATCTTCAATTTGCAATTTTTGGAATTTACCCCGACTCGTGCGTAACTCGTTAAAATCCCCGCGGTATGGGTGCAAGGTATAAAAACAAAATGAGATAAATTTACTTAATAATACTTAATAACAAGTAACAAATACTTAATAACAAGTAAAAGACATTTAACTAGCAGGGCTAGAAGAAATCATGATTTAAAAAAAAATAAAAAAAATTGGATTTTTTAAATTTAAATCAAATTTTTTTTATTTAAATTAGATTTATTGTTTAAGTTAATTATTTTTAGTAGTAAGAAAATAATTAAATTTTATTACAAAATAATAAATGTGTTGTTTTTTTTATTAAGTTTACTAAACTTTAATTTATTATGAATAATCAGTGATTTCAAACACTATAAGATTCAAAATAGTCAAGTGAAAATCGTTAATTTTAAATTAATTTTTATCAATAACTTTTATGAACAAAATAAAACTTATTTTTTAATAAATAATTTGAAACTTTTGAATACTTAAATTTGCATACATAATATAATTTTTTATTCACGAAGATGAACGCATCCACTTAAATATAAAAACTAATTTAGCTCTCTTTTCGTTTCCTAACGCATTTATAAATTTCAAGAAACAAGAACCGAAAAGAGAAACAAAGAAGTCGAGGCACGTAGTAATCCCGGAGACACCAACATATAATTATATACAAAATATGTCCATACATGTTCATATATCCTTTTTTTTTGTAAAATTACTGCATAACACAGTCAGTATTGGACATAATTAAATCATAATGAAAATTAACAATTAAAATTTTAATTAAATTCGTGATTTAAATCACTGATTTAAATCAATTGATTTAAATCATTCCTGCTCTGCTATCTAGTCCGAGATTTAGGAACAATTTGAAAATAAAAGGAGACGAGCAACCGTACCGCAACGGCATAGCTCCGATCTCGTTAATGATTTATCCCGCGCGAACTAAAATCTCAAACAATGTAACATCAAACAATATAACAAATTAAAACGCGCTTCAGGGAACAATTGAAGTTTCACTAGGCCGAGATCACTCGGTAGATTGTATTTTTGCCCAATGAAAACTGTGACATGTAAATATAATGTCTCGCGATAAATCTGCGCATTTTATGTTCGTCGTTAGAGGTTAAAAACGGGGAAGAGATAAAGCGGCTTCCGTTAAGGATAAGATTGAAAGCCCTCGCGAGCAGCGACACTTATGGGCGGCAATAATTATCGCGGGCTCGTTTTGTTCGTGCGCCGCGATCGTCGCCTCGACAAAAAGGCCGAGTTTCTCTCGTTTGTAGTTGATATATCGTGCCCCGCGCAGGTGGAAGACATCTACGGGAGATGGGCGATCCTTTCGGATATTTCAACGCCCGTTTGGATCCTTTTACTACTGTCTTAGGCTGCCACGCAGCCGGCGCAATTAGAACGCGCTATAATTGACTCGTTCCGGCGAGAAGGTGAATTATGTCGCGGACACGCCGGCTTTGGATAAACGATGAAACCGGGTCGAGTGTGCCGCGCGCTTAACATCGAAAAGCGATACAATTTGCCGCTCGGCACCACGATTACTTTATGGCCACTTCATGGGGGGGGAGGGGGGTGGTTGGCTTTAGGGCGACAACGAGTTAAGCCGCATAGGGCTATTTTATAGACTAGCGCTCCCGCTGGAAGAGACCATAAATCATTAACGAGATCGGAGCTATGCCGTTGCGGTAATCGTCTCCTTTTATTTCCAAATTGTTTCTAAATCTCGGACTAGATAGTTAAATGTCTCTTACTTGATTATTGAGTAAAGAGTTATCGCATTTTGTTTGTTTCACCTTGCATCTATCCCCGCGTAACGTATATTGGTTAATTATTTTATGTAATTTCAGTTTCGGTATTCGTACATATTTGAGGGAACCGACACGTTCTTGTCTTCGATACGTTAACTTCGTCCTCGATTTTCCTTTATAGTTTTCGACGATATAGTAATCGATCGAATGTGTACATACGTTTCGCGGATCTCTCGACGTGGCGAGCAAGAATACATTTCGCCCGCCTCGCTTTGTTCGCTTTGTCAAAAGTGTACTCTGGCACACTCGACGTGCGGCCCCCGCGATGTTGGAGGACGCGTCCATCCGTTTTGCAAATGGATTCGCGGAGGCTCCAGTGGCTTTTTGACGCGCTCGAGAGTCGGGCCCTGCGCGCCTAAAAAAATCTATGAATGGCGGAGGCGATCCGGAGCCGTGAAACGAAGGGGACTTAATGAAAGAAAGAAAATGTTTACAGAGACCGAAGAGAGACAGAGAGAGAGAGGAAAGAGAGAGAGAGAGAGTGAGGGGGCGAGAGGGAGGGAGAGGTGCACGGAGAACACTTAACCCGTCGGCCGCACTCCTTGTTTTCATTTTTTGTTCGAACACTCGACAAAAGTTTGTGACTCTGTGTTATATCGCGGTCTGGCAATCTGGATAAGGTATTAGGAAAAGAGCGCTATTGTCGTATTTTTGTGTTTTTCTCGAAGAGCATTATTATTTACGGCGAAACTTGGTCCCTTTCGTTTATTTACGGATAGCGGAACGTTGTATCTCTGCGGGTAACATCGAATACGTATTTCTCCGATTGCGATCCGGTAATTTGTCAAAGTGGCTCGTTAAAATATGCGATTATTCTGTGTGTGCGATTGCTCTTAATAAAAATTTATTTATCTTAAAATATAGATTATGATTATACACAGCTATGTCACTTGATATTTTAACAATTGAGCGCTTTTATGTTAATTATATGAATCTCTTTGTTAAATGAAAACATGCTGCGATGGTTCTTAATAAAATTTATCTTAAAATAGATTATGAATACAGAAATATAGAACTACGTTATTTGATATTTTAACAATTCATCGGCTTTTATATAAATTATATGAATCCTCCTGTTAAATAAAAAGCTTTCTATTAAGCAAATTTAATTATTGGAAAAATTATCAGTGAAAGACCACAAGAAACAATAATGCGTGTCTATAATGTGTCATGTGATGTGTGTCACGCGTGCCTTTTGTGGTTTTACTTTATCGTTTCGTCATTCTAGTTGCGTTATTCTCAATATGCAATAACTCATGCACTTGCATTTGTATCTATATTTGCGATATGATTCATTAGCATTAAAATCGTTTATGAAAAATTGTTAGATTGTTAAATTAATAAAAGTATATGTAGAAAAGAGAGAAATATATATAAAAGTATACATAGAAAAGAAAAATATGTGTAGAAAAGAAAGAGAGAGAGAGAAAGAGAGAGAGAGAGAGAATATAATACATTTCTTATATACATCTAAAATTTGCGTGCTAGAGACACAAACGATAATATGGATTTATTGATAAGAACGCGGAGTAGCGATAGCGGAGATAACATCCTCTGCCAAATCCAATATTTGAGAATCTATGATTCGTCAGCCGAGTTATACGGTCTTACGATCGGTTAACACTCTTTTAATCCCGTTCCTTCACGATATTTTTCATCGCGAAATTGCTGCGCGATGTAACAACTTCGGATAAGATAGGATAAAATACGCCGAGGAACAATCAACATCAACGTCTCATCAAATAGAATCAAGCAGAATCCAACGACACGACTCGGGAGGAACTCGCGGGAATGCAATTTCTACTCTGCTTTCTTTCCCAACATTTTTCACGGCGTTGCAACGCATTGTTAACACTCGCGTAACGGTCACGAATTTTTGTCGTCGACGACGCGCACAGCGTGCAGAGGTTAAACGTAATTATTTTCGCGCATTACGCGCGTCCGCCACGGTGTTTCCGTTCTATTGTTTCGCGGAAAAGCTCAACGAGCGTCCCGCTCCGCCGGATTTTTTTCGCCCCGTTCCCTTCCACAGTTACCGCCACTGCTACGCCGTTTCCCTCGCGGGCGAAACGTTTTACAAGAGAATCCGCGCGCACCAAGCCCACTTCCGAACCGCCTGTCCCTCTGTCTCCATCCGCGGCTACGCGGCTGTTCGTCACGGTAAACCGGAGAAACGAGAAGGAGCGAAAGCGACACCCTCCCTTTGTCTTGTGCTCCTCCTCGCGTCGGAGCAGGTGAAACCGCGGTACGCGTGTGCGTGCGTGCGTGCGTGCGTTCACTCGCGCGTGCGGATGCATCCTCGCTGCAGCATTACTTATTCACTAACTACAGGTTACGGTGGAGGATCGAATCTTCACGATAAACTGCTCGTTATGGTGTAAAATGTATTGTAACTATCCCATGTATCTTCTACACGGAAAGAACGGTTTTGCTGAATCTAAAAATTTAGCCAGATATAAATCTAAAAATAACTTTGTTTGGAATCAAAATGGTTACATACAACATTTATTAAACTGATTGCTAGAATGTTAAAATCCTTTTTGCCATCATTGCTTGAGCATGATACATAATTATTTTATAATCCAACAAAATTGTTTTCAGATCTATATCTCGTTACATTTGTAGATACTTCAGCAAAACTGTTCTTTCCGTGTAAACAAAGAGAAATATTTCTTTACATTCGGTATTTTTGTTTGACTCTCTCTTACATTTATTTCATAGAAATAATATAACTTTAAATAAAATATTATTTAGTTGAATACAAATTTTTTAGGTTTATTGGCAGAAAAAATACGATTGTTTGAAAGAATATTTTTCAGCAAAATAACATTTTTCTTTGTTTACACTAAATATTTGAGTGGATCTATAAAAAATTAGTTATATTCACTAGACGTTCGTTAGAAGTACCGTCATCAGATAGACGCAGCATTCTATTTCTCGTAATTAAAAAAATCACACGGGATAGAATAAAAGGCGCAGCATTATGAGATTTTTCACATAAGATTTTTTTATGTGATTGAGTGGATCTATAAATAAGAACCAATCATACTCTTACTTATGCAAATGAACAGGCTAACTATTCATCCAGCTTGATGTTCGACAAGAGTGACATTGATGATAACACAGGTATACAAATTGAGAGCCGTGAAAGCTGTTTGACAACTTGGAGACATTTCCGAAATAATTTTTCGCGTAGAATACGAATCTGGCTTCAGAATTCCTTCATTACATCAATATTCTAAGATATTCTAACTTAAAAATGCAAAAAACATAGTTTTCTAATATGATAGAGAAATTCTGAAGTCAGATTCGTATTCTACGCAAAAAATTACGTCTGAAAACCTTATTAAACTTAGAACAGCCGGATGGTGTTGGGTTGTGTAATCAATCATCTTACTTTTTCGAAGAAGAATTGTTAGGAAACAAATATATATTACTTGAAAAGTCAAACTGCATTTTTTGGTTCAAATATTGATTTAGTTGTACTATTCCGATGTATAAATTTTTTTAGATTTAAGAAAATTTGTTAAATCTGAAGAAATATTTCTCTCTGCGTTGCATTATTTTATGATAGATACTAACTTTTGTGTTATCTTTATTTATAATTTTTATATATATTTTTGTCTCCTTTCTTCATAAATGTAATAAGTTTATTCTTAACTGTATAATGTGTATATTCTAGTCCAGTTGATGAATGAACGGATCCATCTTGTTTTTACATTTTATTATGCTTATCGTTAAATCTATGTATCGTATCCGCTCTTTGTTCCACTATTCTCAGGAACAAGACGAATATTTCCGTCTATTAACACATGTCCTTGATGCCTAATAAAATAATTGAAGATTTCAAGATTGTTTAAAAATAATAATAAAATACGGAAATATAGATGATGCAGCAATGAAGACAAACGACAGGCTACTTTAACGAGCACCGCGATATTCGTGATCACCGAAGACATGATTTTTATAATAATAAAACTTGCGGAAATGCGAACCGGTTTTATATTGGATGTACTATTTTCCGATAATCGCTGTGCGTAAACGAACCACACGCATCGTCGCTACGACACGCTTCTTGTTCCTCTATAAACGTGGTTTTCACATAACAATTACGTTGTTAAACCGGTCCTGCATTATCGTTAGCGACCGGATTGTTGTCGCTCCGCAATTCTTCATTTCATTTAAACTGGGGGAGAGAGGGGGGGGGGGGATACGAATCATCTCGTGTGTATCTTTTTTCGGCGCGCCTGGGGAAACATGATCTCGCTTGTCGCGTTGACCGGAAGAAAGCGCCATTAGGAAGGATTTATCGCCGATTCGAGGCAGCCCGCAGGCTTTGTTTACCTTGCAAAGCGCCAGCGTGGAGCGAGATAATGTCCGCGGGAACCGCGCATGAGTCTCTTCGTTTACTGGTACAATCGGTTACACTGACTACAATTTGGTTGAGCTAACTGCTAGTTAGCGATTCGTCATGCCTCTGTTTACATTATTAGCCGTATTTCGTGGAAAAAATTCAGACGCCCAAGATCGACCGGATTTACCAAATCGAGAACGCAAACACGCGCTAATGCAATCGTTCACTTCTTTCGCATCCGGTCGGTGTAGATAGTACGGACACATTGATGGAGAAAATAATCCTTTTCTTTGTTTAACGACTCTTTCACAATACTTTCAAATTAGTTTGCTTATGTTTGATTGTTTTTCAATAAATGATATTTATGATGGTAATAAACGGAATTTAACAACGCAAATTAAACGACGCGTAATTGACAAAAAGTGCTACACAAATATTAATTATTAAATTGATTCAGCGTTCCACGTGCAGATATTAATTCTTGATAATTTGCATTGTTACTCCACGTAATTTTATTAGAAGGAAATCTATGATGCTGAATACGCTGAAGTATTTCACGAACACAGACGCGCACTTAAATATAAATTAAAATAATCCAGGTTTGAACTGCAATCCGCGTAGGTGCAATCAGCCCCGTGGCGCCCGCCCTCGCTGTCGCGATATCCGCGGGGCACCACCTCCGCATTTCCTACGCCGCGAAATGAGAGCTGAGAGCCCACGCGGGAGAAAGACCACTGCTTCCCATCCTAATCGAGCGTGTTATTCGTACGTTTCGCTAATGCGTGCGTGGGTCGTACGTTTTTGCAGACTCGCGAATATATCTACGTAACGATTGTGCATCGCCGAAAAGAAGCGAGGGAAGAAAGAATGCCGATCGTCTCTCATTCGCCGTGTGAGTTAACACCCGAGGAAACGAAGGGAGGGAATCAGTTAGTACCTCCGTCGTTTTTTCGGTCTCCGTCGCGTCAGTCGCTTCCACCTTCTTCCTCCATCTCCTCCTCTCCGCGAGATTACCGCAGGAATCCGCATCGAAGGTCCCCTTCTCGGGAGGTCAGGGGACCCCCGTGGATTGCCGCGAGATGCCCGATTGTGAATCTTCGTTTGGGAATCTACGGTTCTCTTCGTTCCACGAAAACAGCGCGAATAAAGGAACAAAGTGTCGTCTCTCACGCCGCAGGCTGCCTGATTTACTGACAATGAGAGGGGCACGAAACAGTATGCGGACGCCAGAGAGCCGGATATATAAAAATAGGAAATATAGGAAAGAAGTAAAATACAATATTACCAATGCATACGATAGCAATCAAACGTATCGTTGTATGCATATGGAATAAAGCATATGAATAAAGAATGTACTGTTATATTTAGTTGCAATCAGTTAAAAATAAAAATAATAAAATATAAAAGAATATTAATATAGAATAAAATAAATACAAATATAAATATAGAATATAAAATAATAAAATATAAAAGAATATTAATATAGAATAAAATAAATACAAATATAAATATAGAATATAAAATAATAAAATATAAAAGAAGATATGTTCGTATGAAATATAAAGAAAATTGTTTTTATTCTCTGGATACGCGAATTTATTAAGAAAATACAATAATTCATTATTTTATACGCTGTTATTTAAAAGGAATCTTTTTGTGTCTGTGGGCTATTCTATATGATCATTTACGAATCACATGATGAGAATAATAGAAAAAAGATGACGGACAAGTTTAATCGCGTGCCATGAAATCATAACTTTGTTGCTTCGTCGAAACACGTAATGCATGGGCAGATTTTGTCGCGCGAGACTTTTCTCCGGCAACCCGTACTTTAAAACATATAATAGAATGTTCGATGTAATTACCTCGAGCTAACTTTCAAAATTGCAGCTTTGAGAAACACTTTAACGACGCTACGCTGTAAATTAGAGTCAAGAACTTTTCTTTTCGTTATTTAAAGAAAGGAAATGGATGATTGCGCGTAATAAACATATACAGAAACAAGAATGTATGTACAAGTACATTCAAACAAGAATATACTTAATGTACATACAATATACATTTAATGATAGCTAACCGAAGGAATATAAGTTAAATCAAATGTAGATATCTGTATGACATGATCTAACTTGTTGAGTTGCAACATAAATTTTTTATGAATACTGCTCGCACGCTTAAAATGGAAAATGAAATCTTTATTTTATTTTCAATTATATTCGGTTCCACGCAAGCATAGCATTGTACGTACAAAAATTCATGTTTATTTTAAAATAATAAGTAATAAATAATATTTTATTTATATACAATACAACTCTCTTTCAGCGCAGTGCATTTCGTAATAATCGTTTGTGAGATATCGAAGAACTTTTAAGATAATTTAATGTCATCGAGAATAGAATATATATATTTTTCGAATAATCATAATTTACCACCGTGTACGAAGCTGGTTACATTGATTCTGAAAATTTAGCATACAGCTCTCGCAGGAGGCAAGGTTGGGTCGATAGCAACACCACCCTTGGAAAGCTCTTTCAAGGGTGAACCCTATGATGGGTGGGTGGCTCGTCGGTGGTGGTAATGCCGGTGGTGGAGGCGGTGGTTACGCTACGCTGATGGTGTGACTATCGACCGAGTGCCGACGTGGAACGTCGTCGTGGTTGTGCCATAAGATTTCTTGCCGTCTCGCGCGGTTTCTTTTTTCTTTATTGCCGAAAGTTTAATCAGGCGTGTGTTTTCGCGGAACATCTCCTTATAAATTATGTTTCTCCCGTCAGAAAAAAAAATGGATGGACGCAATGCATTCACGTCTTTGCTAAATTACGAAGCTTCTGTCTCGTATTTTTATGAGAAATATGATTGCAAATTTTCTATAGAATGAATTTTTCTTCCCATATAGATTCTTTTATAGAAACTGTATTTGTTCGTTACTTAATTTAATACTCTTCTTAAGCAAGAATAGTGATAGCAGGTTCGAAATCTGCACTGACCAATTAAATATTTCTTGTTGAGTCGCGGCATTTCCGCCAAATTTCCAATTTGCGTTCAATTAGACCACATTTACCACATAACAGACACCAGACAACTATGTTGATCGACGACACAGCCTTCGTGGAAGCAACGTGTACAACGTAACCGAGTTTTAATTAGTTTCCTTGTGGAAACAAGAAGCGACAATGTAGAAAGCTATTTCGCCGTACTCCCTATTGGTCAACGCGCGCCTGCTCTCGAACTTCGTTTTATCCGCGATTAATTAATCCTCGCCGATCGAGTTTGCGATCGGTCGAGGTAAGATTTCTCGATGTACGCAACGCGCAAATAATTCCGATCGCGTCCACGCTCGTGCATACGTATGCGCGGGTCCAGAGAAACGCCGCCGCGACGACGGCTTCTTTCCTTCTTTGCGAAAAAGCCACCGTTTCCTTAAGGGAAGCGCAAAATAATGACGTACTTACTCGTCTCGAGCAAGTCGTTTTTGAACGACATCGTCCTATGGCGTTCGCAGGTGCGTGATCTCTTTAGAAAGAACTTTCAGAAATGTGCAGATTACATTTTATACAAGCTTACAGATGTATTAAATAATTAGATTATTATTAGACTCGATGATTTTTCGATGTGCGAGGATTTTCTCAACCAGAGAAAATCATCCTGTAACTACGCAACAAGAAATGTGAAGTTAATATTTTTTATGCGGTTGCGTGATCAATTCGCTGAAATTGCGGTTAACTTTAAAGTTGATTAAGTTCTTACGAAGTGTATAAAATAATTTCTCTCTCGGCCGTTGTATCTTGTAAATATGTAAGGAAGCCACTTCTGTGGTCAGATTTATCTGAAAGAACTGTCAGAAAGGTGTACTTTCGGGTGCTTACTTTCCAGTTTGAAATAATATTTGGCGAAGGACATTCGAAAATATTATATCGTGCGTCGACGTCGCGTTATACGCTTTATCTCGACCTACAGATAATTCGTGTAAACGCGTTGGATTTGCTCCACGTCGGGCACGTTAGACAGGGACGTTGCGGTCGTGCCCGACCTGTTTCTACCCGGGCCTCGGCTCCGTTGAAGCGGACGACGAGCGGGGAAACTTTATCGCGAACGCAAACGGTTGACAGCTCCGTGATGCATCGGTAGCGATTTGCATTGGCGTCGACCGCGCGGGAGCCAGCTGCGCCAACTCCGAACGAAGAAATTCCCGCCATTCTTCGGCCTGTATTCCGACCGTTTATCGCTTACGTTTATCGCTGAATCAACCCACTGGATTCTCATTTCACATTTATCTCGAATTTCATGTTAAACAAATCAAGCTTGGGAAAGCTTGATTACGTTTGACGTTAGTTAAGTAGTTGATAACTATATGGCAAGAATAAATGTTTTTAGTGCACTGATATTTGATGCCTCATATTAACTTGATTATTGACTTAATATTTAGCTCAGAATAGAAACCCTCTAGAGTTTGGCCATAGGACAACTTTGATTAGTCCGTCATTTTTTGGCAACGCCCAAGATAGACAGAGAGATATGAATTAGAGTGAGATAGTACGTATGTGTGTATATGTATATATATATATATATATACATAAAGAGATAATATATATGTTCCTCTTTCTTCGTCGTATATTCTTCTCTCTCGCAGGATTTTGACAAAACCATTTTGTGATCAGATTTTTATTAGAGGATCTCTAACTTAACATCTCAGTCGAACGAGAAGTGAATACCTTAAATAAGTTAATATAATCTAATATTGATTTGCTTTAATATGGTTTTAATTATCTAAATTTTTTTCAATTTAATACTATAAACGGAAAATTGAGGAAACTGAAAAGTTTTTGTCATTAAACTTGGACAGTCTTATTCGTAGAAACAGTAATCATGTGCCACTGGGAAATTGATTTTCAAATTCAAACTGGCTCAAACGCAAACACTCTCAAACGAGCAGAACCGTATCTTAACTTTGTTGACCTTCCTGTAGGTTCCCTGCAATATTGACGCAGTCAGATAGGATAGACACGATATACTTAGACTGGTTCAATGGAATCGTGATTGCCAGGAAGCTGTAACTTGTAACAACTTATTCATTTGTTATCGTTTCACCTTCGTTATTTTTGTAATGTTATCAGTTTGGTCTTATCATTCAATCGTTCGTCTTCTAGTTGTATGATTACTTCGATAGTATTATTATTATTATTTTGTACTATTTTCATTCATTGCGATTTATTTTTTAATTATTTATAATTTTATTAATTAATTGCAATATTGTACATATTTTTTATGTTGACGTTTGTTTTACGGAAATTCCGTGAATCTTACGGACTCGCAAATTCCGGTATAGAAACTAACGTGTAACTTATCTTTCATTAAGCTTGTAAAATTCTCGCAACGGTCAGATTCTCATCGTAACGCTCACGGATTCCGTAGATAGCAGTTGCGATAATGTCGCCAATTTGTCTCGTGGAAAGCGCTTCCCACGCGCTTGCACTGGCATTCACGCTTACAGCACCGTAACTTTCTAAGGCGTGGAGAATAATCAGCACAGCAAAACGAGGTGACATCGATTGATATAGTCACTTTATATAAAATACATGTAAATGTAGTATAACAATATACAAAGATTATCAAGGTTGAATACATGGAATATCTGTTGGTAGAGATAATTAAAGCAATCGAAAGATAAATCGAAGATATATTATTATTATACAAAATGAAATTAATCAATTCAAAATACGTCTTAACTATAAGATGTTAAAATGCGCATTTATTAAATTATAAATGATTGATGAAAGTTAAAGTAAAACTGAAATCTGAAGTTAAACATTACAGAACTGTAGTATAATTCGCGAAGCACTGAACAACGCAGACAATGAACATTTCCACCAAGTTGTAGCGTTTGCAAGAAATTAATTATAAGAAGTTTCTTGCTTGCGCTTATCTCAGTTCGTCGATTAAAGGTGATACTTGTAACTACGGCTCGGAAACAAAAGTAGCCACGTTTAGCGCCGAACACAAATACACGAGTTCCAGTCTCTGATACAATTTTCCTTGAGAATAATACGATTATGCTGCCGTTTTTCCTTTTACCTTGACTTCGGATTTTCACTTAAGCCCGCGAAGACTTACGACACGCCATTTAATTCTTACGAGTAATTAAGCAGCGCGAAATGTAAACGCGTTTCAAGTCGCTTATCTACGCTCGACGTGTTAAGAGGCCTCACAAAGAACCGTCACCGTAAATCAGACTTTCCTGCGATCTTAATTAAGAGTTAACTGCGGAATCTACTTTCCGCGAGACGTGATGCCAAGTGCGCATTCCCGGCGTATTTCAGATATTCGTTACCTTGAAAATTATTGTTGCGTCAAGTTGTCGCTAATCACAGATTCACAGAAAGATTCAGGCTCTATTTATCGCTGAATGCAAGGTTTGTGAAACGTTTATCTAAAATTAGAAAAATTACATTAAGTAAAATCATATGCGCCGAAACTTTGCAAAACTACTAGAATTATTACTCGATAAAAATCAAAGATCTCTTGGCCGTGATAAATATCATCGTGTTATCTCACGATGTGTCAAAGATCGAAGATCGAATCGCGGATTAATCTTGCGTGGTCTCGAGTGTTTCGCATAATCGTGAAAGATCTCGAAAGATTCTGGATATTTTATTCGGGGTCAATATGTCAGATTGACGACAGATCGTCCCGGATATATACGAAATTTAGAATCCGAAAGCAGCCGCATAACGAGCACTGGATATCTCTCGGATCCCTCCATTCGTATCTTTCCACGCACTCGTCTACCTGTTTACCCATTTATCTCCCGATCTCCTTTTTTTCTCTCCCCGAGCTTCTCTTTGCTTTCTCGCTTCCCCACACGCGTCGTCATCCACACGGCGTGTAAGGACGATGATTTACGGTTTTAAAATCCTGTCTCGCTCGCGCTCGTCGACGACGAAGGGCCCCTCTTTCTCTTTCTCCAAGAAAAACTGCTCGGCCGGTTCCAGCTGGCTTCTCCGCGGCGTCGAGACGCACCGGAATGGTCGTTGCTTTTGCTGCCCGTCGCACGTGAAAAGTAAATAGCGAACGTGGCAACGACTCGTTCATCTTCCACGGCTTGCAGGACCGCCCCCCGTCTTCTCCCATCTCTTCCACCATCTCCTGTTAGCCGCGAGCTGGGCTTTTCTATGACCGCCCAGCCGCGACAAAGCGGATAATATACCTTATCAACGTTTCCATCGAAAACATAGCGAGCGGCTAACATTTTCTGCATCGTTGCGGTTTCAACGAAAAATAGGCCCGGTGAATCGAGGGCGGTGACCGACTTCTAATCTTCGTTTACGTACCCGATATTCTTGGTAACGATCAAACGATTGTGTGAGGGCTACTCAAAGAATCTAGATCGCTTCGCTTCACACCTTTTGCGGCTTGCAGCTTTCGCTTTGCCGGAATTAATTTGTGCCGGGAACGATGACCGAATTCCGTAATCAGCGAGGCAACGCGCATTAAAGAACCTCATTATTAGTCCTCGAGACGAAATTTTTCTTTTCGCCTCTTATCCGCGCAGGCAAAACAAAATTTTCGACGACCGCGGCGATAACGTCGCCAACGACGAAATCCATTAAGGGGCGGGGCATGCTACGCAATGCGAAGTTTCGGCCAGTACGCGATATGTATATCGATAAGCTCTCATTTCGATGGCAATATGTCGATAGCGGTACACGATTCCCCCCTCCCTCTCTCTCTCTCTCTTTTTTCTCAATCCCGAGCCAAGGTGAATCGCAAGAACGGACGCTTGCTGGGACCGAGCGTTTCGCGCTTCCATGGGGGCGACGGATCCAATTAGGCGAGCGCATGAATCCATAATTCATTCCCTGATTAATTAGCGCGCGTACACATAGGAAGGTGTGAGCGAAGGAAAGGACGATGGAAGGTGGAACGATGGGGAAAGGGGCGTGACGAGATCAGTGATCCTTCTCGGCCGCAGTTTACTCGCGAGTATACAGCGGTAGAGTGGTACGTAGGTGTGCGCAGCCTTGTAAATGCGCGGGAACAAAAGGAATCGCGTTTACCACCAACCTTGCGATAGCACCTACGTACGCCCCGTGTATTTGCGGCCGCGAGGTGTGTGCGAGCACGCTCTTACGTCGTTTTATAGGGAGATAAAAGGATATCCCGACATGACAATCTTGCTTACTAGACCCCGCGGGAGATTATTACGAGCCTGTGTGTTAAATTGGGATTCTCCTCGCGGAACGTTGTAACGTTATTATTTGGGAGGGGGGGCTCCGAACACTTTGCAGCGACGATAAGGGCGTGCTAAAGATGCAATTGAACCGATTACAATTTTCACTTGTACCTTGTTTGACAATTTAGCTTTTTTCATTTATCGTTTATTCAAGATTTTAATGTTCGAAACGAAAACAAATTTTTCTCCAGCAAATTTGTTGTAATTTTCAATAGAAAATAATTTTGTAATGCACTTCCGCTGATACTTCCCTAGTAACACAATTCATTGGCGCAATATTGGTCCAATATATTCCCAATATATTTTCATTGGCTGAACATTGGGAATATATTGGGTCAATATTGCACCAATAAATTGTGCTACTAGGGTTGGGCAGTTTCTTTGAAAAATGATGATTCGAAGCGAGTTTTGCTCTCGATTGCGCGAGCAAAAACACTCCGGCGAGTGCATCGGCTTTTCCGGTCGGGCTCTCGCGTATCGCAGCGGAGCAGGATACGACAACGCCCAATGTTGTTGCTCGCGCGAAAGAAGCCTGTTCTCGCGTTACTGCTCGCTGTTCTAAACGCGATGATTGCTGGGAAACGCGATGAGCACGGAGCGCGTGCTCGCCAGCGAGGAAGATCACACCTACGAGTTTCATATCGGACAGAAAGGCTAGAGGAAACCCGAGGCAGGAAATAGTTATATCAAGATCCACTTCGCGCGCAATCGACAAGCGTCCGTGTCGACGATTACAGGCGGAACTGCATCTCCTGGACAAATGATACGTTCGTCGCGCGTGTCTCGCAACGGTGTGATACACGACGGTGGTAACTCGATGATGCGATTATCGAGCGTCCGTATCCTGATTGAACGACGCGATGCATCATCGGCTGTTACACATCCTTTATCGCGCTCGAGCAGCGCTGAGGTGAAAATAGAGGAAATGGAAGGTGATGGATCGCGAGCGCATTTGCAGTTTGCCACGTTGCGTCGGCGCGATTACAAATACAAATAGCTAACCGCGAGCAAAAAAACGCACGCGGAATAGTATCTTTTGATTCAACGATCGCATCGGACGTCTCGATATAATTTTAAGAAAGATTTCGCTGAAATAAAAAAGTTAACTAAAGAAACTTCGTTGTTTATTACGGTGCGTCGTTCGAATCTTGACAAGATTTCGCAATTTTTTTCAAAACTAATTAAGTCAATAATTATGTTTCCGTTTAAACCGTCGCGATGGAAAAACCGACGTCAAATTGATCAAAGAATACTCAAAGTCTGTGGTTTGACGAAAATTTAACGGAGCACCACATATACCATGGCAAACGTGTGCCGCTTTCACGCAGGCTTTGGTAAATCCGATCTTATGCGTGTATTCTGGGAATCGCGCGCGACTCGAATAACAGCATAGTTTCGCAGTTTAGCGGCGGCGGATACGCGAAGGGAAGAAAGACCGTATTTCAGCCACAAAGGCCCGCGCGCGATATTGGTAATATCGCACTTTTACTAGCGATAATATCGCACTTTTTACTAGCGTGACGACTATCTGCCGTCTGTTTCGTAATCGCGTCGCGTGAAAAAGGTATACATCACGCACATTACGTGCATATCTTCTTCTACATCGTAAGAACAAATATAGAATATTACACGGAAAGAACGATTTTGTTGAGGGATCTAAAATTTTGCTGAATACAGCTCTGAAAATAATTTTGTTGAGTCATCAAAATAATTTTGTTGGAACCTTAAAAATAATGGGCAAAAAATTTTGATATTCTAGCAACTAGTTTAATCGTTCTACATAATTATTTTGATAGTTCAACAAAATTATTTTTTTGATCTATATCTAGCTAAAATTTTAAATCTTTCTGCAAAACCATTCTTTCCGTGTATAGCTTCCATCTTTCCTCACAGTAACATATTCTTTTGAGGAAATTTATATTTGAATTTGAAAAGTTCGTAGCGTTTTTTAACTCTAAAATTTCTATTTTAAAAATTTCTATATTTTACGAAATTAGTATGACATCATTTGATAGAGCAAAGTTTCAGCTTTCAAAATCTGTTTTACAAATTACGGTACGATGATTTTTAATGGAGTTATGAGCGATCAAAATCAGAATCCCTATTTAACTTAACTTGCGAATAACTAAAAATAAAAAATAGTAGAAACATTTGCAAAAAAACGATTTTATAAGGAAAGCTTCAAGCTTTCACAATGGATAGTCAAAAATTTTCTCAAATTTAATTTGGGCATGTTACAAACCAACAAAGTGAGAAGAAAATTTTCCATCTTTTTCAGCTCATAATTTTCTGTATGTAAAAATTACCAAACTCACATAATCTCACTCAATTACTAAACTCACTCAAAAAATATGATAAGCTTTTGAAAGTAGAGATTTCAAGCTTTAAAATCCTTTTTTTTAAATTTAAATTTCATTCATTTTTGACGAAGATATTGTATATACAATTTTAAGCTAAAAAAACGCTATGAACTTTTGTTCCAACCCAATACAAATTTGAATTTCTTCCACTAATGTGATAATATCTTCAAGATTATCGCAGCAGAATTTAAATTGTGCAGGATGTTAAAAGTAAGATTTTACAATTCATTCGATAAATATTTCATTTTTTTCATGCTAGTTGAACTTCCGTGACTTCGACTTTGCTCGCTGCAATATTTTACGTGGCGACGAAACAGCCTATATATTACGGAACGCGGCATTCGAAATGCGTGAATGCGTGCTTTATATTCGCCCGAAGTACATATTGCCGTGTGCGAATGTGCGTGTCGCACCCGGGGGCTCTAACAAATAGTTCCGGTTATCGGTGCTTTCGCGCGACTTAGGCTCTCCCGTTCTGTCTCTCGCACACGCTCTGCACGTTGCACCGCTAATAAACTCATCCAGAAGGAGAGCGTGCGTTCGAAGGCCAAGTTTAGATGTCCAGATTCATCGGGGAAGATAGATACCAGAAGGAGTTCTTGCTGCGTACGTAAACTATGCGGAGTTAACTTCCCGAGAGATATATACGCGCTGTGCGTCAAACGCTGCGTTCGTTCACGCCGAAATTGTGCTACTCCATATCTCGGACGGAAGTTTCTTCAGCGCGATATCTGGCGAATGCATAAATTGTTATTGGATTAAATTCCTTTTCGAAAAATATATTATAAGAGTAGAAACGAGATATACTGTTTTCTTATCGTATTTGTATAACTTGTAAGAAGTATTAGTTTATTTATCATTTTGCTTTACTATAGAATTGTTAAACTATGCTGCGAAATTAAAATTTACGAAAATTTATGGGTAATAATTTACAGTTTTTTAATAATATATTATTTCAATATTTATTTAATTATTTATTTCGCTAATTTTTGATTTCAATATATTACTTATATGCGTATTTATAATCTTAGATACTCGGAATAAATTGAAAATTGAAATAGATTAGCGCATTAAAGTGAGATTAAAATTAATTATGGCTTTATGTCATCTTTGCAATGAAAATCGTTGCCACGGAGCCTTCGACATTCTTCCTTAAATCGAATGCGTGAAACGTTAATTCTGTCACTGCAAAATTTTTTTATAACTCATTAAATCAAGAAATTAGCATAATTAAGCATTAGCATAAAAAAGATTCTACAGGCAGCACGTGGAATTTATGCGCGATGTAAATTGCGACAAACTTTGTTTATCACAAAGTTAGCATAAATTTTTCAGATAATTATTTCTACGAACGACGACAGAAACTTTCGAACGATGATGTCAGATCATCGAGAGACAGCGGATGAATCTCGATAGGCTATTCCTTGTTTCTCTTGGCTCTGCTGGGCGACGAGGGCAGGGGGGGGCGCGAACATGAATTCATGATTAATGCTCGTGAGACGCGCGATTTGATATGAAACCCAATACCATCTGACTGCCGTCAGTTTTACCATCTAACGAGGGGGAGCGTAACGCATACCTTATCCATACCTCGCCATAAATCTCGTCGCGCGTTTTGATTTACGCACCTTTAGGAGCGTTTGCGAAGAAACGCGCGATATCACGGCGAGCTGCTGCTGCTGCTGCTTCTGTGCTCGCCTCGCTGTTTGTTCCTTTTTACGAGCGCCGGATGTAACCCCGACCTTCCCTCGCCGCGGCGAAAATCGAAAGTCTCGAAGAGACGGATTGACAGCGAACAAATCGCTATTTTAACGCGAGGAGCGCGCCTTTCACGCGCATCGACGCGTTTTCTTCTCGACGCCCCGCGCACCAAGCCGAAACGAACGATCGGCTTTGTCCTCGCGACGATCAATCGAGCGAAAGCGAACGCAAATAAACGGCTTGGAAGAGACGGGATATTAATATGTATAAACTTTTAATTAGCTGTCGCGACGCTGACGGCAAATGGATTACGCTTATGCAAGCGTGCGCTATTCGCAGAAACTAGTTATGAGCGAGGATAGACGTGGGAGAGCAAAAAGAGCACAAAATTTCCATAAAAGAGGACTGTATCGTAACCCAAACAACGTTGGCCAGCAGCCCGCATATCCCAGGCAGCAGGGGCGAGGCTTTAAAAGTGATTCATTGCCGAGATCCCTCCCTGCCTCCCTCATATTACCTCTGCTTTATGCAATACGTTAATGGATATTCGTTTCGTTGAATAAGTTTTATGTATTATAGTTCCCCGTATCGCTCGCCGATACGCCGCAGGATCAATTTCGATATATCATATCGCGAGCGTCGTGGTATCGGTCGCGCGATCCTAGAAAGGAGACGAAAGATGGATGATGAAAGACGGAATTTTCCTAGCATCGTCGCCAAAGTGACCAGGTAGTTATTTTTGTGATGAAGCGATGAGATAATGATTGGGGCGTGAAGCCTGTAAATGCGACGGATGAAAAGCATAGACGCTCGTTGTGATGATTGCATGATCGACGCGCGTGTTCATTACGGCGCAATCGCGCTGCGCGCGCTTCGATTCATAATGACGCATTCTCTGTACAATATTGTCGGACGGAGCGAGGTCGTGGATCGAAGAGAGATCGCGATGATCATTGACGGGTTCAACGATGCTCCAAAGCGAACTCCGTAACGAAGCGAAAATCAAAAACGCATACGTCTCTATTGAGATGGCATCGCTTCCGCGCAGCTGCGGCGGATGCATCCCGCCGATGCATTTCGTTATATACCGCGCGCACGCCAATCGGCCGTATCGGGGACTCGAGCCACACACGTAGCGGGACTTCTCCCTTAATTCCAACGCGGGTACATGTACGTCGACCGCGACGGCGTCTTATAAATAGCGACGCCCGCGTCGAGGCGCTAGCAGTTAACAAACGGTAAAACTAACACCGCCTCCTACGATAACATTTCGCTCCGGTCACGTGTTTTCCGCGGGTCGACTATTATAAGATCCATGACTGCTTCGATTCCTTTCTCTGCCTCTTTTTCTCCTTTTTTCATCCTTCCTCTCTCTCTCTCCCTCTCTCTCTCTCTCTCTCTCTCTCTCTCTCTCTCTCTCTCTCTCTTTCTCTCTCTCGCCATCTTTCTTTATCTCGCTTTAGCCTTTTGCGTTTTCTTAGCGTTAGCCTTTTCTCCATTTCTTTTCCTTCGATTCTCCATTATAGAAGAATTTGCATTCATCAAATGAATTTTTATTTATCTTGTTATTTGAATAGTTTTATTTATTTGCATTATACAAACAAAATTTTAAAAGCGAATAGGTATATATGTATATATAAAAAAATATTAACATTTATATCATCTATTTTGCAGACGCATAAAAATTCAATTACACACAGAAAGAACAGGTTGAAGTATCTAAAATTTAGCTATAGATACAGATCTGAAAATATTTTTGTTATAGACCATCGAAATAATTATGTAGAAATTTACAAAAAGTGTTAACATTTTAGCAACCAGTTTGAGTATCCTGCATAATTGTTTTGATGATTCAAACAAAATCATTTTGAAATCTGTATTTTAACAAAATTATTTTTCCTGTGCAATTAATAAAATAATTTAATAAAATATCATAAAATGTCATAAAAATTAATAAAACGACAATTTCGTTCATCTGTAAATTAAAAAAAAAAAGCTCTTCATACTCTAGCTCGATATTGTTTATCTAAATGCATCGTTTCAATAAAATTTTATTCGAGTGCGATATTCATTCGCGATACACAGAAAGAATTTTATTCGAATTGAGTTATCCCTATTCACGAATATAAGCTCTATTCTTCATTCATTATTTATTATTCGTGAATTTATCCGGGCTTTCGAGCCGACTCTACAGCTCTCTGTGAGAGGCGTGCCGGTTTCGAAATCGAGTATCTAGCGAACGATCGAAGCACCGACGTTGATTTATGTGCGAGACATTCGAATGCTACGCCCTTGCTCGTTAAGGTCGACCGAACGAACGAGCGAGCGGTCAGACGCATCCCGCGCCGGCCGGCTATTTAGGCATCGATCGCCGACTCGGACTTTTACGAAAGAGCGGATATACGGTGCGGCTCGCCTCCGGAGTTACCCGGCCGGGTTACCGAAACCGGCACCGTGCTGCTTTGATAGTCCGAATTGCAAACGAAGCGAGACTCTGCCGTGCGTTCTGCCGACCGCCAGTCGTCGCGCTCCTCGGGATTAAATTCGAACCTACTCGGTACGCTCGTTCTCTCCGAAACGTGATGAATACCTCATCTCCGATAAATACTCCCTCGTCCGACGAATTACACGTTATTCGCAGAATGAGTTATTAGCGAGAATTGATGTTTGTTCTCTTGATGTTGAGAAACTGTTATTGAATATGGCTCAAGTCAATATGATGAATCAAATAGAAAATTATAGATTTTCAATAAAATTATTATAAGTGTGTTTTTAAACATTTCATAAATACATTAAATATGTATTTTGCATATATTAAAATTTAGAATATAGAAAATTTGTTTATTTATGTGAATCAATGTAATGTACGAATTATTGAAAGAAACAATACTTTTGTATTCAGTTTTCAGTACTTGTTGATTTGTAATATAATTGTAGATTAAAACTTTATAGAGATATGTACAAAATGATTTAGCGTATTGCGTCTTTATAATTTTTCGCCATTAATTTAAAAAATTAATAATAAAATGGTACTTTTTGCTTTCTGTTGTAGACTGCCATTATGCGAGTTGTGCAGCCATGAGCCGAACGTCCTTGAGCACGAGACCCATGCGACGGACGAAGCTATTTCCCATACGAACAATGACGAGTCTGTTGACGTTGCTAGTACTCGCGACAACATTTTCGAATGTATTACCGGAATCAGCGATAAATCCGGTAGGTAGTATCGTCGGATCGGGATCCGGAGTCTCATCCTCGTCCGGCAGCTCCTCATCCTCGTCGTCATCGGTGATCGGCGTGGTGTCCGATAGTTCCAGTCCTAGCGGCAACGGGATTGGTGGTGTCGGAAACGGTAACGTTGGTGGCGTAAGCAGTAGTGTTGGTGGTAGCCATTCCGGTATAAATGGAGGCGGTGTTGGACATTCCGGCATCGGGAGCGGCAACGGGAAGGGACGATGCGAGGAGATCACAATTCCTATGTGCCGCGGTATCGGCTACAATCTCACCGCCATGCCGAATGAATTGAATCATGACACGCAGGACGAGGCCGGCTTGGAAGTGCACCAGTTCTGGCCGTTGGTAGAGATAAAATGTTCAGCGGATCTCAAATTCTTCTTGTGCTCCATGTACGCACCGATCTGTATACCGGAGTATGCGAAACCGCTGCCAGCATGTCGCAGCGTGTGCGAGCGAGCGCGAACGGGTTGCGCGCCCTTGATGCAACAATACGGCTTCTCGTGGCCGGAGAGAATGGCATGCGAACGTTTGCCGGTTCACGGAGATGTGGACAACCTGTGCATGGAACAGGATAATCACACCAGCACTAGCACAGGCCCTGGTGGTAATGGTGGCGCAGTGAGCAGCGGTGTCCCGGGGCCGCCGGGTCCGCCAGCGCGGCCCACACGGCCCAGCAAGACTTCGCAACCGGCCCGTTGCAAGCCGGGCAAGAATCAAAAAAACTGCCAGCATCCCCCGGGGGAGAGGACGAGAGACTGCGCGTGCAGATGCAGAGCGCCCCTCGTGCCCCTGGGGGCGGGTGGCACGGGGATATCAGGACCGATAAACGCCGTCAGCGGCAGCGTCATCGGGACCGGCACCGGGGCCAACATGGGGGTTGGTCTGGCCGGCATGGCCGTAAGTGGGATAATGCCGGCGCCGGCACCACCGTCGATGAGAGGTATCGGCCGAAGCATCATCCAGGAGATCGCAGGGGTGCAGAATTGTGCCCTACCGTGCCGCGGCGCGTTCCTCACCAACGAAGAGCGCGAGTTCGCGGCCGTTTGGCTGGCGCTTTGGAGCGGCCTGTGCGCCGCCAGCACTCTCGTGACCGTCACCACGTTTTTAATCGACACCCAGCGTTTCAAGTATCCTGAGCGACCGATCGTCTTCCTGTCGGCCTGCTACTTCGTCGTATCCGTGGGATATTTGTCGCGCAGTGTGTTTGGCCACGAAGAAATCGCCTGCGACGGTCCGGCTTTGAAATCGGGCGCCCAGGGTCCGGGCGCCTGCGTCACCGTTTTCCTCCTGATTTACTTCTTTGGCATGGCTTCTTCCGTGTGGTGGGTGATCCTGGCGTTCACATGGTTCCTCGCGGCAGGTTTGAAGTGGGGCAACGAGGCGATAGCATCGTATTCGCAATATTTCCACCTGGTGGCATGGCTGGCCCCGACTGTACAAACAGTTTGGGCGTATGTCGCTGGTGGTGTCGCCGGTGACCCAGTAGCAGGAGTTTGTACGGTCGCTCCCGAGGGAGTGCGCAATTTTATCCTGGCGCCTCTGTTCGTCTACCTTTTGCTGGGCACGACTTTCCTTCTGGCTGGTTTCGTGAGTCTCTTCCGAATTCGATCGGTGATCAAGCGTCAGCCCGGGGCCAAGGCGGACAAATTGGAAAAACTGATGATACGGATCGGCGTATTCAGCGTTCTTTATACATTGCCAGCCGGCGTGGTGTTGGCATGTCATATCTACGAGTCATCTCTGCGGGATGAGTGGCTCAGTTCCCTGGCGTGTCCCTGTCATCCACGGGCAAGACCACTCTATTCTATCCTGATGCTGAAGTACTTTATGGCTCTCGCGGTCGGCATTACCTCGGGAGTCTGGATCTGGAGTGGCAAGACGGTCGATTCCTGGAAACGACTATGGAGGCGTTTGTTCGGCGGTGATCGCGGTCACATGGGCACCGGTGCGGGGATGGTGGCCGGTGTGACTGGTGTCGGCGGCGGCATCGGCAGCGTTGGCATCAAGGGTGTCGTGGGTCGGGGTGTCGCAATGCCATATCCATCGGCGCCAGGTCCAGGCAGCGCCCTGTTGCCTCCAGGGAGCATCGCCAGTGCGTCTCAACATCATCTGCATCATCACGTACTCAAGCAACCGCCGCTTTCACACGTATGACGTCATCAGTCTGCGGGGGGCGACATGAACACCGCTGGATGCACCGAGCAGTCTCAGCAGCAAGAGAGGCCTTCCGCCCTCAGCAATTACGGGCCCATCTAGCCCTTCGCCTCGGCCTCGCGCAGGCACAACGCGACGCCGCACACGGCGCCGCATACGGCGCCGCATACGCCCCATTCGGCGGCGACCATCTACTCTAGGAGGTCGCTCGCGTCCACGACGGGGCCGCTGACGCCGGCGCACGGAATCGCGCCCTCCTACACGCAGGCTACCGAGGTGTGAAAGGAATCACGTGGAGGCGCACATGAAGCTCGAATGATTCAGCGGCTCGGCGTCGGTGTCATCGGGTGCATCCTCCATGCGATGGACGACGAGCGGCTGCGGTGCTTTTTGATTACCCGATATACGTATTAGCCTGTACGTGTCTTCTCCCGCGGGAATCTCAAGGAATCCTCTCTCCTCATCGGCGATTTCTTCAGCGCCTTCATCTTGCCAGTCGATTCAAAGTAATTGTGTCCTGTGAATCCTGACGACGATCGATAGAACGAAGCGTTTTGATATTATCGACAGAGAGGGTCGCTCGAGTGTCGCGGTATAGTGAGATTGTGATTAGAAGAAAGATTCAATGAGTAGTACGCAAGAATGTATGTGCGTACGATAACGATGAACGATGTCGATTCATTTCTCTATCTTTATCCGTATCTATCTATCTCTCTCTAATCTTTCTTATATTCTCGTAAGGCGGTGCTCGTAAAGCCCGCCGCCATGTCCGTCTAACGTGTATCGTCTCGTCTATTTATCTAATCTAGCCATTAAAAAGCCATGTTGGGGATGCACATACGGATACGTACGCGAAAAACGGCAGCCTGCTTTTTTCCTCCCTTTTCCCGGAAGAGAGAAAAACTGCCACACGGTGTTCCCACGATATCGCGCGCTAAGAGACATTCCTTTCCGGGAGATATCCCTTTTCTCGTACCAATTCTTCGTCACTGCCACCCTTCGCGGGGTCGCGAAATTTTGAAAGTAGTTCCGACTGAAAGCAGGCTGCCGCCGCTCGCGATAGACGCGCGATGAATGAAAAACGAGTGTACAGGACAAACGCTAAAGTAATAAATTAGGCAGGATGAACAACTGTAAATACTGTTCTTAGTTGTTAGTCGATGCTGTAAATAAAACGGTTGCCAGACTCGTTATAGGGTGTTGAGGCACGAAAGACGATCGCGCTTGTGGCGAGTGCTATGTCTATGTCGTTTCCTTTCACAAGCAATTATCAGACAAAACTTGTCGCATTCGATATAAAACGGAAAAGTCCGTTAACTGGTCCGCGTTATGCAATGTCGAACTGGAATACGCCGCTTTCGCCAACTTTCCTCGAGATAATATTCAATTTATGGCGGTTCGTTGAAAGATTTAATCAGATACATCCCTTTGTTTCATTTAGTTAGAATTTATTTATTAATCAGAATTTGTCATTTGCTTCTAATTTAAGATATATAAGATCGAATGTATTATATAAGATCGAACCGTTAAAACTCGATAAATTTGATAATGAAAGTTCGAAATAGGTTGATGAGATCTGGCAGACATGTTATTTTGTTGAAATTTTAGTTTATAAATATGTAAATCTCATCAAATCATATGAATTATATATTTTTTAGTTTATGGTAAACAAATATATAATTTATTAATTTCATATTATTAATTTCATATTGCATAACACGATTCGAATTAATCGATAATTTTTGGTAATTTTAATTTCGCAACAATAGAATCGAGCGTTATTGTTGCCACGAGCGGACTATCGTCACGGAACTAGATCCGTACGCGTCCACAGAATGCGTAATACAAATATATTATATATATATATATATAGGTCTGCCTCGCGAAGATCACACGTAATTTAACACATGTTGATGTACTAGTTCGAATCTTTTTATACCGTAAGTAAGGACGTGTCGCACTCTCTTGTCGCGTTCACCAAATCGCAACCGTCGTGCGGAACCGATAATAAGAGAATAAGAGACGCGACGTTTTTTTATTTTTACTGTACTTCGCGTGGTCGGCTCCTTTGCGCACGTGTCGGAAAGGGCGGTCGACGCGATAGCGTAAGCACGTAAAAGGGCGGCCGACCCTTTCTCGGGCGCGAAGGAGCGCGGAAGGAAATCTACGTTCACCCCGAAGCATAGTAAGTAGAGGAAAATTATGCACGCGCGCGTATGTAATTCTTATGTAAATCCCGATCTAGAAATAGTTCCCAAGCGAGATTACAACGCGTGGGTTACAACGGAAGTAACAGCCCTTAAGTACGTATAATACGCGTGACATCAGTCACTAGCAATATCATTAATCCAGAACCTTTTCTAGTACCGGAAATCGAAATCGTAGAGAGAAAGGGGAATCGGAAAATTTTACAGCATCTCGTAAGCGAACTACGATCGGACGTAATAAATAAATAAATTTTATATGATACACAATTTGAGCAAATTTTACGTATTGTATTTATCGCGACTCAGGGATCGTGTTTAAGCCCTGTAAGAATATCATAAGGCAATAATGCGAAATTTAATTTTGAACTGTAGATAAAGATGGAAACAGATAAAGCGTATGGCATGGCAATCTTGGATCACTGCCCGCTGTATTTCTTTCTTACGAGATGTTGCGAGCGTAGAGCACAAGCAAAAGGACTGAGAAAACAAAAACTGCCTCATCTAACTTAACACATTGACTGACCACGTCATTCACATGTGAATGACACTCAATTTCATGACAAATTTCCAGATTAACACACCACCGCATTTTTTTTCATAATTTACTCTTTTGTTGTGAAACATCATTGAATGACTTCTTACGAAAATTTAGTTATTTGAATGATGAGATGCTCTCGAAAACAAGGAATGTCATTCATATATAAATGACACGTATGTGACAGTCAATGTATTAAATGCGTTGGTCCTGATTTACATGATGCTTCTTTACTAGAAGTCTTCTAGTCTTCTGGTAAACTAGAAAACTAGCAGCTAAAACAAACATAATTTTATAAATTATATTTTTTTAGCTGCTGCAGTGTTTAAAAAAAAAATATATATATATATAATTTATAGAATTACATTTTTTAATTGCTAGTTTTCTAGTTTGGTAGTAAAAAACATTATGTAAATCAGACCTTAACCGTGTGTCTTAGATGGTTTAGAAACCTTTGCCAAAACGAAACATACACACGTAATGTTGTAAATTAGTGGGAGTAAAGATGTCTTACAATTAGTGTCCACATATCACGCCAATAATCGAAAAGAAGCGAGGAAGTGAGCGTTCGCACGAAGGTGAAAGAAAGGGGAGAACAAATAAGAATTCGGAGTGCAATTGCCGGAAATGCGATTCCTTCCGCGAATGTTTGAGAGTATTCGATGATGACGTCGAGAAGTGGCGTAGAGAAGAATAAGAGGAGTCTTTATAAGTATTTGTATAAGCCACTTTTTGTCACACTAATTGTCAATAAAAATGAGAATATTGTGTGTATTTCGAGTGTATTTCGAGATCGGTGGAGTAATCATTCCGCTTCTTCGCGACACGGAAGCGATATCGGAGCCTCTCTTTGTTTTCCTTCTTTATTTTTTTATTGGTTCGTTTTCTCTTGTTCAATCATTTATGTTCTGGATTGTGCGACGAGTTTTACACGCGGTTGCCGTCGGCCGCGCTTTCTGTACAATTTTTGTGTTGCCATAGTAACCATAAATGTAATCTACCGCTATCGGTTCCAAAAATATAAAAATATATATAATAGTGAGTATTTATATATATATATATATATATATATATACATATATATAAATACACCGCGTGTACATATAATACGCGTATATATCCAAAATGTATACGATTTTTAATACATTTTATTATTATTTAGTTTCCCTGCGTCAATTGCTTCCCATCCTCCTTTCGACGGCGTCCTTCACCTTCTCATCTCGGCGTCGTTCGTTTTTCTTACTCTAATTTTCCTCGTGCTTTCTTTGGCACGTCAGCTATGGTATACCGACAACTCATGTCTCGCAGATAAATCTGCGTTTTTGTCAGTGCTGAGATTGTTGCTGCAGGAACGATTTACATTTATTTTATTTTATTTTTATTAACTTATATAATTATTCTTTTCACATGTAGTTTCTGTTTATATATTCGTAATATTTCTTTTATTTTTTTATTTTTGTTGTTTGTGAAATGAGAAAACTTTGTTCAAATGAATTTATAATTTATTATTTATCCCGTTCACGTTGCAGCGAAATTATTCTAGCAGTCACGTAGAGAATTATAAGTCTTTTTTCATTCAACACATCGTTAAATAAATTTTAGTCTACTTAATATTCTTTGCGCTAAGAGGAATAGATTTCACATTTTTTTTATTCAATTTACGAAGTTACATCGCTGCTCCAAAGTTTCGTATTCCTTGTACAACCTTGGCGATAAGAAGACAACGACTGCATTGGGCACATCGCCAGCCAAGTCGGGGTGAACTACCCCCGTAACGTGAGTCACCGTGTAATGGGGTTGAAGAGGAAGGAGACGAACAGAAGGGGTGCGGTTCGAATTTATGGTTCGCTCCAAGGGTTATGCGTTTGTAGTCTGGCTACTTGGGCCAAGAGATAAAGATCTGTCGCGTAGTCGCTTGTAATTGTTGTTGTATCAACCGATCGAATTACACGTCGCTTCTAATTGGATCGTCACATCGTCGTAAGCGAAAAGCATCGTGAAACATCGTAAATGGTCCGAAAGAACGATCGTTGCGCTATAAAATACTGCATGAAAACGGAATTGCTCGAGATACTCGCCATTTATGTGATATTATTAAGTAACCTCTTTATATCATTGCGATGGTAATCCAGAAATATAGCTAACTCTTATCTATTTCATAGTCAAAGCGCGATCCACATCTAACTGAATTAGTAATTTAACTTGCTTATTTACAGAGAACATTTAAGATTCATTTATTAATGTTTTAATAAAATCTGAAAGTTAATTAGATTCGAAAGGAACGGTTTTATTGAAGTATTTAAAAATTTATCTAGATACAGAGATAAACAATTTTGTTTAGACTATCAAAATAATTATATAGCCCAAACTGTCAAAAATATCAAAATTTTTTGCAGCATTGCTTATTATGTTTGAATTGAAGTTTAAAAGTTCAACTAGATATAGATCTAAAAATAATTTTGTTGAAAATATAATTTTGATAGTTCAATAAAATTATTTCCAGGTTTATATCTAGCTAAATTTTTAGATACTTCAGCAAAATCGTTTTTTGGTGCAGCAATTAACAATTATATATTTATTATATATTTATTGTTATACAATTATATATTTATTCTTTTAAGTTCTATAAACCATAAGTTGCCCTTTGCATACAGACGAGAGAGGATATAGAATTAAGCAGTGAGAGATCAATTTTGAATCGATTTTATGGCAGGAAATCTGAAGATTTAATATAAAATTTGTATAACCAGTTCTAGAGTAAAGTATTAATAATTAACAATACTGCTATTTCGAGTGCGATTAGTGTCACTTAGCGACATCGAAATGCTCTTCGTTTTTTTCGATGACTTTCCGTCCGACAGCTCGCTCCTCCGTCAATAATTAATCTGAATTGCGAGTCACGAACGTTTATCGCGTCTCGTTATTGAAATAAACGCGCGCCGTCGTCGTAATCTCGACCCAGGACGCGAATTATTGTCCGAGAGAGAGAAAGACGTCGCATAATAGCGCTATATCGACTCCGCGGAGTCGTAAAATTGAGGTTTCATTGGCGATATCGAATATCGGTCGATCGGCAGTTGCGTTTGCATTCGTATATTCATTATATATACGCATACACGTATGTAGAGGGTGATCGTAGAACCATTGCTACACGGAAAGAACGATTTTGCTGAGGGATCTAAAATTTTGCTGACTACTGATGTGAAAACAATTACGTTGGACTATCAAAATAATTACATAGGAAACTCAAGCCTAATGAGCAACGCTGCAAAAAATTTTGATATTCCAGCAGCCAGCTTGAGTCTACATAATTATTTTCATAGTTCAATAAAATTACTTTTCTGATCTGTAGCCAGCTAAAATTTTAGATCTTTCAGCAAAACCCTTTTTTCCGTGTCTCCCTTTCACCTAAATTTTTTGATCAAATGAGAATCTTTTTCACAAGAATAAGAAACCACGTAATCGTTTTGGAGGTATAAAATTGAAATTGATAAATCTGTCGTGAATTACAAATGTTGAAAAATATGGATTATGATAAAACGGCAATATTCTTTACTCAATGCAATGAGATTTAACGACCAAGGTATTTTTTATGAAATTGTGATAAATTTGAATCATCCATCAGATTATTATCAAAGAGAAATCTCTTTTCAGAATCAAATCAAAGAATTTACACACACACAGTATACGTCTGAAATACCCTGTATACAACTCCAGAGCACACAAGCAACCCTTGTCTCGATGGCAAAGGTCGCGCGGTCGCCGCGATAGCGGCGATTCGATTTGTTTTTTCTCCGAGAAATCAATCTCCGCGCTAATAATATATAGAGAGTAATGATGCTATCGGAGTGTGCAATACGATTCTTTAAATGTTCGACCTCGCATCGAACCGAATCAACGGTTGATTGAAAAGAACGTCGTGATCTTCGTTCATTTGCAGAATCTAGATTATTGGAAAAAATGATATACGTCAATGACTTCCGGCGAAAAATGTTTCTAAATTAGATCAGCCGGACATTAATCCCTGCTGCGAGAGAGGATTGGCAGTCGCTGATCTCTCATGATTAATTCATTCTGTAATTAAACGGAGAGAACAGCCCTCGTTCTGTTCTTGAACGGCGATTAACTTCTCCGTATTACCATAAGATCGCATTAATTAAATAATTATTTCCATTTAGCTTTTATACGATGCAGAAGAAGTATATAAAAATTATCCAGAGCATTACGAAAAATGTAACATTTACAGACGGAATAATAATTAATATATATTCCTATTTAAACATGGGGATTTAGTTTTCTCAATTATTAATAATATTTGCGACACATTAAATAACAAACTCAGTTTCAATAAACTTCAATTTAAAAAAAATAATCAAAAGCTATTTTTATACAAAAGTTATTGAAGTAAAAATCAACATAGTGAAAAATATTAAATCAACTATTTTTTTATATACGTTTTCTTTAATAAAACGCTTCCGTCTGTAATTCCTTCGTCGAATGTTCACATGGGACGAGTTTCCGAATACCGTTTAGGCCAGATTATCGTCACGACGTCAAGACGGGGAGACAAAGGAGAGAGAAAGAGAGCGTTATTTCGGCCCTGAAATAATATCAGCCTGTCCACGAAGTCTTGACGCGTCGAAATAATATTTTCACAAGGGCGTCTGTCCGCCGCGTCGTAACCTAGAATCCGGGAGGTACAATATCGCTGTTTTTCAACCATCGGCCATCTCATCGTCCCGGAACGTCCCGATATGCTTCGGTCACCGACGTGGATCGATCTGCGGGAGATAAATGCGTCAGATCTTATATTCTGGTGCAGCACGAAACAATCAATTGGAAACTGATACACGGTGTTTCGAGCTAAACGTGTGCTGAACATATAATCTTAAGTAAAAAAATTATAGTTTTATATGTTTATAAAGTGCTTATATGAGCCGCTCATTGGCCAAATTGGTTAACTGCACTTTTTGAATATTTTAAAATTTTATCGTCAAAACGCTTGATTGATTCTTATCTTTTAAATTTTTTAAATTTAAAAGTGGAGTTAACCGACTTGGCTAATGAATGATTCATATATGCATTTGTGTTCGTGTTTATTTAAGAACATAATAATTTCGATTATCTGCTATCTCATAGCGAAGCGAAGGAAAATAAAGCGTAACGAAATGTATTTGCATATAAAGCAGGTTATATGGAATACCTGTTTGTAAATTAACGTTACTCCATACTATAAATGTACTTTTTATTAAAACTTTAAATTTATGCAGAACTCTTAAGATGTTAGCTATAACATCCAATTAATAACAGTTTCCAAAATTTAAATCCATTTTAAGTCCATTATTCTCTTATTAACAAAAAAATAAAAAATGTGAAAATGGAATCTAAAAAATAATATGGACCAAATTTCAATTCAGAAACAATAATAAATAACATAATAAATAAAATGCAAATTTGTTTATTTATGTAAACTGATCAAAATACAATTAAATATAACATCTTTTCAATTCATATCTGTACAATGATACATAGAAAATAAAATATTATAAAATAAATATTATTGCACACAGACAATAAAAAACAAAATTTTAAATCGTTGAGTTATGTAAAATAAACATTATCTAAAATAAATTTTATTATTCATAACAAGAAGACAAAAAACGATTATATTTTTATATTTGAGTAATCTAAAATGACAGTTTATATAACATAAAAACCATTGCACAAAGAAAAATAAATTTAAAATATGAAAAATTTATGGGATATAATTATACTTTTTATAAAAAATAAAAACTTTATAATATATTCCATATTCTTTACTTTTGAAGTTTTTCATATTATCTGCACAGCTTGATATGACAAACAAAATCTTTCAATAAAGAAGTTAAGAATCGAATTTTAAACAACATAACATTATTCATACATTATTGAAAGCATTTATGGAAGCGTATACATAAACATTAAATTATTTTACTTTGTGTTTATAGAAACGTTAAGACAATGTGATCTTCAAGAATAAAAATAAAGAAGTATTGAAGAAAGCTTTTGTCGCACAAAGTTCGTTATTTATTATGGCATATTGCAACAACTTCCAGCGATCGTCTTAAATGCAGTGTTCTCTTTAAAAAATAAGCCTCTATTCAATATTAGTAACCTATTCCATATTCCTGCTTTTATTCTACATGCATTCTGCGAGCGATATTTTATCGCGTATACGGCATTCGTGTACTCAAATAAGTGTGGCGACAGTTGAACACAGTAACCCCTCTATTGTGCCCCTGATATATATCTCCCTTAAATATGCTAATTTTTTCTTATTTTAGCAGCGCGTCACTCTTTTGATAACGCATAATAAAAGTGTCACAAAAATTGTATAAAGCACATTTGTATGCAGAGAATAAGTATGCATTAATCAGTATTTTAATTTGTGTGAACGTAATGCATACACTTTTATTATGCCTAAGTTTTCGCATACATTTGTTTCCTTGTTTCTCTTACGTTATTTGAATGAAAGAAAACCTTATTTATATATATTTTTTATATATTATATATATTATTTATAAATATTTAAAATATTTCGACACCATTTTTTCAAGCATCGCAAGTCTCTGCTTTCTCTTCACATATAGAATTCATATTTATTATTTTGTAAGTCTTCATCTTCTAGTATTTTATAATACTATAAGTATTACTAATATTTTTATAATACTATATTAATTGTTACATACTATATTAATTGTACATATCTTTTATTTTTTTATTTGATTACTTGGAAAAACACATTTTTCCTTGAATATAATTTCAATTCAAGAGTCTCAAAATGATTACATATGTGGAACTGTAATTATACATACAATAATAAAGTAAATAAAACGTTACAAAAACGTCAATTTCAGTTGAAAAAGAATAATATTCTTGCTGCCAAAATTCATGCTTCAATTCCTTTACGCGTTGCGTTACATTTTTATTAAGACTTATTTCGAACGGACGGCAAGGAACGGATATAAAGCATACTATTCACACGCAGAGTCGCTCGCGTGCCTTGGTGAGATGCCACGCGCATTACTTGCGCGGCCACATTATCAGGATGAATTTACAACGTCGTTTGGCGATCCACACTTCACGGACGGACTATAACGAACCCGTTAGTAGTGCGGAACGTCGTTATGGCGCCCACACAACGAGTACGATTTTAGCCAGCATCTCAGCGCGCTCGCGCGACTGCCCTTTTTCCAAATAAATCTGAAAGCTAATAGTATTGTGTGTATTCTAGCTTCGCGCTTTAACGAGCTTTCGGTTAAGTTGATTACGGTCAAGACGTATCGCGTGATGGAGGCAGCAATGAAAATGATCCTTCGTTACCTTCGAATATAATCAACAGCCTTCGATCGAAGACTGCGATAATATTCTTGCTGCTTTCAAGGCTTTCCAGTAGAATAGTTATGAATAATCAGTTCTTTTGATCATGTAATTTATTCCTGATGTTTCATCTATTGTTGTCCAATTTTACTAATATTAAATTTTTATGATGACAGTTGACATATAACAGGTTTGCTCATTCAACTAATATTTCATTACTCGATAATTTTGCAAATTTAATTGCGTGCCATAGAATGAAAATTTGTTAATTTGAATCGTGTAACGCTCGGTTGTGCAATTCTACATTTATCCATTATTCGTTCCGAAACTAATAGTAGTCGTGAGAGAATCGACATCAGTTTTGTTCCCATTGATATTGATTTATTTAAACCGATGTTAAATTTCGATGCTTGTGAATATTTAATTGAATGACGGTGGAGGAAACTTTACAGCGCGTTCGTTTTCAATCTATTTTGTCAATAGTTGTATTCGTCGGCATCTAAAGATAGCACGAATTCACACACGATGATCAATCAATCGTTCTCTACTTTTGGTTATTGGGAATACGTGCCACACCACGAGCAATCGATGTCCCTTCTGCAACAATAACGACGAAAAAGAGGATGAAGAAAGTTGACGATTAGGGATTGCCCGGTATGTGAGCGCACGTGTTTTGCCAAAATATATGGAAGGGGACTCACGTATCCGTTTCCGTTCGTTCATAAAGACGTTCATAATGGAACTGCGCAACGTCGCTGTTTGAAGACGAATTCTCTGATAAATTTACCCTTAATTTTATTTCATAATTAAGAAAACTAAGAACGATATTAATAACGCATATTAAATGATTAAGGAAGTGCAACAGTCAATTACGTTAATAAATATAGAATAATTATAAGATATATTTGAGAACACAAAAAGATAGTCATGGTAAAAGATGGGTCTATCACGATTAAATTCGCATAGGAGGCTTCGATCAGAATCGCTGTTCTTCGACATCGTTGTATTCTGTTTCATTTTTGGTTTCTCCGAGCCTTCGACTCAGCCGGCGACTTCGAAAGTCGGCAACCGGGCTGGGATTAATTCAGCCCTTCGAACACCTACGTAGAAATGGAAGACGGTAATCCGACACCCGGTTGTCACAGCCCAGCAGGAAACGGACCGGGGAGGAGGATGAAGCGTAGAAGAAACGGGCGCGAGCGAGGGAGAGCGACGAGCGATGTAGCTCGCGAGTCCCACGACGCACGGGCCTCGGAATTCGCCCGTCGATATATTTTATTGTCGCGCGAATCGTAAAAGAGTGACGCTCTTCCGCTCGCCGTACGTCTATTTTACGACGCATTATAATGATCGACGTTGGCGTACCGGACCGTTACCATCTCGGAGTGCTGTCGCGACCGGCGTTAATGCCCTCGGAGACCGCGTTTTATTTCGCGACCCCAGACACAGTCGGACAAATCGAACAGCGCGTTTCGAATTAGTGGGCTGGAGTCGCGCTCGCCGGAGCTCGTACCCTACAATCGGCACACGATGATTGCTTTCGATTTGATCCGATTTCCGAGCGGCGACAGGAATGACGCGCGGGGAGGAAGGGCGGCGAGACCGGGCAGTTGCATTTGCACGCTCCATAAACGATTAATACGCTCTCTCGTCACGTCCCACGTGTCGGATGACGGCACGACGCGCGAGATCATACATTCCCCGCTCGAGGAACGCTCTCTCCGCGACAGGAAGGTTCTTCTTCCCGACTTTTCGCCTGCACGAATGTCCCGTGCGAATATTATGGGCGTGACGAGCTCGTTCTCGGCCATGATACACTCATTGACTATGGATACCTCATGCTTATCATATTTGATATCTCATGATCTCCATATTTATTAAAGCGACTTGCATGTGTTATGTATGTAATTAAATTAATTATTTCATTTAAAAAATAGAATGTAAGGGAAAAGAAAAGAAAATGTGTGGGTGTTGTATCAAATTTTACGACATTGACCTTTTTAAATATTTGTATTACTAATGAAAACGTAGAAAGATCAAGCACGAAAAAATAAAAAAATAAAAGTATAAATTGATAAAATGAAAATGTGCACGAATGTGATTCTTCTGGTTCATAACAACTTATATTGATATTTAATGTAAAATCATTATGTCGAATTCTTGATAACAACGAATAGCGCTAATCTTTACAATGATTCATTTATCTTTGCTTTATCTTTCTGCATATATATAGATATATATAAAATATATAGATAAAGCAGATATTGCTTTCAAACATTTATCTCAAGAGTTTATTTTAAGGAGAATATTAATATTTTTATAATAATAGTTATTGCAATCAATTATATTGTAAAATTAATAATCTGAAAATATTAATATTAAATAGTAGTAGCATTCTCATTGTCCATTTGCTCTGAAATTAAGCTCGACATGCCGTATAGCTCTTGCGGAAAAACATAAGCAAAAATTGTAAGAAATCTGTTTTATTTATTGTAACAATATCATTAGCGATTACAAATTTGTACGTCCTGGTAGATCGTGATTTCGCGCGTAGATCCCTAGCTTCGAAACAGATCCCGAAATAAATGTCGCCGATACATAACGAGGATGCAGAAGGTTGGTACCAACGAGGGGGAAATTGTGGCATGCCATTAACATCAATTGTGGTTTCATCAATTTTCATCCGCGCGGCTTTTGGACCGGTACCGGACAGCAAAGGTGTCAAGTGTGACGTTCGGCAAAGCGACGATTTTCGGTCAGTCACGTTTACCAGCTGCGCTTCATGACATATCAAGGACATTATGGCTATTTCGTGAGCGGACGAGTGATATAGTCAATAATTACCCTGCAGCTTTGTGTGGTCCCGAACATTAGCTTGTACAGCGCGAAGACTGACTCCGAATAAACTGCGTGTTATTAAAACACATATGGCATGTGCGTGCATATATCCTGTACATCCGCAGCGTGTGAAATCGATAATCTGTTATCAGTAACACTGGTCACTTAGTATCAATATCAATTAACTAAACCAGTATCAATTAACAGATAATTTACTAACGACAATCAAGTATCCTGCGAAATATGTATTACAGACATACAAAGATCATTTTGATAAGTTCTTAGAAAATATATGAGACGGCGTTAGTAATATCAAATTGATATGATAATTGATGTTTGTTGTCCTCTGAATATAAAATTTCAAAATCAGTTGATTTTGTTGTTACAACTATCTAAAATTAACTACTCAAGATAAGTAACTTGTATCAAAAACGAAATCGAATGATCATTTCAAACTTATTTGAAAAGATTCGAGCATAATCCGAAGAATTCGCAAGGTAAAAAGAAATTTGACTTAATATTGAAGTAATTGATGTTGTAAATAGCTATTTTAAGGACAAAGATAAATCGTATTACAGAAGATATGAAAAGCTTGAGCATCATTAGAGATTAGATAAGTGCATTGAGCTTAAGGGAGATTATATTGAAAAATAAAAATAATTTTGGTCCATAAAATGTATTTTTATATTATATTGTATTTTCATATTTATATTTTCTAAAGACTTATCAAACAACCTTCGTACATTATGAGAATGCATTAGACTGTAATCGTAAAAGCTTATCATTATGTTGACGTTATGAAGATGGATCTAAGGATACATACGAGCCAAAGTATCAATTAGTAATACCGCGAGTAATGTTGACTTAGGCATTAATTAACGCACATACGTCAAAGAATTTTCGAGTTGTCGAGTCGCGTCGCAACATTCCGCCAGTTAACTCCCAATGATAAACAACCAACTATTTTCGCACGACGATCCTCCATATCTTTCGCACGTCGCCGCGTTACTCCTCGGCGTCAAAGACGGCGGTAATTGCGCCTCCCGCGCAATATATGTTACTTACGAATCTCTTAATTAATTCGTGCCACGACCCGCTCGGGAATTACTTTCACATCGCCAAACGCGGGCATCCTCGTCTTCCTCTTCTTCCCCCTCATTCTCGGCATCCTTGCATCATTCTTGCTTCCGTCGAGCGACGTCGGAGTTTAAGTGAAACTTGTCGTCGAAGGAAGCTTATCTAATAGTCACGGCCGCCGCACGCAAATCAGGTAATATCGAACATCCAATAACCAATTAGCAACTTCGCGGTGCTCTTTACCTAACAATCAGATAGTAAAAATATCGATAACAAACGACCGGTTTCATATTACCTTGCATAAGAGGTTTTGAATATGCATGTATTATAATAAATCAAATAAATTAAGAAACTGCCAAAGACGGGACTAGAACTTGATGTCTAATAATATTTTTAAATTTAAATACAATATTCCATTATTTCAAACTGCGCGACGAACACAGTGAAAACGCAGTCCTGGAAAACTAAAGCTGGAATTAATATCACAAATAAATTGATCGTCAATTTAACAATGATGCTAATGAGCATTTTAAAAATTGCAAAGACCTCATTGCGAAAAATCTCACTTTAGCCAGGGTTTGAACCTGGAACCTTCTGCGGGCGTCTTTCCTCATTAAGATGTATGGTATTATATTTATCATAATAAAACAAATATCTATTAAGAAAATATGCATTGAAAAGCAAGCGTGTAATATATATATATATATATATATATATATATATATATATATATATATATATAACAATGATATACTAAATTTCGGACCGCTATAAATCGAACAAAAAACTGCCAAAGACAATCAAGGCTAGAACTTTGCAGTTTTTAAGATGATCATTAGCATCGTTGTTAAACTGATGATCAATTTATTTGAGATATTAATTTCTATTTCAGCTTTAGCTTAGGAACGTTTTCAAAACCAGCTGTGTTCAGCGCGCACTTTGAAGTACTGAAATATTGTATTTAAATTTAAAAATATTATTAAATAACACCAAGTCTCGACCGTCTGTAACATTTCTTGATTTGTTTGATTCATTCACAATTCATTCCAAAATTTAATATATTGTTGTATATATTAAATTCATCGTTTTTTTTTATTATCTCGCTTCAAAAACGATGGGAAAATATTTTTTTAAATAAATCGTACGACATACTAGCACAGGTTATCCAGTATTCCATACGTTTATATCAAACTTGCCAAGAACTGTGTAGAGAACTACCAGTGGTACGATTTATTCAAATGTCACGTCTCTGCGAAACGTTACGATTATTTCTATTGTTTTTGAACAATCATATTCAGCAAAATTGCAATTTATCACTTAGTGTGTATGTATGATATGTATATTAATCTTTTAATGAGAAAAATAAAATATATTAAAACAACGAATATCAGGTAATATGCCTTTAGAGTACTAATATACAGTTGCATTACTGTATTACATTAATGTATATTTTAAATTTTCTCGTATTTCGCATCTTTCAAAATCTGTTACGTTTACAATAGCCAAATAATACATGATCTCTAATATCACAAAGCGTGTATAAATAACTCACGTTTCGCGGCTACGTTTTTCCTCTGCACGCTGCTCTCGAAGATACATTCGTGCCAATAGAAACTTATAATTAAAAAGTGGAGCTGTTAACGAGCGCAGACTCGCGTCATGCTTGAACAATAAAAATTTTCGCAGTTTCCCACGGTCGGACGCTAATGGCCTCGGGAACATTCTTGCACGGTGCAACTCTTCCGCGCTAATTTTATCCCGTTAGGCTTGGTGAAGCGAGCGACACGTGGCGATATAAGTGTCTCTCGAAACTAATGAAGTATAATGTACGTAACGTGACGTCTCCATCCATACAGCGTTCTGTTATAACGTTATTTTCGCGATAGCTTTGCTTCGTACACATCAAACATCGCGACGTCTTGTATCAACACACATTCCGAAGGAACTCTCGGCAATCTTTTGATCGAAGCGATATCAACATATTACGAAAAATATTGCACTATCGGCAGATGTGTGTTTCATGCTTCAAATACCTTTATGAATCTTTCGACTCGCGATGAATCTCTTTGAAAAAAAATATCGCGTACGTGAGGTTTCGGTCAAACATGTATCTTCAAGTATATGGGCAAGTAATCGACTGGTTCCGCGACTAGCGCGGCTTACGCGAATATCCAACTTCCGTCGACCTCAAGAAAAATCCGATACATTCTTCAGTTTGTATCTCAGTTGCTCACGGATCGGCTGCCAGTGGAATCCTCCCTAACGATATTCATTCTCATCGGCAGTACGATTCCTTGGGCGATGCCGTAGTGTTCATACGCGTCTTTTCCGTAAGCCACGTTTACCTCTTCCCGTTGACCGGGTTTGTTCATATTTGACGATGAGATCGCCGGCGAGGCAGCCGAGGATGCGCCCGCGATACTCTGCAGCGTGTTGAAACTCTGCACCGCCAAGAGAGAAGCGGTCGACGTTGCGATTTGCGTCGCGATTGATGGCGAGCCCTCGACTCGGCCAGGGAGAGCGCTATTAGGAGGCTGGGTCTCGGTCGCGTTGCTTGTTATCGGCGCCGCGGATGCTCTATCAGCTCGCGCGACCGGTGAAGCTATCGATCTCGCCGCTCGCGAAGTCGATAACGTAGCAACGGATGGATTGTCCGCTCGAGATGTCATTCGATGCGGGGAGACGGATGTCTTTACTGGCGCACGCGGCGATAACGACGAGTCCTCCGTTTCCGGTGTCCGTAAAACCGTCGCGGACTGCGCCCGCCTCGCCAAATCGGCCCGAGCCTCGGCCGATCGGGTGTCCGAAAACGGCGCCGTGTGAGCGCGATTTTTTCTAACCGGGATCTGCGGGCTCATCGGTACAGCTCTACCCCCGCTGTCCGGGATGCCCGCGGTTTTAGGCGGCGATTGTTTGACAGGGACGGCAGCGACTGGCCGCGCGGAAAGCGGTGATTCGTCTCGAGAGTTGTTGGCGCTGCTTCTCGCCGGATCTTTGACGTTTCGATCGTTGGCGCTAGATACGGACGATTGAAGATTGCTCGCGAAGAAATTATTCGTTGTCGATGCGACATTCGCGTTCGAGGTTGCGGAAAGATCGTAAGTTTGATCGCCGCCGTTTCTCACGGCGGCGAGATTCGGATCGCCGTTGGGAAAGCTGGCGAAGCGAGCGATCGTTTCTCGCTCCTCGGCCACTTGAGGAGCGAAAGGTATTTTCCTTTCGACGGGCTTTACGGGCACTCTGTTTTTCGACGCGACGCGACTCGTCGCGACTCGACTGCCTCTTCTCTTTCTAGAATCGTTCGTCGCGACGCTCGGACGCCTCTCCGGAAAATGCCTGCCTCTCATGGAGATCGATTCTGTCTCCTCGCTTCCGTTTCCGCCATTGTCGTCATCTTCATAGAACTCCGAGTCCTCGTAAACATCCGACTCGTCCTCCTCGTTCTCCTCGACGATCGCGCTAGCTTGTATCCACTCCCTGATACGATCCTTCTTCTTCGAACGGTCCACCGTTGTCTCGATGCCATACGTCGTGAGAGTATGGAGAAGTTGATTCTTCTCTTCCAAGGAACTATGAAAGCTGTACATAGACGGACAAAGCTCGTCTCTCTCATCGGCGCCGCCTGCGGATATAAAAAGGAATGTCGCTAAGATATCGTGATATATCACCGATACTGTCGCGATACAAAGTCAACTGACCGTTCAACGCTTTTTCAACTCCGAGTTTCGCTAACCATCTATCTTCTAAATATTTGTTTACTTCCAACACGCTGACTGGTCGCTTTTCAGCCTTTGGGTCCAGTAGTCTCTTGAACATTCTTTAAAAAATGTCAAAGTGTGCATCACTGTGTAATTAAATTCTTAGGTCTGATTTACAAAATAAATATTCCAACAGTCTGATTTTGCTAACTTGGCTAACTGTTTAATAGAGATCTAGCATGCTAGTCTTATAGCAAACTAAAAAACTAGCAGCAATTTATAATTTTTTAATTAACAACTAAAAAAATATAATTTATAGAATTATTGTTTTAGTTACTAGTTTTCTAATTTATTACACGCTAGTAAAACAGTAAACAGTGTAAATAAAAGTTTATTAAATTGTCACTTGTCACGAGCAATAGTATTTTTGACAATTTGATAATAAACAAGAGATAACGCGTGAAAAGTGAATGAATAACAACTAACTATATCGTATTAGGTGTGTTCGAAATGCACGCCGACGTGGCGCTTAATTTCGCATTCTCGAAGTCCCGAGTGAAAACTCACCTCTGCGCCCGCGAGCTGATCAGCTGAAATAATTTCGGTTTCTTGGCGATGTTGAGCGTCGCGTTGTGCCAGTTTTGATATCTGGTATAGCGCGGGTCGTCCATCGCCGCCTTCTGCCATGGCAGACATCCGGTCAGGCAGACAAATAAGACAATGCCGAATTGCCAGACGTCGTGCGACGTGCGAGTTCTGAAAGCCGTCCGTCCGTCGCCATTAGAACGTATAACTTCGACGAACTATATCTCAGCTATCATTCATACGCACCCAGTCGCGTTTTTTATATCCAACCAAAATTTCAGATACGGAGTGTTAAAAAAAAAATATAACTCAGAAAAAACGCGGGAGAAAATAGGATAAAATCAAATGCTCATTTTCTCATTTTCATGATAAATAAAGTTACGAATAACAGAAATACATAATGCTCTTGATGTATTCATACTCAATACGTTGTAACACTTTCCGAAAACAAGATCTGTTCATGCCAATTTTATCCTACTTTCCCTCGACCTTTTTTTCTTTCTTTCAATTTTCTGTGCGCATAAATATCACGTGACAACAAAAAGCCACCACAGCATGTGTATATAATTACTTGTACGTCTCGTCAGTGTCGATCTGCAATACCTCAGGCGGCGAGTACGGCAGCCACTCGTTGTGCCTTCGCACGACGGTGTTGACCCGCCTGGTCTCGCCGAAGTCGCAGAGCTTGATACGCGAAAAATCGCTGCGAAACACGAGTATGTTGTCGAGTTTGATATCGCGATGCACCAGCTCGCGGCTGTGTATGTGATGCACCGCGGCGGCGAGCTGCCTGGCCACCCTCTTCGCATGCAGCTCGCCCAACCCCGTTTCCGTTACGTTCGACGTGAGATCGCCTGAAAATCGATATGCATTTTCGTGCAATATGAATGTTATATTGTCTGCAATAATAATTTTACAAATGACATCTCGAAAAATATTTAGAGCTATTGTCAATATCATAAATGAAAAAAAAGCCAACTATCGGTCAAATCTTGATGCTTAATATTTGTGTGAATTTTTTACAATTTTCAAGCTCATGTGAACTGCGCCAATAATTCGTTCAGTCTTAAAACAATTTCATCGGTCAATCCTTGATTATTATTATATAAAGTTATTGTTAAGTCTTGTTGCATAATAGAAAAAGTATATAAAAATTGCATCAACACATAATTGCAAAATTTATATAATTTTAAATATAATTTATATAATTTTTACATTTATTCTTTCAATTTTATATACTTTTTTACAATGCATTTATGTATCATAATGCATGTATGTATCATAATACATAATGAAAGCTGTAGCCAATTTATTTCGTTTTGAGAAAAATAAAAATTAATGTTTGATAATTAAATCATAATAAAAGAAATTTTGTATAATTGTAAATAATTTGTGAATTAGAGTTATACCTTTTAGCAATATTTAGTTTTTATTAAGTTACTTTTTTAGTAATAGATGATATTTTAAATAGATTTAACAATACCAAAACGTTATTTCTTTAAAAATGAACTTAACTGATTTTTTTAAGTATACGATATATTTATTTTACGACAATTAAATAAATTTCTTATAATATTTGTCACAAATGATTTTGACTATTTGTCGAAATGAAACAAACGTTACCACTTATTTAAATCAAAATATTACTCCACGCCAATGTACGCGGAAATAAGAAAATAGCGGACGCGGAAAATTCGGTACTTAACGAACTTAACGAACTAAAAACTTAACGAACGCGCCTGATTTTGTAAGGCGCATAAAAAAGTCGGCGCACGTGCGGGCAAGCGTAGCGAAAAATCTCTCACCGAGCGGGGCGTATTCCTGACTGAAAACGTAGAAACCGGCTGTCTCGAACGCGACGTCGTAGGTGGTTATAATGTTTCTGTGCGCCGACAGATGTAATCCATAATGAAATTCCCGAAAGAAGTCCGAGATGCCGGTGTACGCCTTCGGCAGGGCCTTCAGCACCATCTCGGTTTGCGTGCTGCGATGCTCCGTCAGCAGAATTTTGCCGAACCATCCCTCGCCGACGATCTGCAGGATGTCGAACTCGTCGATCAGATTCACCTGTCCCAGAGAATAGTTAGCTCTCGACGCGCTGCCGCACATGACGTGGTCCGTGATCGATCGAGAGATCACGTCGCTGCTTTTCGAGCCGCGAATGACGGATGGAGTGGCGTTCGCCACGGTCGGATCGCAATGACGCTCGAAAATCCGGGAGATCTCGAACCTCCCGGAACAAAGGCACGCAGCGCGAACACGCGGTGTCGCGAGGGAAACGCAATCCCGATGGGAAACGTAGGGATCTCGGCGAGCACGGCGACGGTGCGTTATTCGTTGCACGCTGAATACGACGCGACGCTCGTACACCCGGCACCGATCTCCACGCAACGTTCTATTTTTACTCCAACGCACGCTTCGAACGCACGTTTTCATCCCAATGCGAACTCGACACGCAAGACGGTTTCCCCTTAACACCGTCTCATTGAATCGCGTATCTTATTGCAAGCGAGCGTCACATCTTTTCGATCAGATGGAGAGTCGAATAAAAACTGCGAATTTTTGAGAAAATGAAACACTTTTATTCTGATATTTAATATAATAGAAAATTTTATATTGATGTAATAAATGAAATATCGCAAAATCTCGATTTGTTCAGCCTTAGCGGTATCCGCAAACATATTAATTAAATCGTTAATAATAATTAAAGTCAACCGAGAGAGATTTAATTGATTCTCAAATATCACGGATGCCATTAATATTTTCTCGTATTTTAACATACATGCGCAAAATAAATAAATTACCTCTATTATCGAAATACAAAGGACGTTTTTTATTTAAAAATATTTACAAGCACTATTCGATTGAAACATTTCTTGTTAAATGAATCTCAAATTTTATTTAGATCCTGTGTCATCAAAGATGCAATCATAGCAAAGCTATGTCTGTGTGATTCACTAATAGAGATACAAAGTCACAAAGTGATCTGAACGTCGACGACGACGAATCACGGTCGCGGATCGCAAACGTCGTCGTCGTCACGGATTCTCTATTAAGGAAACATTGGTGCAATGCCAGGCAGGAGAATGGCCGTTAGTCGAGCGAGCGTAATGAAATGCTGCTCGTTCGCGAATCCTATTTCGGGATCTCAATGTCTCGAAACTGGAAAAGCTCCGCCGTCGCCGCCGCCGCCGTCGCCGCCGTTGTTTAGGCTTTATTCTCGAGGGAAGCGCGGATTTCAGGGAAATGCAATGGCTGACAAAGGAAAATTGTGACTCGGAGGAAGACTAACGGAAGGCACGGAAAGAATGGCATTACCTTCTCGAGCTCGAACTCCCGTATTCTGTGAATGGAACCTCCGATCGCCTTCTTCATTCCGCTCATCTCGATAATCCACAATGATTTTTTTTTTTTGCCGAGAATAGGTTTTACGGTTCGACGCGCGGACTCAATTGCGGCGGCTAGACGTTACATCCCGTCGCTCGTAAATATCGCAGTATCATCGGTCATCGTCCCGAAAGAATCATCCCTCTCTTCGAAACGCATCCGATCCTGCAAAACGTTCGATCGACGCATGACATTGTGACTCGATGAAAGGAGTAGGCTAATAGAGATAATCGCGTTACGGCCAATATTCGTGTTGTACGAATTACACGCGTCGGCGCACGTGCACGACGATAACAAGACGAATGGGATTCCAACGTCACGGCAGCAATAATGTGGCGGGAAGTGGAACGCGATGAAAAAAAAATCTGACGAGTACACTCCGCCATAAAATAAGAGTCTAACGACGCGACATTTTCGACGGGAGACCGTTAACGGCATGAAATCGCAATTCTGCGAGAGTGTGTGTGCCGTCGGTGCAGCCGGACGCCGGTTAGTATTTTTGTGCCGCGTACAATTGTTGCGCAACGCGAGAGTGGCTGCAAATTTCACGAGGAATGCACACGACGTATATACATGTGATTTGGCAGATCGTAACCATCGACAATAGGTACAAGATGAGCGTTTTCGAAACATTTCTAGCAATTGGAGAGAGTACGTGCCGATCTTTCTGACGTAAATTCACGACATTTGTTAATAATAAACCGATTAGGTGTTTTCGGGTTTCTTTATGACTTTTCATTCGCTCATTAAAAATAAGCGTGCATGGATCTTTCTTTCTCCTCATTTCATCAAGATACGTATGCATGTGATGATGATGATGATATCACATTTTATAGACGAGAATTAAATACGATGTTATAAAGTTTAAATTTCGGATATGTTTATGATTTGATCTTGAAAAGGCAGCAGTCTAATTAAATCCAATAAATTTAATTTAATAAATTAATAAATTTAATTTAATAAATTTAATTTTTTATCCGATCATTAACTCGACAAACGCAATTCTTGTTGCCGAATCAAATAAGGAATTTCTTTTTCTGTTTCACTGATATAATAAATACATATCGGTGTTCCGTTCCTTGTGGAAAGTGTTTCCTACGAAAATCGAGGAAACATCCGCGCGCGCGCAAGCAACCAATAAATGCATTTTATTCAAATCCCATTCGTATCGGCGAACGCAAACTTACGGTTCGATGGAACTCGCGAATCGATCCCCCGTCGTTATTTATGTAAGCGCCGTTCACGATTCACGGTAACGCGAGTACGCACAGCACGGGGGGGGGGGGTGTCCATGCAAATTTACAGATCGCGTGCACCTCCCCGCTTTTTGTGATCCGTCCGCACGTCGGGATTCGAGCACTTGGAGGCACGAAGGGACACAATTAACACCACCGAAAACGCGCGTGTCTCCGTCCGGGAGGGCAGGAAGGCACATCCGCGAAGAATCGCGAACACGCGCGTCTGGAGACTTCACGTTGAGAGATAAATCGATAATCTCTCGCAAGTCGAGCGGCCACGCACCTCGAACGATCTCAAGACTGGTCTGCCGTGTTCGGTACACTGTTTGCCTGTCTGCAGTATTTATAAAACGGTAACCGGAAAGCGCGGCTGGCGAGCTGATCTTGGCGTCTTGCCGGCTTGCCCGCGCACCCATCACCTTTTCCTAAGGGTGCGCACCACGTTACGGTCATTGGAGAACTTAAGCTCCGTGCCATGGATTCTGACTCGGTCGCGGCAACGAATTAGATTTTAAGTAATTGAATCGTGTTAAATTTTCGGATTTTTTCAATTCTCGATAAGAATTGAAAATCATATTCGTGATTTAAATAGAAAAATATGTTTACTTAAGTCCTTGTGGTTTCCAAGTTATAGACACAAGACGTTTACATTGAGTATGAATGTTAAAACAATATTTATTCAGTAATAAATGTTAAAATGGTAACTCGTTTTTGATGACGAAATCTATAAGTTATGATTTGTTTAATTTATACGCGAAAATAAATCGTGCATGTATGTGTGAGGTCAAGGAATGGAAATTACGTCTCGCAATTATGTCACTCGAGGTTCACCTTTTGTGTGACTGTGGAATGTAACATCTGATAACAGTAGTTACAGATCAATAATTTTATCATCTATTTTCATCAACACAGATTAATTTTAATCTCGATTCAACTAATTCTTGGAACTGGAAAAAGATAAAGAGTAAGTTGAACCGAGATTAAAGTTAATCTGAAAACGGGTATTGGAAGAAAAAATTTTTACGTTTTATATATATATATATATATATTTATTATCAATAAATCAACTTTCAACACTTTATCGGTAATTTTAGCGCACAAGGATTTTTACATTCTTCGCACACGGCGAAAAGTGCAATAAATTCTACGTGATGTTTTGCACGCCACATCGCTCACGTATAATTTTATTATATATATCATCGGTCTATTTACTTTACATTGCATATACATATGATACACGAATTTACGAGCGAACAATAAAATTAAATATTCATTACGTCGCCCGAAACGTATAACGTTGCGTAACTCCAAAATCAACATAGCCGGATTTATAATACTCATTGAATCATTAAATCGTTAAATTTCGAGTATACATCGACACCTATCGTATTTCGCGGAAGTACATTCTATTTCTTAGATATTTTTCAACAGATAGCTCGACAGAATTAAACGCTAATATTTCGAAAGTCTTGAGCTTATCATAAAAATCATCTTTGCAGAATCAATTGAAATCCATTTCAATATTTTAATTTTATTTTGATACAGAATGCACATGAAAGATTAGACGAGTAATCGTTTCAAGGCTTTTCGAAGAAACATTTTCCGTCACATATGTATATTTAGATTGCATCAATTGCATCCACATTCCTGCGCTACATATCGAATACCGTTGAATCTTACGACATCACGCGGAGATTCACAGAACATCATGATTAAAAATTAACCGATCGAGTTTTTGATTAAATCTATATCTATTATACATAGATTTTTATCCAAGATTATGATAACATAATATTTAATCATATTTTTTATGTCTTTCTACTTCTTTTCTACTCGTCTCCTTAAATTATTTATCGCATTTTAATTACTGAAAAAATGCAGCTGATCAATTGCGTTCTCAGTTCAGCATGTTTCAACTGTCAATATAAAAATTCTAATAATATATTTATAGAATAATATGTATTTAATTATATATTATATAATAAATTTTTAATAATTTATAAGATTAGCAAAAAATTTATCTCAAAAGAAACCACCGTGCAGTAACGCCCTCTCAACGAATATTGCAGCTACAGCAAGAATCCGATGGTATTACTTTGTAAAAATGGTACTTTTATTATTAAAAAAAAAAAAAAAAACAACTTTCTCAGAAGTTGTACGTGATTAAGAGACGGCCAATGTATTTAACGCAAAAGATATTGAACGCGAGATGGGAAGGAAAGCCTAAGGAAAGCGAGAATTTTATGTTTCTTTATCTTTTTTATCTACGTTTTTTTACATCAAAATATACATTTGCATGTATAGTTTATTCGAAAAGCCTCGAAACGATCACTCGTCTAATCTTTCATGTGCATCCTGTATCAAAATAAAATTAAAATATTGAAATAGATTTCAATTGATTCTACAAAGATGATTTTTATGATAAGCTCAAGATTTTCCAAATATTAGCGTTTAATCATCCGTCCGGTTTTCGATCGAACTGCCGGCCAGAGGCTTCGTAGTTCGCGCCACCGCGACTCGCGGTAGTGCCCGAGTTCGCCACGAGATGGCAGTCGCGCCGGGCGACCGGCTGGCGCTGGGAGCGCGTCTCCCCCCCCTCGAGTGTCGTGTCTCGTGTCGTCGACTGTGCCGCGTACGGAGTTACGTTCCATCAGCTTTCTCGTGTGTCACCGCGTCGCGAGTGTGTGTGCGCGCACGCCCGTCGTCGTCGTCGCGCCGTGTCGTCGTCTCCTCGCGCCGTTCGCGCCGTCGTTCGAGGGACGGAAAAGGGACTCGCGATCAAGCGTCGTACGTCGGTCGCGGGGAGAGTTCGCGATCCCGGATATCGCGCGCGATCGCGGGAGTGCGACGACTCGGGAGAGAGAGAGAGAGAGCGCGCGCGGGAGAATAACGGAAAAGCGGAGAAACGGTCAGCGACGTACGTAGAGGGACCGTCTCCTACGTGCGTGCGTGTTGCGCGCGGGACGCTCATGTGTCTGCGCGCACATGCGTGTGCTTGCGCGCGCGCGGTTGCGCGTGAGGGAGCGAGACAGACGGTGGCGAATTGACGGAGAGGAGGTGAAAGAGGCGGCGGAGGCGGAGGAGGAGGTGAGAAAAAAAGTGGGAAGTGTGTCGCGCGCTCGCGACGCCCCGTCGTCGTCGGCGAGGAAGGTGCCCGGAAGTCGCCTACTGCACGCGCGAGTGCTACGGCGCCGAACAGACAAATAGACAAAGAGGAAAAGTTGACCGCGGGTGGGCGAGGTAGTCGGCGACGTGGAGGAAGGGAGAGGAAGAGAAGGGAAAGAGACGGAGCGCTACGAAGCGGAGGAAGGAACGGTTGCGTCAAGAGAGAAGAGGTGTGATCCATCAGCGGGGCGCACGAGTCTCGCGGAGAACGGCGGTCGAAAGAGAGAGGAAGAGAAAGGAGAGGGAGAGATGCGAGAGGACTGCGTCGCGGACGGAGGAATGTGAGAAGCGACCGAGCGGTGCCGTGTAAACACGCGTCTCGAGCGAACCGAGGCGGCCCACCAGCGACGTTCGATGTCGTTGGCTTCCCCGTCGTCGCCGTCGCCGTCGTCGTCGTCGTCCGGCAGCCCCGACGGTTCGCGTCGTGGAGTTCGCGCGGGAGGAGCAACCGGGAACCGTGGCATCGATCATCGTCGCCACCGGCACGGCGGACACGCGTAAATGAATCCACATCGCAAATGACGGTGGGCGGATTAGCGAGGCGCTGGCTGGACTCGTCGTCGTCGTCTTCTTCGTCGGTTTAACGGACAAAGAGGTGAGAGCCTTTTTCCTTCGGTCCTTTGAACCGCCTTGATTCTCTCTACGGTCTCCAGTGGACTCTTCTGTAAAAATGGCTTCGGATGTATCCCCGTCCGTCGCTTGCGATTGTTTTATTATTCCTAAGCGGTTGTTGCACCGCGCGATGTTACTCCCGATAAGATAATTTTCGCGCGATTATGTGTTGATAGCGCATCGTCGATGACAGTTTGGTCACATCGTGGCGATGACTGGAGTTCCGATTGCATCTTATTTCGACCTACGTCGTAATTGACACTCGGATGCTGAATTTTGCGGACGAATCAGTTCCAGTTAATTTTGATCGTGTCTGGAGATACATGCTAAATGTAGCAAGAATATTTCGTCGTAAAATCGATTTGATATGTCAATTACTGGGTGAGACGTTTTTGGCGACATAAAATTACACGATGCTCTTTTTCCTTTAATGATTTTATTTTTACAAAGATTTATTTAAGAAGTTTTAAGATTTCGTAATCAGAGTAAAATTATTAAAGGAAAAAGAGCATCGTGTCAGTATCGTGTCATTTTTTTAGCTAGTTTTCTAGTTGTTTTCTAGCATAATTGAGGTAAAACTCTACGCTAGAAAACTAGCAGCTGAAAAAAATGTAATTGATACGATTATATTTTTTTTAATCGCTAGTTTCTACGCGCTAGAAAACCAGCGGCTAAAAAAACAGTTGTATAAAATATAGTTGTGTAGATTACGTTTTTTCTAGCGCGCAAAAAAACTAGTTATTCTAATTATTATTAGAAAAACATATTAGTGTAAATCTTGCTTAACATATATCTTCTCTCCGTTCTCCATCTATTATCTGCAGATTTCATCTGTTTTTTCCTCGGAAAAGATTAATTTATATTTGTTTCGTGTCAAGTGCCCGATATCGCAATTAAAAAGAGCAAACCTATCGATCGCATCTCGCCTTAATTATCTGCGCGAGAATGGTACCGCTTTCATGTACACGTACACATTGTGCTAGTTGCGCTGAAGAAGGCAACGTTATCAATGCAATATCGACTCTCTAGATTTCTATTACATTTTTTTATCGAGAGGAAAAAGAAAATGGTTCAAGGTGAACGTCTGTTTCTCCAATTGGGTGACTCCCCGATACTCGCAACTTCAAAAGAATCTCGCGTCGATGCATATCGATTGCATAACGGTCATGTCTTCGTCGATAATGTCTTGCCAATGTACTCACCAATAAATAGCCAGTTAGTATAGACACTATTTACAACGTCATCATGCGATAATATCGATCGTGCGGGGGAACCGTTCCGGGAATCTGTCGTCCTCCGAGAGAGATAATCGGGTGGGTCCGTCGTATGTCCGATAAATTCGCGAGGCGGTGGTCCAGCGAGTCTCTTGCGAGTTCGAAATGGGTAAACACAGCACGAGCGCAATATAACACGATCCCGCGAGGAGGAGTTCTCCGTCTCGAATTCTCGAATCGTTCTATATTGTGTACATTGTGCGAGAAAGCAATAAGTGGAGTAGACTGGACTAATCGATTACCGCTTTGTGGAACTCGATACTTCCGAGATTGTAAATCCAACGAGGCGCTTTTGCGAATCGTTATCGCGACTGCGATAGAAAAATTGAAACGGAACGCCCTGATTACGGGCTATTTTACTCCCGTAGAGCAGTAATAACTTTGTAAATTTAAATTTGCGAAATAATGAAATAATGAATATTTCATTTTGCTGCCCGAGATGCGGATAATGTGTTGCGCGATGTCGCGATAATAAAACCGGGATAAAAGGATTTTTAGTTAAATATTCATTACTGGAAATAATTGGGCTTTATATATTTATGTTTATTTAATAATAATGATAATAGTTGTTGGAGCTGTTACCGTAATAACAATTGATGAAACGTACATTTTATTAATAAATAAATCGTATAATCTTTAATGCAAATTTAAATGAATTTTATTAGGATCAAAGACTCCTAATGAAGCAGAATGGGATTTTACGAGCACTCTGTGCAAACCCTTTTCTCCCCCCTTTACAAATTTATTGCATTTCTGTGGAAGTGTTTCATCGATTCTTTCGCTTAAATTAACATCTGGCTTTTGAATAGTTGGACAAAATTGAATACGTGAAACATTAATTACGTAGCTTTGGCAGAAATTATAATTCGAGTAAAGCCGCAAAAGTGGCACGCAACAGTCCCAAAATTTAATAACGATATTATTGTGTGTCAACGCTTATTGTTATAATATTGAATATAAACAATAAAAACGTAGAATAATTGATGTTTGATTAATTAGATATTTTATGAAAACGTAGAATCATGGAATAATACAGTTTTTCATATTCTCTCTCGTTACGAAAGTTTTTTGCGATAATTCGTATTTCACAATAATTGATATCCGATATCACAAGAGTGAAAAAATGATCGACGCCATGTCGGAAGTGGAATTTTATCACCTCCTGATTTTTTGTAAATATCATGGATGTAAAAAAATTAACGTGATCTACGATTGTCGACACACACACACGCACGCACACGCACACACGCGCGCGCGCGCGCGCACACACACACACACACACACACACACACGCACGCACGCACGCACGCACGCACGCNCGCACGCACGCACGCACGCACGCACGCACGCACGCACGCACGCACGCACGCACGCACCTTCCTCAAGAGTACGCGTTACTCGAAAATAAGCACATTGTATCTTTGTCACACAAAATGTTTTTTTATTATTTTATTTTATCATCGTCGATGTCAGTTATAAGTATATCTAACTTATGTATCGTACGATTCGAAAAGAATAATTTTATGCTTTTGGAAACTGTCTTTAACTGATTTTAAAAACTATCTATTTTGTCTGTCTAAATTTAAAAAAGTAACTTCTGTTAAGATTTTATTTTCGGGAGGATAAAAAATATAAATAAATTTGTTAATTGAATGACGTTACTTTCAACTTAGGCTCGATATTTCTTTCTGTTTATTATATGGCATATCGATCAACTTATTTAAAAAAAGTTTACTAAAAAATTATGTAACCTTACATAATTTCAAGTTTCAACGCTAAATTCATAAATTTTCTATGAAATGGATGAAATTATTTTCCAAGGAGTGTTGTGTTTAATAGAAGAGCTTCTTGTTGAATTAAAACATCAAAGTGTCAGACCAGGTCAGGAAATTCCAGACTAAATAGTTAAGTATTATATAATTGACCGAATTATGAAGTTAACCAAGTTTCCTGTTATTGCGTGCAGAAATGTTTTTCTCGTCGCGATGAAACAGAAATATTTGATCGCTCTCACAGATTCGAAAAAAACCAGTCGCAGATAAACTGCTTAACATTCCTTCACGACGACTCTGTGACACTTGAAAAAAGTTCGACGAAATTGCCAGTCACTGACCTCTTGGGTCGTTAGCTTTTCAGATATTTGACTTTTCAAATTAACTTTAAGGTTTCCCTTCTTTGGTGCATTTTTTCTGAGACACTTTGTCCAAATCTTTGTTGAATTAAAATCGATTTTTCTTCAGTAAAATTAAAATACCATTCAACAAAAAAAACACCATTTCTTTTTCAATATAAAGGCAATAAAATGTCTTAAAAATAAAAATTTAGATTAAAATTTTGTTGAAGCGAGATGCGCGCCCGAAATTAAACACACATTTTGTTGTTTGTCAGCATTTTTTAAATCTAATTTGTTCGTTTAAACTAAGAAACTCTTAAGCGATACTTTTGTCATAAAAAAATTTAGTTTTAAAATCCATGAAATATGTTAAGTTGAAAAGGAAGCAGACAAGTGGGACAGTATGTATTATATGACGTTCTTGGAATGTTCCCTCTGTTTCATCTATGTTCAAGCATAGTAGAAATATCAAGACTTTTGGCATTTCAAGAGCTCGAATGGAATATTCAATGGAACAGAATATTTAAGAGCTGTCAATAAGCACATTTATAATTTATTTATTAAATTATTATGAAGTAATTTATTTGCAAAATTACAACAGCATAATTGATTAAGCGTATAGATGAAGAAACATTATTACAGCAATGTATAACTCTGATATCATCATTATAAAAAAGTTTCTTGGTCTATGATATATTGCAAGTTTAGTTATATCAATGATAATTGGATATCATATAAAATATATTTTTTAGCGTTATCAAACGCGCATTTAAAAATTTTAGTGAAAAATTCATTTGAATTTCTCCAGAAAGTTATATATATTTTTATTGTCTACATTAAATCTTTTCTACACAGCTAGACACAGATCTGAAAATAATTTTGCTAGACCATCAAAATTATTATATAAAATACTTAATCTTTACAATACCATGAAAATTGGCACTTTATCCGTACAAACGGGGGTATTTCGAATCCAGCCACTATTTCATCTATTTAAAATGAATCTATTCAAAAAATCTATAAAAATTTATGAATATATTTTCAAGTTTGTAGAATAAATGTTTGTACTTTATTTTAGAAAAAGATAAAATATAGAGAGTGGAAGACCTTTCAAAGTTACGAGAAATTTTCATGGATAGAAATCGATCGGATTTAAAATACCCTCGTTTGTACGGAACGAATTAAATTGATGGCAATGCTGCAAAAAACATTCTAGCAACCAGTTCGAACGTTCTAATGATTATTAATTAATGATTTTGATGATTATTAATTAATTATTTTGATGCTCCATACAAAATTATTTTCAGATCTAGCTAAAATTTTAGATATTTTCAGCCGTTTTTTCCGTATAAAAGTAATTTTCATCTCTTTACCATTGTTTTCCTCGAGACAAGACAGGAAAACTTTTAACTTGTTTTAACTTGTTGGATGATGAATTTCGCTCATACTTTCTTTCGTCTATGTTAACTACTGTTTACTGTCAGACGGCCAACGGTGTTTATACGAGGGAAACGACTAGCGCAGTTCGGAAGTGCGGATCAATCCGCTTGTCGAGTGCATTATCTCAAATTACACAGATCCGGTCGCGTCAAAGTAATCTGTGCCAGCTCGCGCTGTAGAAACCCTGTAGAAACGTCACTTGTTTGCATGCTACATTTCGAGATGAAAGAGCGAGGTAAAATTAAAGAAAGAGCAGGATAAAAAAAACGTGAATCCATAAAAAATATTAACGTCTCCGCGCCGTGCAGTAAAATAAAGAACAAGGAAAAAATTTTTCGGAGCAACGCAACCAAGAATCGCGCATCTCGTGCATAGAGGAGAGATCACTGAAATCCTCATCGCGCGGAGTCGCAACGCTCCCGAGTCCTTTTCATCTCGTTCGTTTTTCCTCCATTGTCGAACGCTGTCGCAAAATCCGTGCGTGCCAGCCGCGGCTTGAAAAATATTCCGATTCGGATTTGCACGGGAGATATTTCCATATTGCTCGATGTTGCCTTTCTGCAACTCTCTTTATATCATCCGACAATGTCGATATGTCATCGAGTGCATTAATGCAAATGCGGATTAAGCTTACGGAACTGTCAGCGATACGTACGGACGAGAGCAGAATGCATTTCGTAACTTCTATCAAACTTTGGAGGCGTTATCTTCGTCGACTTTCTTCCCGGGCCAGGAAAGTTTGATTGGGTCATAATTGGATCCTCTCCGCGACACTTCTGACTCTTCAACAACAACGTTTTGCGATGTCGATATTCCTAATGTACGATATTTCTCAGAGACGAAAAAGACGCTTGAAACACTCGAAGAATTCCGTTTAAATACTCTTCTCCTCTTTCGTCTTTTTCACCTTTCCGAGAGACACAGTTCATTTCGTCTTTGTGACTGTTCGCACAGTTGCTCTACGCGCGCCCAGCGCGGCAGTGCAAACGCTCTAATCGACCGTAATTATCATCGTCGTGGAGGATGAACGCCACCGCTGTTCCCACTGGTGGCGACAGGCGCGGATTAGTCGCGCCCCTCGGAATATCGTCGCGCGTTTCTTCGCGGCGCGCGCGCGGCGACGCCGCGGAATCCCGATAACGGTATGCGAGCACTACCTGTTACGTGGCGCACGGTACCTTTACGTTACGCGCTATCGTCACGGGGCCGGATTATCGTCGATCGCGAATCCGTGCGCATCAATTGCCGTTACGGCCGCCGCCGTGCTTTCGGTTGCATAAAGGAAAGCGATTTTACCGGAAAAAAACGAAACGCGCTGTGCAAGACGTGCCCGAGCGTTTCGCAACCTAGACAGAGCTCTTTTTGTTCTTTCTTTTTTCTTTTTGATCATTTTGCGATCCGTAGTTTGTACGCGCCATAGTAAGATCTGACTGAAACAAACTGCGACTGTAATACAAATACAGTTGCATGTTTATATTGACAAACAAATGTCAATATAAAATTACTTATTGAAGTTAAAGTATCTTGTTGTTGTTTTAAAGTTGTTATAACGTTCACACTTTTTTTTTATTAATAAGTTTTTAACTTTTGCACTTATTTTTATTCTCTCGGACAGAGTTAAAAATAGCAGTTTATTTCTAACTGTAAAAAGTTCGACATAGGTACAGTGTATCTTTGAAGTGATGAAGTATCACTTTTTAAGATATCCATAAAATATAGATTATAAATTTTATTTTATAAATATGATGTATTTCGTTTTTGTATGATACGTTTTGAAACAATATTCTTTACATAATTTCACATTACATTATAAGGATTGTTTAATTATGCCGTTTAATGATGTTTAAATTGTTTTTGCGTTATCAAACCACATTTCGCTTATATTTTTATCTTTAATAATTGCATGCAATAATAAATATATGTCGATAAGATTGATATTCTTATGCGACGGCACTGTGCCATCGATGGACCGTAACATCGAAATTCGCGCGACTGTGTCATAAACAAACCGCAAAGTGTTAAAAGCAGGGTTGGAAAAAATCATGATTTTTTTAAAAAAATCCAAAAAATCGGATTTTTTTTATTTAAATC
>JANQDE010000033.1:1460845-1566976 GCA_037157785.1 Cephalotes varians
GATTTAAATCACTGGTTTTAATCAATTGATTTAAATCATTCCAGCCCTGGTTAAAAGTACGTATTGTTTTCGATTGTGCTCCGAATAATTTTTAAGAAACATTTTGTTTTGATTGAGTCAGAGTGTCAGAACTCTCGATTTAAGCCATGTAATAATAACAGATTCCTGAAAATTCAATCTTTTTTCTTGAAATGAAATTTTCAGGTGAGTGAGATAAGAATGTATGCCGTATAAATCAAAATGTTTATTTAGCAGCCACGTAGGTGGAGAATGTACGAGGGCGAAACTATATTATATAGCTAAGGACTTAAAGCCCTTCGCTAGTAATTTGCGCTCGTCTTTGTTTCTCTGGCCGCATATGATAAATATTACATAAGCGCTGAAGAATATTTTTTCCGCTTTTCTATTTTCCTCGAGATATCTTAATGAAAAGTGTCAGGTTAGATCCCGAGGGTTTACCTTTTTTCCAAGGTGAAACAATGTGATCAATATTCCGAAATATCATTTCGGAAATGATCATTTTCTTTAGCAAGTAGTATACGTAAGTTCACTTTAACTTATACCAGAAGTGATATTAAAGTATTTTATAAAAGTCTTTCTGTAGATTTCTCGGCGAAATTTAATCCATGGGTGAATTCGTTTATGCAGTCACTACTGCAGAGAGTATCATTTTATCTTCATTGTTCATTGGACGTAAACAAAGCTAAAAGGACATCTTCTGCAGCAGTGACTGCATAAACGAATTCACCCCATCAGTGTAATTTACATTTTCTTAATGGACGATCACATGTTTTTTGAATGAGCTTAACATATTGATATTTCCAGTAAAATTTTTTTTTAGACTCAAATTCATTTGTTATTCAGAATTGGTTTTATAGCTCATATAATTTTTTTTTATAGCTTTTCTTGCATTTACGAATTTTTTCAAGCAAATCTTGATTTATGTATAATATGAAAAAAATTCTTTGGGCGAAATTCATATTCAAATTTCACTTTTATTTTAAAATCTTAAGTAATATCTTAAAATGTTAATATGGCTTTATAATTGATTTATAACATCTTAAGACTATACTTAAAATAATCTTAAATATAAGAATGGCCTTTTATGAATACCGGCCTTCAAATTGTAAAGTTCTATTCTTTCCAAATTCTTACATTAATAAAAGAATAATTTTGAAGATTTTTTCACATTACACTGGTTGCATCTAAAAGAATCGCAGTAAGTTTATAAGATGAACCTTATTAATTTTTATTAGAAAATTTATTATAGAATTGGAAATATATAATAGTATACTAGAAATAATAGAATACAATAAAGTTGAAATATACTGAAGTCTTAATAGTTAATACGAGTATTAATAATTAGTACTAATAATTAATATTAGTTAATATTAAGAATCGAATATTAGAAATAATATTTCGATACTACTACTTACTAATAATTTCCAATATTTTCGTAGAAGTAATACTTCGCAACATTGCAAATTACAATGTATATATTTAAAGCGATCACTACACTGCTTTAATAGTTCATCTCGTTAAATAGCTTCAATATTGTTAATCTTATCTATGTATATAAAAATAAGATGAAATCGATGATGTTTTAAATGTCACGTTTTCTACTAGACAGTAGACTTTTCACAAGATGTACGCCTCATCAGGTACGCCCCCGGACAGATCAATTGATTTATTGAGCGCAAGAATTGCAATAACGTATTAGCGAACACATTCCGTTCGCGGGTGTTCGTGGGTAATACACAAATATATCGAAATCTCGATTTTCCGGATAGTCAGTCAACAATCGTTGGCGTCGGCACGTTGTCGACCTTTCTGCAACATCAAATTCCACCGATACGCCTGTCAATCTACCTACCGGCTGTTACGCATCGCGACGGTGCGGTTTATTTTCGATCCGCCTCATCGTGCATCTCGGAGATCCAACTTGCGGTGCACGCGCGCGATGATTCCCGTTCGCTAATTCGCGACTTCCGCGTTCGCGCGAATGCGAAAGTGTTCGGAAAGTACGACCGTTCCATTTACGACCGCTTCCGGGAAACGCGGTCGATGAAGAGAACGCGTGGTGCGATCTAAATTTCAAATGCGGGTCCACACACGCTACGCTCATCTCTCGCGAAGCGGATTACATTTTCTAAGCGTGAAGTTCCCGTTTCGGCGGAAACTACGGCCTCGGAACGTTTGCGAGAAAACTCATCTTTCGCGCCTTCTTACAAGGTAATAAACATTCGCAAAATTATGATGTGAGCTGCTTTTTTTAGCTTAAATATTACTCCGATATTAAGCGTTATCGCATAATATTTACTATCTCAGCCTCGTATCTCGCAATCAGTATAATTTTCTTGCTTCCGTTTAATTGAACTGATAATGAGATAACTTTCACATTTTTTAGGAAAACACGGATTACTATATTGCTGTAACATTTTGCGTTGTATTTGACATTTATCTTGTTATAAGAAGACTCATTTTAAAGTAAAATCCGCGACATTATTGATCATCCGACGTCTCTTGATGCATCGCGATTGATACAAAGTGCGTTTCAGGTGTTCGCCTCGAAGAGTCGTAAACTCATTACGTGTAATTGACGTTTATGCATCTCATTATTACACGGACACGTGCGGTAAAAGCAGGTCAGGTCGACATCACAGACGTGCCCGCGCACAGGTAGATCTTGATAGCGGGAGGACGAGCGTCGTTATCGGTTAAATGTCAAGTTCAATTCGCCGCGACGTGACGGATCCGAATGGATAAAGGTTGATTCGAACGACTCACGCTTTTCGTGGAAAATTACCGTGGTAGTAAACGCCCTGAATGTATATCCAGATATTACGCCGTTCGAGCGGATTATCGATTGCAAGGAAGGATTATTCGGCGGAGAATTGGATCTGTGATGCCAGGAAAAATACGAGATAGAATTGACCCTTTCACTACGGGTACATGTTTTATTTCGTCGCCTATTGACGACAGCTAACTGAAAGGCTTTTTATATTTATGGTATTTATAAGATTTTTAATACGAAATTAATTTAAAAAATTCATGTGTTACACAAGTGGAGAAAACACAATTGTGTTATAATATTGAATTATTATATAATATAATCGTTTCTATTATATTAAATTTTTTGTGTATACTTTTGTAACATAACATTTCGAGCATTGCTGTCGTGGCGTTATCTGACAATGTTCTATTTTTCTTGTTTTCTTTCAGGATTTTTCTGAATTATTATATAATATAATCGTTTCTATTATATTAAATTTTTTGCGTATACTACATTTTTATAACATTTTGAGCATTGCTTTCATGGCGTTATCTGACAACGTTCTATTTTTCTTGTTTTCTTTCAGGATATTTTTCTATTATTTCTGCCATTTTGTGTAAACACTTGTTATTTTTCCGGAACTAGCGTAATCCTCCGAAATTTCAGTGCTGCGTCAACGATAATTTAAGAATCCCTGACGTGGAAAACTAATATTATTTATTTAGGTTACTGCAAGCACTTAACAGCACATGGACGTAAAATTAAATTAGGGTGTTCACGTCAGTCAAATCGTTAATCGCACCACGCTTGTTAATTGCATCACGCGTAAGTCCGGATAAAGCTCGTGGACACCTTCATTCGATGTCGCGGTGTCGCGGTAATTGCATCATTTCGTAATGCCGTAATGGCGATCAATTACGATTATGTAACGGCGATTAATTTCCCGTGTAACGGCGAAAAGAATCAAAGGGATCGATATGACACGTCCGCGCCGCGATTTATTTTAATTGAATCCGCTTCCGAAGAGCGCGCAATCGATCACGCATTATCTCGTCGCGCGACAAACATTCGTTACTGCAATTTTTCGATACCTCCCAGTAAATCGGCGACGAGCAGCGTCCATTTGTCTTAACGGATTAATACGTTGGCCGGATAATTTGTTATTTTAACAATGAACGGTGGTGCAGGTCGAACGCTCGTCGATAATAATAACACCGGCGAGAATGAGAGAGAATACTCTCGTCTTATTTATATCGCGACATAGGCAATGGACGCGTTTGCGCGAAATAAAAGCCGTAAACCTCGGCGAGTGAATGTCAGTCTTGCGTCAGCATTTGCTATAAATTGCACAGCAAGCGGCGGATGATTCGATCGTTAAGGCATTAATCTGATCTGTTTTCGTCGAGCTGATTGGAGGATATAGCGTTTTTTTCCGAGAAGAAATTTTTGACGAACCGAGGTCGAAGTGGTTCACCTCCTTTATTGGTATCTTCTCCGCGTCGCTCGGGAAGGTTTATTTTTGCGTTCTTCGTAATCCTCGTTAAGAGTATCCGGAGCACGCACGGCGTGCACGAGGAAATGATTCGCAGCTTCCGACGGGAGCACTGCGCGCGGCCGCGTTCCACATCGCTGGGCAACGGTGGAAAGGAACTCCTTTGTGGATTCCAAAGGAAACCGTAGATGTGGTCGTGGGTCGGGATTTCGCGAGCCGCCGTCGTATTGTATTTTCGCTTTTATAGATAGAACGATACAGAGAGACAGAGAGAGAGACTGAATGAATGAGAGCATTATTAATTTATCTCGGGAAGGATCTGTTCAAGCACGGAAAAAGATAGTGATGTACCGATGAGGCAATAATGTACATAAAAGCAGGGCTGGAAATCATGATTTAAAAAAAAAAATAAAAAAAACGGATTTTTTTAATTTAAATCGGATTTTTTTAATTTAAATTAGATTTATTGTTTGAGTTAATTATTTTTAGTAATAAAAAAGTAATTAAATTTTATTACAAAATAATAAACGTGTTTTTTTTACTAAGCTTACTAAACTTTAATTTGTTGTAAATAATCAGTGATTTCAAACACTATAGGATTCAAAATAGTCAAGTGAAAAACGTTAATTTTAAATTAAATTTTATCAATAACTCTTATGAATAAAATAAAACTTATTTTTTAATGAATATATTTGAATTAAATTTGTACACATAATTTTGTATTCACGAAGATGAACGCATACACTTGAATATAAAAACTTAAAAACTAACTTAATTCTTTTCGTTTTCTAACGCATTTCTAAATTTCAAAAAATAAGAAAAAAGAAACAAAGAAGTCGCAGCACGTTGCAATCTCGGAGACACCAATATATAATTATATACAAAATGTGTCCATACATGTTTATATATCCTTCTTTCTTTTATAAAATTACAGCACAGCCAGTATTGGGCATAATTAAATCATAATGAAAATTAACAATTAAAATTTTTATCAAATTCATGATTTAAGTCAGATTATTTTTTTGATAAAAAAATCATTTGATTCAAATCGCGATTTAAATCACTGATTCTAATCAATTGATTTAAATCATTCCAGCCCTGCATAAAAGAAAAATAAGTGTTTATGAAAAGAGACAAAAGAAATAGAAAGCATAGCACGTATCCAATAAGAATAGAAGCGATGCAAAGGGGAAGGGCGGAATGCGAGATACTGTGTCGGCACATCGCAGCATTCGCAATCTCGACGCGTGCACCGTGGCGTGACGCGTTTCGCAATTACGTTCCGCCAAAGACGATGCGTTCCCTCGGCCGCAACATTGGCTCCTGTTCTCATCCAGCGCTAAATTTGATCGTGTACCGCTCTGTGTGCTCGCATTAGCGTTATCTTCGCGTTAGTCGAACAAAGTGGGGCAGGCGAGCGAAGTCGAGATCTCGTGTTTACCATACGTATTTTTTTTTTTTTTTCAAAGGTCATCGATCCTTCGAAAAGTGAGCGATAAGCGAGTCCTGCCGAGTCGCGCCTCGATACGATCGATGGACAGCAGATTCTCGCGCTCCAGTTACTCGAGTTTCTAATCCGATGTTCATCGAGAAAAAAAAATCAATTCATCGAGGATTATGCACGATTTCTATGCACTCTGTACACGCGACTACATCGTTCACTCGCGAGTAAAAGTTTGAATCGGAACTATATTTAGCGCGTGCATCGTGTTTGGTCCATTAGCTTCCCGCTATGTATTTTTCCAAAGCGATGGTATCTCTTGCCATTCTACGGAGTGTACCTTTTTTACTGCTGCCGATCGCTTCGCCGTCCACGGATGGCGAAGCGATTAATTATTGCTCTTACTAAGCGCTAAAAATAATAATGACCTCTTTCTCGCGCGGAATGGACCGACCTGTCGTACTTACACGACTGTCGTTGGATATTTCTAAATGATCGATCAGAATTCGATATTTCGTCCATTCAGCGTTATCATCACGGAAATACACGGAACACTTTTAAAAAAACGGATGAAAAATTCAAGAGCTGTGATACCAGCAAATGTGGACAAAGCGTTCAGTCAAAGTAAATCAATTTTGACGGAACGATCTGCTTATCTTGTTTGCGGAACGCGATAATCTTTCAAAATGTATGTAGTTCTGTGATCATGAGAATTTTAAATTTGCGAAAATCACAAGTGGAAGATAAATGGCTTTCGTTTCACGAGAAATAAAAATCTAATTTGAGATGAACACACCCGTCTTTCTCTTACACGTGTTATGTCAGGTTTGATTTGTGAATTTTGTATATAGGTCAAATTTAATGGTTATTTTACATAAGTAATGTTTTTTCCATGCTGCGAAATACGAAAAGAACTTGAAATGTGCGTTACAGCGGCACGAGATGAATCGAAGAGTGGGATACAGCAATTACGATGGCAAGATCGCCGGGCTTTACGATCTGGAGGAGACCCTCGGCCGCGGCCACTTCGCCGTGGTGAAGCTGGCACGACACGTTTTCACCGGTGAGAAGGTGGCGGTGAAGGTGATCGACAAGAGTAAGCTCGATGAGGTCTCCAGAGCTCATCTTTTCCAGGAGGTGAGAGAAACGCAACTCATTTCACAAAATGTCAATTCTGTTGATTTTCGCGATGATGCTTCAAGTTTTTCAGCTCATTCAGTTTGATCTTTTGCCATTTCTAAAGGAAATGAATAAAGGAATGTTCCTTTACTAAAAGTGAATACTTAAATAGAAAACCGGAATGAAGGCCATAAAAGGCCTATAGTTCTGAATTTAAATTCCTTCTTTTGCGCGTTTTTCTTTTTACTTTTCTTGTATCTTTCTGACACAAGGCTAAGTTACAGATTTATTTCTTGTTTCGAATGAGATTTCATGTTTAAGAAGTTTTAAAATTCCGTCTGTCACGTTTCACGTGACAGATAGAACTCTAATGACATTCTGACCATTGTTTCTATCTTGCACGACTCATGACTGTGCAATCGCATCAGAGTTTCTGCCAGTTTGATGTCTCTGGAAATGATAGAGTCATTAATGACATTCCGATTCGCGTAATATCATTTTGATGACTAGTTCGATAATAACCGGCGATCGAATCGCGTAGTTGCATTGTACGATAGACCTAATAGCGATCTCGTTAAGGTCGGCGAGATAATGATGCAAATGGACGACGGATAGAATCGTTGACCGCTGGATTTAAATTCGCTCAGGCGAAACGAACTTCATTTGCCTGTCCATCATGATCGCGAGTCGTTTGTGTCGCAGGTGCGGTGCATGAAGCTGGTGCAGCATCCCAATGTAGTGCGATTGTACGAGGTGATAGACACGCAGACCAAGCTATACCTAATTCTAGAGCTCGGCGATGGCGGGGATCTCTACGATTACATCATGCGCCACGACAGCGGCCTCAGCGAAGAGGTATTGTTGCACGGCCATTGTTGTTTTATTATACCATCGGTTTGCAATTATCGCCTGAATAGAGAATACAAGTTTAACTCTCTGAACAAATTTAGCTCTCAAAGTTATATGTTTGTAATATGTTAGTTAATATGTTTGTTGAAAGTAAATTTTTTTGGAATATAAGTTATTACAAATTTCTTGTAAGTTATATGGAAAATTATCTTCCAACTTTTTAGAAAAGTTTCTCTTATGTTGAATTTAGAATTAGTATAATTAAATAGCAATTTGATAAGAAATCTTTAGATATAATTTTTTTATTAAGCATATTGACTAAATTTTTAAAATTATGTGAAATATGTGATAATTATCACGGGATTATTATGGGATATTCCGCAGGCAAGATAGACGCGTGGTGTGAATCATAATATTTGAATTTTCGTCTCAGGTGGCCAGAACTTACTTTCGGCAGATAGTTCGGGCCATATCGTACTGTCATCGTTTACACGTAGTGCACAGAGATTTGAAACCCGAGAACGTTGTGTTCTTTGAAAAGCTCGGTACGGTGAAGCTTACAGACTTCGGGTTTAGCAATAGATTCTGTCCTGGTCAGAAGCTCGAGACTTCGTGCGGCTCGTTAGCGTACTCTGCTCCAGAGATACTTCTAGGCGATAGTTATGATGCCCCCGCCGTAGGTAAGCTTATTAATGCAATTAAGAATAAAGATATTATAAGACTTTGTTATTTATTTAACGACTTTTGAATTCTGATTGTGAAGAGAATTAGCGTTAAAATTATGTTTTACGACAAAAAAGTTTCGCTAAGAAATAAACTTTAAATTTGAAAGAAAAAATTTTATTTGAATGGTGAAATTGTTATACTCGCTTTGATGGACTATGTTTGTTGCTTCAATTTGTTACAGATGTTTGGTCGTTAGGTGTGATACTGTACATGTTAGTATGCGGTCAAGCGCCGTTTCAAGAAGCGAACGACAGTGAGACACTAACGATGATTATGGACTGCAAGTATTCGATCCCGTCGCACGTGTCCGACGGCTGCAAGCGACTGATCGCGAAAATGCTCGTGCGGGAACCCGAAGGCAGAGCGTCCCTCGAAGAGATTGCCGCGGATCCGTGGTTAGCGATCGGTTCCGACTTGGACACGATGGAGACGCTACCGCTCGTGTCGCGACAACAAGTCTCCGACGATCATCACAATCACATAATTACGAAAATGGTTAACGGTAACATCGCCACCAAGGAAGAGATATTGGAGTGAGTAAACATTAGGAAGAGATTTGACCATTTTGATCGTGCCTTTTTGCGTGTTAGTATATTTTAAGCATGCGTCTGCGGCGCTACGTTTTACTGGCAATTCTCATCGTGGATCTTCTTACAGCGCGCTCGACAAGAACGAATACAACCACATCACCGCGACGTATTTCTTGCTAGCTGAGAGGAAATTGCGTGCTCATCGACAAGAACAGATGCAGAAAACTCGACCAGAAGCTCTAGATGTTTCTTCGAGGTATGTCTTAAATATTGAACTCGTCAGTATTACTGCTACGTGTGACTCACTGATAAAATATGTTAGATCTAAATATTTATGCTACATGTTATCTTTAATGAAATCACTAATATACCAATGTGCTTAATTTTATGCAGCCGACAGGATGATCTGACATCAAATCTACGCACGGATGAGAACTCTCTGAATACTACCAACCAGTCGTTACTGACCGTGCCACGGACACCTGGTGACGTACCGCAGGTATTGCATATTCATCATCTAGAAAAACATCGATAATACGTGACTGAATGTAACATTAACGTTTTATGTAACACGATATTTATCGAATAGCATTCCTCGCGCGGAAAACAAAGATGATTGTTCTCGTTGCAGAATGTGCGTACGCGCAAATGCAGTATTGTTCAAGAGGAAGAAGATGAGGACGACGTATCCTCGTGCTCTGGCCGAGATGAGCGCGGCAGTAATTCGGCGCTAAATTCCTTTAACCGTCGCGGTTCCCGTTCCGAGGGAAAGCTCTCGCATATTTTGCAGGAGCGATTATCGCAGCTTCCGGAGAAGCACACCGGCACGAAGCCCGTGCCAAGTCAGCGGCATTCACATCAAAAAGAGGATACCGTCACGATCGCTGAATCATCGCACAGGGGAGAAAGACTGAAGCAGACTTCGAGAAATGAGAAAGATAACAAGACATCGTCGCCGATGCATCCAAAAGGGACAGACAAAGGCCAAACGGATAATGTACTCTTGGAAAAATTGCCTGTAACTACGCGGATTACCACGACGTGCGAAGAAAACTTGAAGAATCGATTAAGCGGTACAAATTCTCTATCGACCGGATGGGCGACTAGAAAAGCCACTAGCACGGAAGCTAGACCCAAATCAGTAACGGAGTGTCTAAAATCAACCGGACCGATACCGGCGAACAAGTGGAGAATGGGTGCTCAACATCATCGGTTCAGCGTGCCACTCACAGAATGCTCGTCAGTAATTCCTTCAAAACCGTCCGACGTACCTACGACGACGATGGCAACGACGACGACTACTACTAAAACACTACACGAATCGTCGACTGTCTCGATACCTCTTCATCCGATCAGCGACAATCAAGTGACATTAACACCTAAGTACAAGACTATGCCGTCGCCTAGCGGTAATTCGTCTGCAACGCAACTTACGCTCAATGAAATCCTAGAGGATGGAGATGGTACGCACTCCACGGAATGCGGAGACTCGACGACCAAATGTCGTGTCGTTAGGCGAACAACATATGAGCAACGAAGGAGCAAGTTCCACAAGACGCGCACGACCTCCTGCTCGAGTTCGGACGCCAGTGACGACGATAGTGAGAGTAGGAAAAAGAGGGCACACAAACTTGGCGCGTCTACGGGCAAACCGTTACCTCCGAGACGCGACAGTCACGACGATTCGAGTGACTCGCAGGATCCAGGAGGAAGCGGCGGCGGACGAGGTGGAGTCGGCGGAGGAGGCAGTGGGGTCAGCAATGTCGAACACACAACAACGGATACACCGACGACAACCGAGAGTAATCGAAACGACAATGGTAGCGGCACTAACACGACAAATACGAGCACAACGAATGGAGGAGGGCGACATCGGTGCACCGAGAACCAGGTAATGTTTGGCAGGAGACATCGCGCTGGTAGGAGAAGAGCCGGCGAGACGCGATTGCGTGAGAGCCAGTCATTGAATCGTATCACCGAGGTTCAGGAGGCCGAGGCACCCTCATCTTGTCACAATCATTGTCACGTGTCGCGCAATTCGACTGTAACTGGCACGCAGAATATCTCCTCATCGTCGGCGTCGTCGGTATCGCAGAATAGCACAGCTTCTCAGCACAATGTTCCGCCTGTGTCTCAAATGGCAATCACTACGGTACAGAAGGCGAAAGGTCTCGGGGCGAGATTGTTGCAGAGTTGGTCGCTCGGCGGCGGAAAATCCCTGATATCACAAGGCTCAAAGTCTGCTCGCAGCCCCGATGGAAAGAGTAACGGCTGTCAGCGGCAATCGGACGATTGTCAGACGATCAGCGGCGCCAACGATGAGCGTCGCGGCGATCACAAGTGCACGAGTCAAGTGGCGTGCAACGACAAGGAGAATCGCGGTAACGGTTCGATAAATCGGAACGAATGTAAAAATAGGAAGATCCGATTGTTGAGCCGTTACTTCGCCGTGCACAAGAAGCTCTGCGTACCATTGCCGGGTATTTTCAGCAAGGGACGCCTCTACAAAGCTCGCTCTTGCGGCAGCATCACTCGCGATCGCGTGAGTCCGCCATCGCCTAAATCGATGCTGCTGGTCGAGGACAAGTGGCGAGAACGTCGTCAGTGGTGCGATGCTGCGACGAAGCAGCATCGCGGTAGCGACGGCGACATAAATCAGAATCTAGGCCTCGCGCATCTCGTGCAGGAGAACATCAGTAAGGGCTGCGCCGGCATGCCCAATGTGTGCCACATTCATCTCGCGGACGCTTCCAAGTGTTGTAGCCTTTGTTGATGAATCGCTTCCGCTCGAAAGAGGCAGAGAACTCGAGCCGCGCTTAGATACGCAAGATGAAAGACACATATGAGCGTGAGTAAGTAAGACCAGGGTCTGTTCTCTGGTGCCAGTGGCATAGTTAGGTGGTATATGTACGCGGGACTTTTTTCGCGATAATCTTTTTTCGATCCTATTCGTATAATTTCTAGCGAGTTATTTTGTCAATATAAAAATATTATTATATATAGGTTGAGAGATCTGATATATATATTTTTTTCTTAAGAAGCAATCCAAAATGGCATAGATGCGTGTCTTTGACATTATTTTAAAGAGAATAATAATTAATGATTTCTAAGTGCAGAACCGAAGATCTGTTTAGGAACCATTTCATAAGCAATTCAGAGTGCAAAGGATATTCATAAATAATATTTCCAGAAAGATATGATCTGTTCCTCGCTGATGCCGAAGTAATGTTAAGTTAAGGACGCGCAACTGATATTCGCGCGAGTGGTAATCGCTAACTACAATATTAAGAATTACGTGGCTCTGGTCTGCCATCAACGTACTTGACTGATCACATCATATCCCCGCTGGTCTGTGGAGCACAGGGATCAAGACAACAATAAGAGAAAAGAAAGATGAAGCGTACCGATTTGTCGGTCGTTCTAAGAGAGCTGTATCTAGTCCATGTGAACAAACAATGTATTAAATATTGCAGAGTTTATGATTATTATTATATTATTATATTAATATTATTATTACCACTATTACTCTATTACTACTATTATTGCTACTATTACTATTACGGTCGCTATTATTGCGAGAGATCATTATCATCTTCATGCTATCGTTATTATCATCACTATCATTGTCATAATCGCTGCTTTCGTCATCTCTCTTTAAATATTTACAACGCAGAAAACCTAGCACGGTGTAATATATAATGCATCGCAAACGGTAAAACCTGCGTCAGCAAAGCAAATTCCACGTCACGATTGAAACTTGCGATCGATGCGGAGTTGTGCAGTGCGAAAAGTCTTCCTTGTCCCATTTTGCTTTCGATTTCTTCTTTTTCTCCTTTTTCATCCGATCCCTTCGTCTTGCTCTCTTCCCCTAAATGATACATCATTGCCTTCACAAAGCTTCCTAACTTATTAAGACGAAGAACAGATAGTTTCCAAATGGCGATTGATTATATATATATATATATATATATATGTCAACGCAAATTAACATTGGAGAAATGCGAGTGTTCAATCCGTGTAGCTGATGTGTTGCGTCTAAGTGAAAGGAAAGAAACAAGGGAGAGAAACTCGCTCCGCGGTATTTGTATACGTTAAACCCGGTGCGGGAGTAGAAGTGTTCTTGAGCAAGCAGTGTGCGACGTAAAGCCCACCGAGTACGTAAATACTGCTCGCGGATATTAGAAGCTTAAGGGTAAGGCTATAATAGCAATCGTCATTTATCGATACATTCTCGTAAATTTAAATAATCGGCAGCGGACAGTAGGTGCAAGATTTGTTGAACGTGCTTGCCGGTTAAGCACGTCGCGACGTTCTTCAACGAGCGGGTACCGATTGATCACGTGCGATTGGACACAGTAGTTTCCGATTAGTCAAGTATAAAAATAATTAGTGAAATAGAACATCGGAATTGGCTGTGGTCAATCGCAACATGATCAATCGGCTCCCATCTTTCTCCGATCATTCGGGTGTTCGCGCCACGTATTAATGGTCGTCTGAACGGATACGTCATCGTCATCGTCTTTTTATCATCGTCATCATCGCGAATGTTATCCGCTACTTAAAAGTGCGTGTTACAATCGTAAAGTAAGAAATACTTTTCATTATGTAACGGGAACTCATTCGATTTCATTGTTTCTTTCCGTCGCGATGTAAACGTCTCTTTTTGCAATATCATCATCCGATCATTTCTATCCCGATTCACTCTTTTATTGCGAATCTCGATCGAGTGCTGGACGCTCGACCGTGATGGTTCATCTCACGAGTTCATTCGCATTTTTCAGCTCTACCGTTTCATACATGTATGCCACATACGATGTATTATATGATTAGGTTGAAAGCGTAAGATATAAGAAAGTGTAAGCTCGAAAAATGATACATGATTGTAGGATGATGTTAACATAAGGCAACTATCGATTCGCCGTTGCTCGTCAAACCCGCTTGCTCCCCGTTTTTCGCCTTTAGGTTCGCGGCGGTCTGTAAGATGTGTCGATGTAACTTCTTTGATAAAGACTGAGAATTCCGCAATGACTTCGATGATATCTCGACTACCAGCTACCTGCGCGTCGCACGATGACGATGACCTAACGAGACCAAAAATAATAATTCGTAAGATTCACAGACCTAAGTTTGCGCTAGCTACAAAGTGCAATACAAAGTCGTACAAAGCCAAGTACCTTGTGTCGGTGTAGTCGTTGATTTAAAAAATCCGACTCGATTTTATCTTTTTCACCCTGTATTGTAGCGTATTCAGCAACTCGGGAACTACTTTCAAAACTCGGAGCTAACAATTGCGGTGTACACATGGGCATTAACGTTATTTCGGTGCATGAGAGTAATAACTCGGGAACGATAGGACTTTAGGGTACAAGAATCCCTCAGCTGCGAACAATCAGGAAAATTATGTTGCTGTAATCGACGACGAGAGAATTGTCTATAGCGCGAATTAAGCTCAAAAAGGATTTCCTCGCAGGCGCCCCTAAGTCACATACGGCTTGTCTCGGTCCTATATTTATGTAACAAAACGAAGGCGCCTTTCGCGTAACTCGAACAATGTATTCTGAAGTCGCAAATAGAGCAAAGTGTCTCTTCCATGTACATATCTTTGGCATTTTCCTACCCTGGGAAAACCGACTTATCCTAGGAAAGCTATTGATAAGTAAAAGAAAGAAAGAGAGAGAGAGAATGAGATATTTTCGTGCTATAATACGGATCCATTAAACTGGATTTCCTGAAATGCGATACATGCACATATGTATATGTATGTCGCGAAATTTAAGTGCAAGTTGACGTATTACATCGAACGCATGTGATTCCATTGGGAATCTGCCGGCTTCATTGCTGTTGTGCTGCTCGTGTTAGTCGCCCATCTTCCCCGTTTTAATAATTCCGCTGTTTCGAACGCGCTGCACCGCAAGAGTACGAGAGAGAATTTTCTAAAGTATTCTAAACGGTCTACTCTTTTCACTCGTTCTAAACGTCTATCCGGCCTGAAACAGACCAAAGTTCCCTTCCGTCATTCCCCGTAGTATCCGACTCGTCACCCCGATTTACTGCCAGCTCAGTGTTAACGATACACCACTTTGCTAAACCGGTATAACATGAGATCTGTAAACCGCCAAGCATGAGCGTTCATGCACTGTGTGCCCAGACGAAATAAATTGAAATGATAAAGTTAACACCTGCCCCAGATTTTCATATTTCACCCAATATATCTTTTTTTTTTTAATATTATCTTTCCCGACATCCTATCTTTTATGAAAAGGAAAAAGTAAATGACACGTCAGCAATTAAGTTCATGTCAAATTTTTATATTTGTAGGTTTTGTTCGTTGAGATAACATACAATATAATATTAATCTTATATTCTTATACTTCTTTGAAATAGCATTATATCGTTAGTATTTAAAGCTGTCTATTTATAATATCTTACATGACATTTGTATCAAAATGAGAAATTCATCATAGGCACTTCCTTATAAAAAAGAAAAAATATTTACAGCAATAGAGAACGAATATACTCGTAACAATATATCTTTACATAACTTATACTCTAGAAAACTTATAAATTAATTTGTTCGCTAATCACTTCTAACGATACACATCGTAAAGGGTACGTCTAAGTTCAGGCTGCCAAATCAACATATTCGCAACAATTATACGAGTATCTATCTTTGCTAGATTTATGTAGAAAAAAAACTATCTTGTCATATAAAAATTATTTTTAGAAATAGGAACTTCGAAAATAGAATGATTCGTAACATTCCTCCTAGTCAGTCCATTGATCGAAACAACCGAGTGTGCGCATCATCACATTTCGTTGGTATGGAAGGATTTTGATAACTGTGCTAAAGAAGACTTGTGCGTATACAAAAGGAAGCTATTTCTGATCCTTTTGCAATTTCGCGATTGTCTCACGAAGATCCATTATGTTAAAATAACAATTATTAACGTTTTATGAAAATTTTAAACATTGTATGCCGTATTACATTATATTACATTATATATGCCGTTCGTTGTATTGATCAAATATCGAATTTTCTAAACTATATATATATAATCTTTAAAAAGAAAATCTATTAATTCTTAACGCTTATTATGTGGTCTCAGCATTGTGTTCCAACTGCCTTAGAGCTTTCTTGCTGTTCTCCACGAATTCCTGAATAAGATTTTTTTTTATAAATGACTATAACGGTTAAAAATAATGATAATACTGACATGCCCATTATAATACAAACCATCAAACCGCGGCTCATGAAATAAGGTCGGCTGATGCCATCATTCTTCTCGCAGTCCTCACAGAAACATATGAATATCGTGTCAATGATCATCTAAAAAAATTATCATAAAGATTATACGAATATTATTTATTTCATAATATAATTTGTTAGATTTCTTGCTTTGTACGTCACTCACCTCATAGATGGATATGAAGCAATGCGAGACCAGGAATGCGATTATTCCCGCGAGAGTGATTGGTATCCAAGGATGATTAAGTCCTTCCTTCTTCTGCAAAGGATTAAAACTAAAATGCTTAATAAAGCCCTTGAAACATAAAAATACGGTACAATTAATTTACCTGTACCTGCATCAAATAAATTCCGGAAACGACTGTAAGAGTAACGACGAGGACTTTACCCAGAAACAGAACAAAGTCGCCGACGCTATTAATCGCCGCTACCCGCAAAATATTGCTGGACAAGACTTGGAACGCCTTTTTTCCACCTGTGCAAAAGTTGCATCCGTATATAGCTAAAAAAAAAAATTTTTTTAGTACATCAATCAATGAAAAATATGTTCTAATTTTTTAGCTAGAAATTGCAAAATTCATACAATATTATTAGACACCAAGATCCGAAAATGACCTTCACTTATAAAATTGTATTATCGATTATTAGTGTTTTTAATTTTTGTACTACAATTGTTATATATCACATTAGTCAAGAAATTAGAAAAGGTTTTCTAGTATCAATGAGGGATTCAAATCTATAATTATGTCATCATATGTCACAAAAATGTATCGCAGTTACCTGTTTCGATGTAAGCATTTCTAGTGAGGAATTTTAAAACACACTCGAAACACCAGAGACAACATTGGCAACACCATAATATTCCTTTCACGAAAGCGTTGTCGTATTGCTTCAGATGTTTTTGGACAAAAGAGATCATGGCTCTGATTACTCGAACGATGCCTATTATCAAAGCTCCAAAAGCCACGGTACCTAAATGATATCTTATAAGATATCCAAAGCCTTTCGCTACTGGTAAAGAAAGACGTCGTTTGTCCCTGTTAAAATACAGTTCTCTCTATAAAATTTTTGCAATACCATATGAAAGCATAATTTATATCAGGCGTATATATAAACAGAAAATCATTAACAAGAAATTTAATGCTTCGCGAAAATTTTCTAGATATGTATATTAGTAGATGATATTTCGAGCATCGCATAAAAAAATATCCATTTTATTTTTTTATACATAACCACAAATGAATAACTTTTCACTGTGCTATTTTTTAATTTATTATATCTATTATATCTATTAAAAATCTCACCTTGTAAAGAACCATCGGGCAACGGCGCAAGCAACAACCATATGCTGGCAACCCAAATAGAATTCACATGCCACGAAGAATAAAAACAGATTGTACCACCTTGTTGCCTAAATTGAAACTATTTATTATGAAAAGAGGCACAAAAGCAATATAGTTTAATAAATTAAATAACAATCAATACATGCGTATATAATACAGAATAAAAATAATATTAACATTTTCAATATTAAAGATATCCAATAATGTATCTAATAATAATTTTTATGAATTCTATACAAAACACACGCACACACATTCGAATACATAAAGGCAAAATATATAAAATTCATAAAAATTATTATTAGATATAAGATCTCGTCCAATGATTGAAAATATGAATATTTATTTATTTTAGGATATATAATCTTTATCAGTTGAAAATAAAAAATGCTCACGTACAATGAGTAATCCATCCTTCTTGAAATGAATATGTTTTTTGCTATTTATGTAAATGTCACCGGCGCTCTCGATCCACAGCATACAGTAGACCCACGCTACTACCGTAGATCCGATCAACAGATACGTCTGAAAACAGAATTTCCGCGTTCACGAGACCAGCTCAATATGAAGTGAACCGCATTCGTATAATTGAAACGAGATACGCTCACATAAATCGGCTGAAACAACAATGCTGGCATCGAATATACGGCTTTACCCGCCTCTCGGAAAAGCTGCATGACTAGCTCGATTCTCTTCCTCATCACTAGAATCACCAAAAGTACGATGACCTATGGCATATATATGTGTATATGTATATATCTGCAAAATTTTTGCGAACATAACGTCGAGTATGGCAATTTTCCTTACAGCAACGACTGACATAATAATAGAGTAGATGAAATAAGGTTCTACGCTGGAATCCTCCGGGTAGATTTCGTTCCTTTCCAAACTCTTTTTCTCACGATACCATGCTAACCTGTGCATACAAGATTAAACTTATTTCACTAGATTTAAATAAATAATAAGACACACGGGAACGATTTTGCTGGATTGTTTAAAAATTTAACTAGGTCAATCTGAAAATACCGTCATAATGAATCATTAAAATAATTACGTAATTACTATAGTTCAAGCTAAGTTGCTTGAAGAATGTCAAAACTTTGCACAGTATTGTTTATCATACTTCAAAGTTTTACATAGTTTTTTGATGATTCAACAAAATTATTTTCAAATCTGTATGTAGTTAAATTCTTAGCAAAACTGTTCTTTCTATATTCTATTTGTGTGAGAATTTTTAAATTGAAAAACTTAAGATATGATTTTTACCATCGCGCTTTGATTTTCATAAATTAAGATAATTTCCTTTACCAGAGATACGTTGTACCACCGATGCAAGCCACAACTACGCCGATCAATACGATATAAATGACATATTGTACCATATAGCGGAAAGCCACCAGGATACAGAGAGAAAGTGCTGAAAAATCGTCGATCGCAATCAATCACTCAAAGCCCATTTTGTGTCGCGCGCAGAGAGAGAAATGATATAAGAATTTTAAATCGAAATTTAATACGCGAAAATCATATTCTCGATAAGATGGAAAGATTAATTAATACTGCTAACATGGAAAATATTTGAAATTTCTTTCTAAATTCCAATTGCATCGTGCATTTGTTTAAAATCCTATCAAATTTAAAGAAAATGTTCGAGATTTTATTTAAGATATAGACAAACGTATAAAAAGAGAAATTATATATAGAGAGTGAAAAACTGGAAGTCGTAAATGATATAATTTAAAAATAACATATTAATACATATTTTTCTGGAATACCTACCCAAAGCTATAAGCAAAAGATAAATCAATTCGCGCCATGCAATTCCCAAATCAGTAACTGCGTCCTGAAATAATGATATTTTATCGATTATTTATTAATTATTTATTTGAACGAGATACCGCGCATGCCATATATTGCTTGCAAATTATTCTGTTTGAATATTTGTTTTATTTAAATTAATTGATTTAAACTAATTTACTTATCCCAAATTTTAGTGGACGATTTTCGCGTATTATGACGAAACACTGTATGAGAATAAATAAATTTGAAGTTTAATTTAAAATGTAACATGTTATCGATTCACCATAAAACATTTAAACTAAAATAGATTATTTCCAAGCCATTTTTAAAATAAAGCTCAATTATTGCTCAACATGACACATGATATGTCTTCCTAGAATGGATATATTCTTTCTTATTTTTCAATCGATAATGTTAGAAAAAGATTAGATTTCTATGAAGAGAAGGAATAAAATAACATGAAATTGTCGGAAATTGAAATAAAATCTATTTGTTATTGATCCGGAAATATGATCTAGAAATACATATAAGAGACATCAACGGAAAATAATCTAATGATGTATGTTTTTTTAACTCAAGATTTAAGTTCTTAGCAAAACAAAAAGCTGATGATTTTGCGCAAGGGATAATCTCGGAAAATGTTCTCACAAAGTCACTTACATTGTAAATGCTGTCCAAACGAAGGGTCCTTATTATAGAATTGATAGTTTCTGACACTTTTTTGTGTATACAGCGATTTAGGAAAAGAATTCTGTGAAATAGAAAAAACGAAAATTCATGTTAAAGAAAATCGTTCGAGAGCTCGGAAGAGAAAATGGTTAAGTTTGTATTTAGTGCGTGAAATGATTGCGATTTCAATAATCATTCAGATTAATGTGTAACACATAATTAGAAACGCAAGATATGAATGAGTTTCAATTTTACTAACTTGGTCTCATCTTCTGTGCAGTTTGGGACGCACGTACGTTTCTTTATTCCATTCGGTTCGATATTAATCCTAAGATACCTAATAGAATATATACAGAATATAAATTATCAAATTAAATTATAACAATCAATATGATCAATTTTCAAAACCTTTCATTACAATCCGATAGCGCAACAATCAATATCAAATCAATAGTTATATGTTTACTATTATTGTATTTTATTTTTGGCTAATTTAGTCTTTTTTTATTGATTCTAGGCTGTGTTCATTTTTTCAAATAGGTCCTACAGTACAAGTTTTAATTATTTAATTGATTTGCTAAATTTTCTTAATTTGTATCATTTATTTTTAAAAAATTGTCGAATTTTTACATAATCCCGCCTCCGATACATGAGTTGTATAGTGTTGAATCGCGAGGAAATCTGATTTAATACAAATGCTTCAAAGTGCACTCACGGTTCTTTGGTGCGGTCGGCACCCTTACACTCGAATTTCGGATCATTTTCGTGCGGGGTTACGCGGCCGCAGACATTTCCGCAATCGTCGTATCCATATATCACGCGGTAAATGTCACCCTTCTTCACCACATTCGTCATCATGAAGGCCTGCACGCGCGAATTACGGAATAACATTTAGCGAATGTATTGGCGTCATAACGCGAATAGTAAAACAACATCACTTACGAAACCACCCGCCAGGACGAGTAGAACGAGCAAAGCCAGAATATCAGTGCATGATCGGTCCTTTACGAATATCTGCTCTGAATAATTCGATGGCGAGTTTTGACTATCGGGTGTCTAAAAAGGAAGAATTATATAATGATAATCAAAATTGTTAAACAGCCAATTGAATATTTTATTCTGCTTACAAATGAAAAATTTAAGAACAAGCGCTTATAAAGAAATGAAAGCGTATTAATCAAGCCGTCAATTGTTTATTACAGAGAAAAAAAATTAGATCAATTAATTTTACGAATAAAATTAATCATAAGAATTTAGGGCAGTTCAAGTTGCGTGTGTGAGGAACATTTTATATTTTGCAATGAATGTGTAATGTTATTATTTTTAAGCATGTTACATTCATAAATATACGGATCTTTCCCTAGTAGAAATTTCATGCGTTTTTTAGCAGACAGTGTATTAACTTCTGTCTAGTGACTGAGAAGTAAAATTATTCAGGATCCCAATTAAGATGTAACGCTTTGCCCGTAGTTACAAAAGGGGCACAAAAATTCGCAAAACCCATTTACTGAATAAAAACAGGATAATAAATGGACCATAACTGGACAGATGTCTACGCAAATTGCACATATTTTTCCAGAAAAATTGCTTCAGCTAGTGAATAAAACTTTATCAAGTTCTTGTTCATTTCTTACGCACAAATAATGAGAATACGGCAATACCGGACAGTAACTGTCTAGGAAAACTGCATACATTTCTACCAGGGTTTTTTAACTGACGTATCGGAAAAACATTTACCGTGGGTTCCACCTTGGACGAAGGCTCGTCCGCACAACCGCAGCAACCCATCTCTAGACTAGTCGGGGCGACTAGCTCTTCCAAATGATCGTGCTCGTCCTCCTTCTGGTCACCCTTCGACAAGTCTACCGCTTCCGAATATGCGCCAGCTTCAAGAATACAAATTAAAGATACGATTAATTCGCTACTGTGACATTTTTTTTATCGAATCTACAAAAGGCAATATCGCGTAATTACTTACAACACGATAAATATATCTAGACCGCGAACGAGATAATCGTGCTTTTTGTGCGATTGGCACTTGTAATGTTATCGGGTATCGATACATATTAAAATATACTTCAAGCTAGATTAAAAATAGCATGCGTGCGATGTCCTTCTGAACTGGAGATTTGTTGAAGCGAAGATACCGCTATACTGAATTGTCGTCAAGATTCAGTCGAGAACGAAAGTGGCATAAATTTCTAAACTTAATCCTCGATTAAGACAGTGTTAATTCTGAACATGCAGTTTGATTTACGCGTAAAATATATATATTAAAATAATTTTGCAATATTTTTGATGTGACTGTAATTCGATAACGATCACCGTTCCTTGAACGAAACTTGGGTCACGTCGATATCGATCGATTAATATGTCCGGGTAGTAGAAAGTTGCATGCTTGGATATTGTTGTCATAACGCCGATCAGAATCACGCATCATCCATGGTAACACACGCGAAACATAATTATGATTGTTCAGAAGTAGAACTTAGAAGATTGATTGAAATACGTCAAATTTTCTAATTAATTGATGAGAGATAAATAAACTTTGGCGATTAATTCCTTTCAAATCACATCGAAATAGTAAACTGAAGTGATAAACGAAAACAATTATAATATATACAATAATCATAATATAAACAAAATATTTACATAGTGCAATTGGAATTTAAAAAATTTCAAATAATATTTTTTCATGTTATATCAATAATATGAATATTTTTTCAGCACTGTGTTAGCAGTATTAGCTGATCTTTTCATCTTATCGAGAATACGATTTTCGGATATTAAATTTCGATTTTAAATTCTTATTTTAAAATCTCCTCTCTCTATCTGCGGCACTTGTAATGACACTTAACTTGTAACACGCCCTACATTTCTTTGTCCCAAGCCAAGTAGTAACATTACTAGTAATAGTTATAGTTGACATCTTTACGGACCATAAATTTATTAGCTACATAAGACAGATATTCTGTAATGAAGTGGCGTATAAGATTTATTTAGCGCAAAACGGCTCTCACTAACACTGAAAATCTATCACGATTACTAAAGATATACACACGCAAAAGTCACACGAATAGATATTGAGTACAGTAGGTTAATGTTACTTCCGTGTTTTCAGTCACGAAAGAAACACGGGAGAAGTTCTTATCACGGAGGCAAAAGAGAGTTTTAGTTTCGCGGCGTAGTGTTGAATGACAGTCGTGGTTACGGCTATTGCCTCTCGAAGACGTTACAATTACGTCATTACTTCCTGCCTTTCTTGCGGCCGCTATCTATTTCATTTGAAATTTTTCAAGTGAAATCGATCGCTGAATCACACTATAATATTTTTATTAAATGTCACGAATGATGTAATCATTTCACTTGAAATCAAATGATTACACATAATCCAATTATTTATTAATATTATAATATAAAATTAAAATATACATATATTTATTTATTTATTACTTCCGCGAAAGACGCATTTGTTATTTTTTTACATCAACTTTTTTACTACTTTTACGTCTCCTACTAATTTATATAATGATTGCACGAAAGTTTCATCTTATTATATCTACCTCGTATGGATTAACGATCATCGGCAAGATGCCATCAATCAAAAATTGATGACGTGGTCGCGACCGAAATTAAACTTTAACACCGCGATAATCAAATTGCTCTCCCGCGTGTGTGTACCGTGTCGCAGGGAATACTCGTTAGACGTAAGACGGATTAACGCTTCCCTGATCCGGTCGATATCGAAAGTCGGCGCATCGGCTTGTGAACACATTGTCCATAACTCTGTTCGTACATAGAAAGAACGATTTTGCTAAAGCATCTAAAAATTTGGTTGATACAGATCTGAAAAATAATTTTGTTTGGACTATCAAAAATAACACTAGTTTACAAAAAATTTTTTTTAATTATCTTATTTTAAATCAGACAACATGTTTTTTATAATTTGCTAACGATGCCGCAAGCTAGATTTTTAGCATGTCAGGTTTCCAAAATAATTGAATGTTAATGTGCAAAAAATAGCCTGTTTGCGATAGTTGACATCTTTTATGAAAAAGATTAACGTCATCTTGAAATTCTGATCGGAAGTCATAAATATATTGTTTCTTTTTAAAATACATTTTTTTATTTCAATATCTCACATTTTACCCGTGTTATGAAGGATTTAAGTACAAAGTTTTGCTAAGATATCCTTATAAAATGCATTCTTTTTTATTTTAATATTTTTTTTAATTTCATGTTATGAAGAATTTGACGGTTTTGCTAAAATAATAAATTTTCCGCCTATGACGATGAAGTCATATGTACTTATAATTTATAATTTATGACTTTCAATATATATACAAAATGTAATTTATTATGATAGATTCCGCTGTAAACGCGAGGAAGAATAATTTCTTACTTTAGTTTATTTCTAATAAAAATCACAATTTCGTTTATTTCAATGTGCTCTAACTACAAACTTACAATTCACAACACACAAACACATAAACAGCAGAATCTATCATACTAAATTATACTGTGTATCGATAGGCACAAATTACAAATTTTAAGTACATACGACTTTATCGTCACAGGCAGAAAATTTATTATTTTAGCAAAACCGTCAAATCCTTTATAACATGGAATTTAAAAAAATATTAAAATAAAAAAGAATGCATTTTATAACGAACAGTACATTCTTGACTTTTAATCAAAATTTTAAGGTAACGTTAGTGTTTCTTTTTACAAGAAAGTTTCGAATATCACAAAAAGGCCATTTTTGCACATTTTTAAATCTTATTTCGGAAACCAGATGTGCTGATAAAATTTGGCTGACGGCATCGTTTTCAGCATCTAAAAATCTATAAGAAACTTTGTCTCGTTCCAAAATAATTTTTTGTAAACTAATGTAACACATTCAAACTGGTAGCTAAAATGTTAAAATTTTTTGCAGCATTATTATCAACTTAACGTTCCACAAAATTATTTTGATGGTCTAAATAACAAAATTATTTTCAGGTCTGTATTAATTATTTTTTAGTTAAATTTTCAGATACTTCAGTAAAAAATCATTCTTTCCACATACGTTCAGAATTAAATATGAACGATAACGTTAAATATTATAATATATTTTACAGTACAATTAATCAGCGATCGATCACCCCTCTCGCAACGATAAAGTCAATTTATGCACATAAATATAATATATCGTACAAGTAATCATTTTTTATTATTTTATAATGTTTTTTCAAGTTCTCGTTGCATGTCATAAGGTAAACGTTTTTTCTTGTGCGAGTGTGCGTTTGTGTACAGTGAAAGCCCGCAGCTTGGCTATTCCGGAGTAACTTTTCCCAAGGAAATTGGTGATTCATCGCATCGCTTCTTGCGCGCGATCCACAAGTGCAAGAAGCTGTAAATGTTTACAGAGCAAATCGACGTAATCCGGTACGGGACATTTCGGGTTTGCAGTTTCGGATGCTCTTCTATTTGACTTAGGTTTAGCCAGGGATTTCAGCTAATATTAGACGATTCAGCTTGTCGCACATATTACGTACAACCATTTGCCAACAGTACACCGCTGTCTTACATGCCTCAATGAAGTTACTCTGGGTGCACAGTCGCGAGGCTACGTAATCAGAGAATATCGAAAAAAAAAATCACCGATAATCTCGGCGTTAGCCGTCGGCATCGCGAATTATTTTCGCGCTGGTGGCCTGCCAGCCTGGGATCTATTTTCGCGTGTCCAAAGGCATCGCCTGTAGATTTCAGCGGAGTTCCCGCAAAGTTATGAAAGACGTATTTCTCGAAAACTTACGGGCATCAAGCGGCGGTATATCTTTTCAATGAAACTTCGGTGAAAAGACGCTCGAGAGGGTTCTACGCATTCCGGTAGAAAAATTCCGGAGGTTACGGAGTTGCGGATTTTTCTTACGGATCAACCGACGCTTCTCACCAGCCGGTGAGCTGGATACATAATCTCGTCTGCCGGCACGAGCAGCGCGTGGGACGAGAGACGCATGCGAAAGGAAAAGAGAAAGAAAGAGGAGGACTTAGACCTTACATTACGAATACATCGCATCGCCACAAGCCTTTCGCACGCTCGCAACGGAGGCCGTACGGGACAATGGAGAAACAGCTAAACGACGAGTTAGGGCGATTCTTGTGCTAATTATACACTCGAGGAATTAAGAATCGTGAGTCACGCTTACACAAGTCCGCGAGCACGGTATCCTGACACATACACAATAATTATATGTTTCTTTCAACTATTATTTGATATCATCTCTATTTCTGTGTATCACGTTAACTATTTATTTAACATCGCTTATTAGTAATCGTTTTAGATTCATGAAAACTAATCTTTAGATAAATTTAGTTCACGCTATGAATTAATCCTTCAGTTTAATCAATAATCGCACCTTCTCTTGTTGAGTCGGATCAACGTGTATGTATGTCACTAAAACCAACAACAACCTCGACTACGAATAGATCCCACAGACGCACTAGATCCCAATGGAATGAAACGCATCTCTACTGGTTCTCACAATCTCGTCCCCTCTCCAAGTCCGGTTTCTCCTTGATGACAAACTTATCGAATGATGTTCTTGTATAATAAAGTTATGACGATAATCGTAATCATACGTTATTTGATGACAACATTGCTATTGAAACACGATATCTGAGAGATAATTCGATTTAATGATTTTACGAATTGCATCTCCGCAACTATCCTTGAAACGTTTCTTACACACTTGGCGTCGCGTATCTTTAACATTTTACTTTCGCGTTCGGAGTTAGACATCACCAAAAAAAAAAAATAAAAAAATAGAAAATACGTGCAAAAATTAAGTGTAAGATCAAGAAATAAATAAAAGAGTCATACAGTTTCAAATTCGCTGAAGGAAAGAAGAATAGCTTCGATTTGCTTAGCCAACGGTGACGATGGACGGAAGGTTGAGATAGGAAATGCTCAACTTCTGATACAAAAGAATACCTGGACACTGTAGAGTATTCAGTTTCCAATTGGACCAAAGAAACATGGGGGACGGTTCGCGAAGAAAACCGAGCAGAACCCGAAAAAGCCCGGTTTCCTTGTCGCCCTTTGTTCCTGATCTCGTTATTCATCCCCATCTGAATTGAGCGCTTCAGGTATATTTTTAGTTTCCAATTTCCGAAGATTTAGGCTTGTGGTCTCCGAAGTTTAGTATTACTGGATCTATGCACGGAAAAAACCGGTTTTGACTGAAATACAGATCTGAAAATAATTTTGTTTGAACCATCAAAATAATTACGTAGAACACTGGTTGCTAGAATGTTGAAACTTTTTACAGCATTGTCATCAATGCTTAAACTCCTCTGCATAATTATTTTGATAGTCACTATAACAAAAATCTTTCAGATCTAACTCAATTTTTAGTTACTTCAGCAAATTGTTCTTTCCGTATGTATAAAAGAGATCTTTCAATATTGTTGAATTCATACGCGTAATACACTTACTATTACAACTTTTTAGCCATACGCAAAAAAATTATTGCTAATCTCGTTTTAGTCATGCAACTTTTGTCGATTAATATTATCATTATCTTATAATTCCTTGACTCCGTAAAGCGCTTAATACACATGATATATCTTTGTTGCTCATCAAATATTAAACAAAGATAAAATGATGCGTCATTTCATCTTTGTTTAATATTTAATGAACAAAGATATATGCGCATCATGCACTTTATGGAACTAGGGAATTATAAGATAATGATGGCATTAATCAACAAAAAGTTGCGTAACTAAAATGAGATTAGTAGTGATTTTTTTGCGTACGATTAAAAAATTATAATAGTAAACATTACGCGTACGTACGGAGTCAAAAATATTGAGAGAGATCTCTCTTATACATACGGAAAGAACAATTTGCTGAAATATTAAAAAATGGAGCTAAAATGTTTTTGTTATAGACCATCGAAGTAATTATGCGGAAAAGCTTTACGGAACGCAGCCAATAACGAAATCGTTAGAGAACAGATGCAAATTGACAGACAGTAGCTACGTCAATCACCAAGTTGCTAACGATTCATAAATCTCTTCTCTTTTTCTTTCTTAATGATTTACGCACTCACCGGATGATCAACGCATTCATTGATTTCAAGGTCAAAACTGGTTTCCTACTAATTTTCATCAATCTCATCGCTTTCATAATGAACTATCTCGATGAAATAATAACGTCCAATCTGGAATTCTCGTGTAGATGCAAAATTATCGCTTCCGGAATTGCGCAAGAAACTCGTTTGCCCACTAACGATATATTAGGCTTAAAAGTTAAATCGCTCTGCAGTGACCATATATAACGCTTCGAAATGGAGCAAATAATCAAATAGCATATCAGGCCAATCAATCTCTATACACGACGATACAATTTATCTGGAATAATGCTCATTTCACAAACATATTTAATGAGTGTAATTAATGAGCTCGATAATGAAGAATGAAGATATATATACATGTTACATAATAATCGATTTAGCTGTATTTATCGACTAGAAGATAAAAATTATCGGATAAAGAGATTTTAAAAATAAAAATTTTTTTACAAATTATAATTATATGTTTTTAATTTATACTTTACTTTTGTTAAATAATTTCATCATTTATTTAAATTTATTTTTTATTTTAAAACAATTTAAAAAATTAAACAATTTAAAATATAATTCTCACAGATTTTCTTAATATCTTCCAAGAAATGTGTTTTCTCAAAAATAAATGTTTAAAGATAATCTCTGGCTTAAGCTTATTTTCTGTATCAAGCTTAACTTCGACATAAATCAGAAATAATAGTACTATATAAGGATTATAACAATATACATAACCGGATGTAGGTCGTATCTTGATGAAGATATTCCTCGGCGTCATTCACGCATTATAATAATCCTATGTTCTCCGTTCTTCAATTATTCATGAAACTCGCTCCGACTTTCCTGCTTAGAACTTCTCGCGGAAACATATCAGTACTTTCAATTCGTTCTCGAGGCTTCATGCGTTTCCGGATTTTTGACAGCGAACACAACTCGCGTACAACATGTGCTTTATATCCTCGTCATTCGAACTCACGTAACCCTTGGGTTACGATCGATGCACTATCAACACAACTGTCTGAAGATAGGCTTGTACGTTTACATTTACTCTTTAATATGTATATACTATACTCTTTTTTTCAAGAAGATAAAAAGAAGCATTGTTTTGTCTCGCAAAATGCAACTCTCTGAAGACATTTAATCTTATGAGATTCGTGATGGGATTATACTACATTTTATATAAGTGTCATGTCATCTATTAAATTAGCATTAAATTAATAATCAGTTGTCTGCGAATTATAATAAACTTTATAGCGAAGATTGCAAAATAAGAGAACAAGTTTTGTACATAAATAACGAAGAAATATAAAGGTTAGACTAAGAAAATTGAGGAGAGAGAGAGAGAGAGAGAGATTCTTTATTCAAGGTTTTTTTGTTTTCTCGTTTCTGATTCACTGACCTTCGGGGAATTCCTTGAATCTTTCGACATTATGCGTTCATCAAATACGCTAAGCTCCGATTAAAATTCAGGACGGGTACAACAAGTCATATACTCTCTAAGTTAGGAGAATGTTTGCATGTACAATGAATGTACGATGTAACAGAATTATTATACATAATTGATCGGTGTGAGTTAAACGATTTTGCATGCAATTATTAGTTCTTGCGTGCGAAGTCAAAGTCCGAAGGATATATAGTGTTGCTTGTATAAAGCATGTTTCAAGATTAATAGAGCGTTACCGTATTCTTAATTATAGTACAATTATATTCAATTTTACGATTTGTTTATTTCAATTTCCAATTGTTATTAATGGTAATATACATCCGCGTTAAAATAGTTAAAATACTTCTTTTGATTTTCTATGTCGCGTGTGTTATGTAATATCGAAAAAACTATTTTAACAAATGTACCTAATGTTTAACGAATGTACCTAATACTGCTGAAATAATTTAAAATTTAATTAGATAAATCTGAAAATAATTTTGTTGGATTATCAGATATTATGTTCAACCTGATCGCTAAAATGTCAAAACTTTCGCAGCATTGCTCATCATGCTTCAGCATAATTATTTTGATACTCAACGTAATTATTTTCAATACGACATAATTACTTTCATATCTATATTTAGATACTTCAGCAAATTCTTTCCGTGCTTTCGATTTCGAATAGATCGTTAACAATCCAAAATTGAAATGAACAAATCGTAATTTTTTAAATTATATTTGGCGCACAATTATGTTAAAATTAAAATTAAAAATACAGTTAAGTTCTATAATAGATGTAATAAGCTTTAAGCCGTAAGAAATTAACCAATCATAATCGATTATTCTCTTCAATTCAGTGTGATTGATCAATTTCTTAAGGTTTAAATAAAATACATAATATAGCATATGATTGCTGGCCCAATGAGCATCCAGCATAAAATCGTCATTTTGATTTACATAAGATTCTAATAGGTCCAGCGGCCTTTTGTTATGCTTGTGCTATATTATGCATTTCATGTGTGAGCTTTAGGCTTTATTTAGGCTTTATTACACTTATTGTAGACCGAGACTAACGCTCTGTTATATGCTTTAAAAACGTATTGTTTTCGATTTTTCGTAATTGAATGTGTGCCGTGACACATTTGTCACGGCGAGCGTATCGCCTCAATCATCTTACATCACATGCATCCAAGGACCCGCGCATACGCGTGCACCTGCGCAACCCGCACCTGCGGAGATGCGAAAATATAATACAAAAAAGCGAATATCGTTCCCTCCGTGTGATATTCACTCGAAAATAATAAAAAATCGTTTTGTCCATCAAAGTAAAAAAAAGATCTTTAAAAGGATCACCAATATTCGTCGCTTGTGCGATAAATTATCAAACCAACGCTGATAAATATTGAAGAATTGTCAATACTAGAAATAACATACAGACAACTTTATAGACAGCAACATATTTCGTTGTCGATAAATATTGATAATATAGGTCACATTTTCACGTATTATGACAAATAACTGAACTAGCTTTCTTGAGGCCGCATGTCTCACTGATGCGCGTGAACCGGATAATAATAAATATTTAGAAATTAACATCCGTTTATCAAACATACCAACGGTGAATAATTGGGAAAATAAACGTCGATTGTTTGCAAATTTTTAAAAGTGACGATCGTCCGTTTGAAGAGCACCGAAACCGGGACGCGCGCATTCGAAGAACCGGGAGATCTTTCCATCGCCACGCAATAACGCCAAGCCGTGAACCATGTCATGATCTACATGTAACGATCGTGACACACCTGTGGGCGTAACTTGGGACGAACAAGAGGGGAAAAATACCGTACAGAAGCGTGAAAACGACAACGATTCCGACGAACGTTATTTGAGATCGAGCAGTTTGAGTTTTCTAGTCAACGATATCAGGCATCGTGTTATTGCACGACGTTTCTCAACGAGACTGAGCATGTGTATCTGAGTCACTCGAGAAAAACTTGCCTGTTCTGATTAGATTAGAGTGAGTACGGAGCAGCGGCCGGTAAACCGTTAACATTCCAGCGAGAAGGTACGCGGAAATCGCCATTGCCGTGCCACTTGAAGCAGATCGGTTCGCCGCATCTGCTCCAAGGTTTCGGCGAAGGTACTCGTTCGCAGTTGCAGTGATCTACGGATTGTTCCGGTCACCGTACGCCGAGATGTCGTGAATAGGTGTCGTTTATCTTCTCGCAGACTCAATCGGTTCTCCTCGCGCAAGCTTTGCTCTCAAGTCGTAAACATACCTCTCGGGACTCAACCTTCTGAATCTTCAACAGTGTTCCTCAACAGAGAATAGGTCCTCTGTCTAGACGACGATGACGACGGCACGCAGCACGCACGTGGCTCGATCTTGGAGAACGGAACGCTCGGATGCGACGCGGTGATCGCTTCGTTTTTGTTGCGCCGCGCGACTCGCGGCTCGCGACGAGTGCGCTCGCACTCGAGCTCGGGCACAATACTAACAGTCGCCGACTCATGTGATTACCAACGGGGCCTGGAGAACGGGCACTCTTGTGTGCCCGCCAGTTAACGATACTTCGTTGCAGTCCGTGCTTCATTCGCTATCTTCCTCTTTCACGTTCCTCTCTCGGGCACTCCTCTCTCGCTCTCCTCCCACTTCTTTCGGCGTGCTCCTCTCCCTCCCTTCGTCACTCTCCCTCACTCTTTCCGAATCATTCTCTTTGTCGCGTTGTCTGTTCGTCACGCACGCACTCACTCTCTCTCGTCCGACTACTGACCTTTCAGTTTTTCCCTCTGCGCCTCTTCGCTTCACTCTTCAGTCGTCTGTCCTCTCTCTGGTATCTCTTCCAATCGGGTCTACGAATTATTCGCGACGCCCGGAGTCTGTTCCATCAAGATCCCCGTGCGTTAAACGCTAACGAGTACGTACGCTAATCACGGCGGTAACTTCGTTTGCCAACTTGTCAGGGGCAATTTCGGGCACCACGCGATACCGTATCAATCTCACCCGAGCGATGTAAACATCTTACGCTACGCGCGCTGTTAGTTAATAGTTTGCGCTGCAATTCACGCCGTGAATTTACGTGGCGTAATGATTTCCCCAAGAATCATCCTCTCTCTCTCTTTTCCTCTTTCCTTTTGACAAATCTTGACAAGATATGCGCCACTTTCGCGCAAGCACCCATCTTCGTTGAATTACGCTCTACAATCTTTAAGTGATTTGATAAGATCTCGTGCAATGATAAATAACACGTCTTTTCTTTTTATATGAGACTTTAATGACACAGGCTCTCTTCGGAGAAACTTGAGCCAACTCCTCCCGGGCAATAATTACAAAAACCTCGTAATTATGAAAATATTTACCGCCGAGAAATCAAGAGAGCGTAAATAGATAACGGAGGTTTATCTTTTGGTTAATTTTAAAACGGGCTTTAATCGAACGGAAATTCCACCTGGAGGAACTCTTAACGGCCGAAGTATTTCAATGTTAAACATTTTAAAAATTGCAACGAGCGTTTGACGCGCCATTTGGTTTCCCCCGCTGAGGAAAAATCAATTTCCGAGAACTAGCCTCGCGGAACTTGTCATTAAAATTTTATAGCGTGCCGTGCACGGACGACACGTTGTAATATCGCGCATTAAACATGTCGAATGTGTCAACCAGCCTTTCGATTTGTAACGCGTTCTATCTGTACGTGGCCGGCATAAAGGACATGTAAACATACATAATTGACAAATAACACGAGGCGAGTAACAAAAAGCACAAACATTTCCGTTATTATTTTTCTCTATTTGTAATACTCTATACGTTTGCTGCGAGACACATTGTATCGCGATACCTTCGCATATATCGAATATATCTACGCACGGTTGTTCAGCGCTGCTGAAATTGAGGCAGCCCGAATTCCCGCATTTCCCTTTCGTCTAATATCAGTTAAACGAGACCGTCGAGTGCATTTCAGCAAAGCACTCCAGCGAGCAGCTCTCGTACACTAATAAAACATAACGGGATTCAGTCCGGTACTCGAACTCTGTAAGAAACAAGTTACGCTGAATCGTCGAGCGTCGGGCGCGCCAACCAGAGCCTTTGACCACGAACACGTGGAATTGTTCACGAAAAAAAAGCGCCTTGTGTGAATATTTCAGAGACGCTCTTTGAACGGGCAGCGTAATTAGACCGCGCTGGCTGTCCCGTGACATGAACTCGTCGAAAAATTCGATTGTCTCCTCAGGATCATCGAAAATGACAGCGGTCTTCGATATTTCAAACGTTCTCAGAGAAAAAAAATGTTTAAAAATTGTAATTTGCATAAAATTTGTAATTGACAGAAACTCACTGAGATTTTGAGATACGTTGAAGGCAATCGATAACAATATAGAGAGAGAAACACAGGCGCGTGCTCGTACGCAATCAGCCCGTCCATAATTTTTATCGGTTGTGCACCTCCTCCCGTCGAGGGACTGATTACCTTACGGCCGACGCTCCTCCGTTTCGCCATTCCATTTCCGTTAGACAATACGCGGTCGCGGTGGCCAGTTGAAAAATAGCGGTCGTTGCGCCGTGAATTTTTTATATGACGCGGACGAGCCAGCACGCGACATGTCGGGCGATGCGTTACGGATAACTCGTAACGTGTACGCTGAATAATAGCTGCTCGCGGAGGAAGCCGGGCTTTCGATTCCGCGGCGCGGTTCACAGTCGCGCCGCGAGACATGCTCTCGTACCGGAATGCAATTTGTATTAGCAATGATATATCGGTAATTGCAACATCACAGAGCGCAGGGAGCGCAATTGCGCTCGCGACAGAGATCCGCCGCTCGCATTCGCGTATTCGCGACGGTGCAGCGGAGATAGCCGTGTCCGATTATAACGACATTACCTTCTGTCATCGAACCGCGTCATTTATCGCCGGTTCTGCAATCGCGTTGCAATTATAAAGGATATTCGCTCTGTAAATAGGCTATCGTACAGTTTGCATTTACGAAAAAAATCGCTAGATTATACGCAGTACAACTTTTATACAATAAAATACAGGACGCGGTACAATAAAACTTTTGTATCGTAATCTGCCTCGTTCTCTTTTTATTGTAATAAATTTATTATAGTAAAAATTTCGTGTTTATATTATTCATTACAAATAATAATTGAATTGCATACATTATAACGTTTTCAATTGCGTCGTTGTGTAGCTGAAAAATGTGTGGTAAAACGTGTTGTGTGAAAACACGATAAATTATTTTTAATTTCGACACTTGCTTTTGTAATAATGAAACAAAAGGTATTATATAATATATAATAAAGTATTATATAAAGATATTATGTAAAAATTTTTTGTAAAATTATAATCGAGGTATTAAACGTTTTATTAATTCCATTTATTGAGGCGCATAAATTTTTAATATCTTAATGCACCGGCAGATAACGAGTAACTTTACATAAAATAAGACTAATGCGAATGCAGTTTCAAGATATGATACTTTTCAAAGAGAGGCGCTAACTCGGTATCCTTCCCCACCCAGGGGCGCTCTATAATTCATCGAAAGATACATTTTTCTGAGAGGCCCCTCGCTCGGGCCACGTAAATATTTATTTCCGAAACGTTGAGTTAAGTTTCTCGCCGTCTGTCAAGCTGGCAGAAATTGTTCCTGACGAACTCGCGGAACAACCGTGTAACTTGCGTCCCCGCGGAGGCGGAATACGTCCGTCTAGAATCCGAGGCCCTATATTCACATTGCACGATCTACGGTACCGAATATATTTTGCGTATTAATCTCGGGTATATGTATGCATTTATGTCCCCATTGTGAATTCCGCCTGTCTCATTTGTATGCATTTCTGTCGTGGATGGCGATCTCGCTCGTCTCACACAGAGACCGCGTACGATGTGTGCGTTCGTGTAAGACGAGAGGTCAAGAAGCGCCTGGAAAAGACGCGCTCTCCATATTCATCAGAACAGGTTCTTACCCAAAGACGCGCGGTAATCATGTTAATAGACCGTAATTCGCTATTAGCCTTCGGAAACGCAATTAGAATCGCATGACCGCGTTTAGCGCTAAACGCGGCGTGGCCTAGGCGAACTCGAATGACCCCGCCAGTGTGTTCGCCAGGTACGAGGTCATACCTGAGCACGCACGCGTAGCGGCTCCGGACGAGCACCCCGAAAACGACGTTAAGCCAGCCGCACGCGGTGCACGACGGCCGGCGTTGATATAGAGGCTCCCACACAGACGCGCGGTCGCGAGATAATTCACCACGAATGGGGTCCGTGAAAAATTTAAGGTCGTACTAAATTAAGAGAGCGGAGCCCGCGCGCGACACACGTCGCGTCGTTGCGCCCGGTTCTATAAACCTGAAACACCTGGCGAAACACGCCCATCCCGTGACGAATTAAGCCATTCAATTAGACTCGCGCGAAATACGTTCTTTCGGGATACGCCACGCGTGTCGCGCCGCGATAATGAAGAGGTATAGACACGCTCGTGCGTCGAACGCGCTTCCATCTTCCGTTCCCTTGCAGACGCACTCGATGACTTCGTCACGTAGAAAACTGAAACCTGTTTCGGACGATTTATATATTATATATTCATATATAAGCTCGAATAAAAATTGAAATGGAATCTTATCCACACAATTTTAAGATCTAGAAATGGAAATATAAATAATTAACAATAACCTTCCGCTCATCAATGCAAAAAACAATATTAAGTAACGGCCCAACTAACGAACAAATTTCGCAGATTTAAGCGCTTATTAAAATTTCATGTGTTTTATTGATGTTAAAAATAATAATCTTTATTCTTACTAATTATCAATTTGATATAAATCTCCGCAGTACATGTTTTGACTTCCAAAAATCTTCTTCAGCCACTCATCTTCCATTAGGACGTATTCGATATTATAAAATACATGTCTTGCTTAAATGTGTAATCCAAATCCGTTGTATCTTCATAAATCCGTCAATATGTTAAAGTTATTTAATGCTAATTAGTCTTGTGTACATTGATATTTGTGAACCAACAATCTTCTCCAATTATCTCATTTATATCTTCAATCATTGTTATTTTGAATTTTATAATTATTTACTTTTCCATTTATTATCAAGTAAATAAAATGCGTAGTCCTGTCTCTTGTAACTGTGATATTTGGAAATATAAATGACTGAAAAAAAAACTGAAAAGCTAAAAAAAGTGTACAGTATACTAATTATATTCATATTTTATGAGCGTATAAATATATTTTATCTTCGATTTTTTATTTTGGATTTGTCCTATTGTGTGCGCGCGCGCGTGTGTGTGTGTTCTTTTATACACAATAATAGCTTGAGAGAGATGTATATCTAGATAATAATTATTTAATTGATTACTAATTATTTATAATGAATAAGTTAAATTCTGAAGAATACAAATCAAAAAATAAAAATGCCAATATGAGCCAACATTTAGGTTAATCGTGTATATAAAAACATTTAGTTAGAAAATCATATAATTTCGATTAATTTGATTAGAAAATCAAATATTTTTCTCTTGTTTGGGCCATTTTCAATACATAGAGAAATATTAAGAATAATGAAATTCACTAGATATATAAAACTGTATAAATGATAAAGTTCAAATATAGCGTAATTGTTGTAATAAATTAAAATGGGATGCATAGATTATCATCAAATGATTCAGCATCATGAGAAATAAGTTGTTCAATAATAAAAAGATGATTTTCATTGTGCAAAAAAAGTTTCGTCAAATTCGTGCTTTAGAAAGAGAGAGAGTCGAATTAAGAGATAGTCAAATTAAGACATTATGAAAATAATTAGACGTAGGCAGTTTAAAGAAATGACGTTGCACTAATTATTAATTATTTCTTCTGCTTCTATTTCTATCTATTTTCGAAGCAAGATATTATCTATGTAAATATATGCGTAATTGGAATCTGTATTACGGATAACAAGTTATTAAAATGCGCGCGCGCGTTGCGTATTTTGTGGAGACAATAATTCTAATTTGTCAAATATATCTTCCGTGTTGTACGTTGCGTATCATATATCTAGAATTTGCGCGTCGTCTGAAGCGGAGTTAATCTCGCGCGGATGTGTAACTTTTATTTCAAATGTAACTTGCGCGTGTAATTTCAACGTTGTAACGTGTGAACTTCTCGGATCGTTATTTTCCAGTTTCAGTACCTTCCACGTGCAGAATACGCATCGGGAAATCGCGCGTCATGCGGCGCCGCCTGTGACATAACATCGTGCGTTTCACTATGACATTCTATGATATAGATCACAGATTCTGTGATTGCATGACCATGCCCGTTACCTTACCGTCGATGCGTGGCATCGATACGTCGAGAAAATTATCGACCTTCCGATGGCGCATGTACATCGAATAATTTCCCGCGACTGAAAGTCGATACGTTTCGCAGAAATGGCATAACATAAAGGATCGCGTTAGCACGATCGAGTTTTCTTTCATCAACGATATTCGGTACCGAGCTAAAGAGGACGAGCTAGAGACGTGTCCCTTTCCCGCGTGACGAAGCGGGAGTGCGGCATCTCGGAATGAAACAGGAGCGAGCAACGGTCGGATATCATATTTTACGCCGGTTTCACATTTATACATGAGTTTTGCGTCGGTCATGTAAAATGCAGCATGAAATGTCGCACGCTTTATTAGCTCGACATATATTTCGCGTGTACACAATAATTGAACGTAACTTATTCATGCGGGCGATGTTTACGGCCGTTAGTTCGATGATATAATTCGGTCGCTTTTGCGCCGTCGCGACCGGAAGACGGTCGGAAATGAATATTCACGAGCTTTCGCGCGCGTCAGCTCGGCGACCGGCTTTCTGGGCGAATCATCGAACGCTTATTTTTCCAGCGGTATTTTTTCGCCGGGGGAAAGGCGGCCGGGAGGGCATTATCGCAATTAATCAAACGCCGTATCGACCGACGAGGAGCGGACAAAGAGTGGTTGCGTCGCTGTCACGGCGCAAATTACAGCGGCGCGATTATCTCCGGCTCGCGGATTCGATTTGTTTCGCGTTAGGAATCGGCGGTGCGATGAAAATATCGGGCGTGGTATTTTCACCCGGGCGTGTATTCCTGGAAAAGCACCCAGGTGCAAATGGTGAGTCTGAACGCGAACTTCGGCTGTTAGTTGGCAAGCGCAGTTTATCTGGAACACCGTTTCCTCGTTGCTCGTGATGCTTCGCTGATGACCTGCTCAGCCAGTTTTCCTCGGCGCATGCGAGAGCAGAGGCGTAAATGTGACGAGTAACATGCGAGCATACATAGGTGCCTTCAACACGTTCTAACGTTTTACGTCACGTTACAATTTTAAGAAATAAATTGATATTGAATATTCTATTTTCAAATATTTTATTTCCGTCGTGACATATTTATGAAATGATATATTCGTGACATATTCGTAAATTCTAATTTCCCGTTAATTTCGACTGTTAGAGAGCAAGTGAGGTCAAATGTATCTTATTTCGTGTCAGTAACTCGTTACGAATTTAGATCTTTTTAAAAATTAATAAAGATTCTAGGAGAGAGAGAATCGGAGAAGATTGCGGTTTCTGAAAATAAATAATGTTGAATAATGCATCCAGCGCAGTGTTTTGCCGTGCATAGAAATTAGCGAGCTCCGTGCGAATTTATTAACATTGTCCAATCGCTTGGCGCGGTACGTCTTGCAAATTTGCCGAGAGCCTCGAGGGAGGAGTCGGCAGGTGCGTACGCAGGCGGCATGCATCCCCGGGACTCACCCTCCTCCAACAGCGACTCCATCGGCGGAATCTCTCGGGCAGAGGTCCAACGAGTTTCGCGAGAATTTCTACGACGGCGAGTATATCTCGCCCTTTTGCTGGTCCGACGCCAAGGATCTCGCGACGTATGTTCTCGGTGCTCGACGATCGATTCTCATCAGTCGCGGTACTCCAGATCTATCTCCACGTCTCGCGACTCACCGCGCGACTTCTACAAATACAATCGAGACCCATTTCTCCGCGACCGCGAGTATTAATACCGTGTCGAGTCAAAGGTCGAAAAAGTAGAAATAAGAGGAGTAAGTCCGCGACTCGGTTATTGGATTCGCGCGGTCGGTGTGTATTCGCGGGTGTGCATTGCCACGCACGCATCCACACCCGGCATGCACTCGCAAGAGCGACGCCCGCGGAAAGCAATTTCCCTCGGAAGATCGAATACGGAATACATTAACCGCGTTAATGCGCTTGCATTAAGATTTGTCGGTTGTTCAAGTTTGTCTCGGTGCGCATCGTTTTACATCTCTATAGGGAGAGCACGGTAATTCGCGATACGGATGGCGAACGAGCACGTAACGTAAATTGTGTATTCGCGCTCGGTCGCAATGATATCACCGCCGAGTATTACCGGAGCGATCGACAACGTTGGGAGGAACGAACGCCCGAATAGAAATTCAACTTTCGTGCTATAGCGATCGGTCTCGTCGAATTGTTTCGGAAGTTCGCTCAAGGGTTAAACTCGTGCACGAGTCGCCACGTCGACGCGATCTTCGAACGGGATTTTCGCGAATTCTCACGTGGCACTCGACTCGCGTGAAATACGCACGCGGCGCGAATTTTTCCGTTACCCCGAAGGAAGAATCGCCCGGACTGTACGGCGACCCTCATCCTTTCTCGAATCCCCGACGTGACGCCGCTCCGGTTTCCCGTCGCCAAGCAACAGAACCCTCGTTTGTGTGCGAGTACTCGCAAACTGGGCTGCGGTATCTCGTTCACCGATATCCGTGAGCGCCTGACGTATGCCCACACACCCATGGTCTGGCGCCATCGATTGCCAGCTGCCCCTAGCCTCGTGGACCAGATCCGAGGATCGGAAACGAGACGGTACTTCGTTAAGCATAATTTTCCCCAGGCGATAAATAAATATGGAAAAAAAATGGAAGAGAGGATCTTGTATAGTAATAAGTAAAGTGTGTAGTAAAATAATAAATATTTACGATACCCCATTGTTGTAAATAAATGCAGCAGTTACTTTCGTGAGCAATATCGAATAGCTAAAGCGATATTACAAGTGGCTTTCGATGGATTTCGATACGTGCGTTTGTTAATGTCAAACAATGTATTTTTTTTCTCTTATTAAGATATACAAGATATATACACTTTTCGCATCAAGATTATTCTATACTATACGTAGCTTTAGTATTGAATTTTTCGCATGTTTATTTTTCAGAGCCAATTATTTCTTTAAATTTATTCGATTAAAATAATAGAAAGTATGAAACTACGAGAAAAATTCTATTTAAACTTTCTGAACGAGAGTCGCGAAATTCAGAGTCTAGTCTAATTTTTTTCATTTTCCGAATATTCCCATAAATTCTTGGAAAACTGTAATTCTCTTATACTTATAGGAAGAACTGCGATAATAAACAATCATATTTACGGATTGTTACTGTCGTTCTACGAACACTTCAACTATTCAACGAAACCCTTATGAGATAAAAGAGAAGAACAATAAAAACTTTCAAAACTATTTTATCTCGACTAAATTTGCGTAATGCGAAATTTTATTAAAAGATGAATTCTCAAATAATTGTTGATATTTTTTTAAAGGAAATCATAATATCAAAATATTTTTTTGAATTTAACTGAGATTTATCATAACGAGTTAATGCGAGACTCCAAAATCGTAACAATAAAATATTTAAAATTGTTATAATTAAAACATTATTAGATTAATTTTGTCTGTACTTCGAAAGATTCGATAGAAAAAGATAACAAAACGTCAGCAAATTTAGTATTCTAGGATACTAACCCAATTCTACTGGCACACAATTACGAACGTGTGCAGCGCACAAATATCAAAAATACTCGTGTAATTATATATTTCGCATAACGGCACATAGTAAACATTACAGCGCGCAATAATTGAGTTATCACATTAATAGCGCACACACACGACGAATCATGCATAAATAAATATAATAATCCGCAAAGCGGTGTGCCTCGATTCGCCAGGCGAATTAACATACGCTTTTGTCGAATGATATTTTATTTAATATTCACGGGAATCAGGCGTTTTCACCGCTAGTCGACGACCTGCTCTCTTCTTTGGCATTCGTGCATTATTTAGACTGTGGCATTGTTTTAACATCAGTCCGTTTCAGATTGTTTAAAATGGATAGAGATATTTACTCTAGTATAGAACGAAATTGTAAATTGTATTATATGTGTGTTTATGCAACACCTCAATATAGAATAACTAGATATATAATGAAATTTTGTTTTTTAACAATTGTTTTGCACTCACATTGTTGTTATTATAATAAATATATTTTCATATAAATATCAATATATATATATATATATATATATATATATATATATATATATATATATATATATATATATATATATATATATATATATATATATATATATATATATATATATATATATATATATACACATGTATAACACCACGCGAGAAATTAAAAGATTATATTCATATGAACAATTATGTTTATATCTGTGATATAAAAAATTAAAGAAAATTAAAGGAACTAGTCTATTTTCAATATTTTTTTAGGTATTCTATTCTTATGTCTTAGCTTTATTTGATATAACATATTTAGTTCGATTTCGCGATTTTTACATTGAAATGTTCACTGGGAATTCATTTGGGAATAAAAACGAATGATATCGAATATCGATAAGCGCATATTACGTGCAATATAATTTATGATGTTATCGGCCGATATTTGATGAATGGCGTATTCTATGCGCAGATAGTAGATTCTATTTGCAGAATGTAAAAATATAGAATTAGAGTGCGGTTTGAATTGCGACGAAATGTAAGAAATGCAGGTTACGTACAAGGAAACACAGTGACAATATACTTAATGAATTTATATTAAACTCCATAAGTCATACTGTACATCAATTAAATCAGCCTCATTAATAAATTAATTTACGCTTTAATACGAAATGGAATGACCGAGATACACAAAGTTGTGTCGTTATCATATAACTCGATATAGCACATCTTCTCCTCGTTTATATAGTACATAGTCCCTAAATAGCAACACAAAAAAGAAGTTCGCGCAAATATCCGATTCAGGTACATCATCTCGCACACTGTAAAATACTTAGGCGGGCCGCAATATATATTTTTCTCGAACACTTTTACTTATCAGTTATTCGTACAGAGAAAAAGTGTGTGTGTGTGTGTGTGTGTATGCGCGCGCGTGCGCGTGTGGGTGTGTGTGTGGGGTGACTGTGTGAGTGCATGAATATGTGTATACATGTGTATATAATCGAGCGAATACATACTCATATCTGTCATATAATGCATTTGAGTTCCGTATATGTTTGTATTACATGTATATGTGTTTTTACGCTGTCAAGGAAATACGCACGTACATTCATGCTACGTTATAGTCTCCTTCTGAGTTATAAAAGTACGAAAAAAAAACTATCTTCTCATACGATGCGACGAAACGTACTATATGTATACGTATACCTACACATTGCAAACACATTATTCCGTTGGAAGGAAGCAAGAGTACATGGTCTAATAATAATAAAATAACTCCCGAATATATATCGTAAGTATATATATCCAGTCGTGTCTGTAGGGCTCTTTTTGGACATTCGTTGATCGTCGGATGAGTAAACGTCGGATAAATTGCCCTTCGTCCACGATTTTTTTCGGCCTTTCCTGTCGATCGAACTCTCGGTAGCGTCCCGTCACTTCCATTCCTCCGCCATTCGAACACAAGCCTTTCAGATTTCATCGCTGTGACGTGACCCAAGGAGTTCTCTGTATTCGCTTCGGTTGTATATTGCTGCTGCGTGGTGATTCGAGGCGATCCCATAGAGGAAACGTCATCATCGCACAAAGCGCCTCTCGAGCCGTCCTTCTCCTCCTCTTCCTCTTCCTTCTCCTCTTCCTCTTACAAACACGTTGACATACGCAAAGTGTTCCAAAGCGCGTTTCTCGAACGATGCAATATATGCTTTTAACGAATGACGATTAGAAGAAGCGCAAACAATTCCAAAACGATCCTCGCCGACGGCCGCAGGCTCACCGTGGAGGACCCCAGCACTGAAAAATTATCGAACGAGACGCTCTGATAATACGATCTCCCATTCTTTGTTTCTATTTTTCTTTCTCAGGGGATTAAGTTGCGCGAGCGGAGGAATTCAGATCGCGGCTCAACGCGGCGTGGCTTTCCAAATGCCCCGACTGTGTTTCAAAGCAAACGCTATAAGGAGTTCAAAGAGCTCGTCGAACCCCGCCGGATGTTGTTTGAGCTCGAAAAAAATAGAACGCTCTCTAAGCAAATGAATCCCGCCGGTACACGGTCCAAGTTCTCGAGGTCTCGAATTTCGATAAATAATCGATAGAGCGACGATGTATTTACGAAGGGTGCCCCCTTTGAGATAACGAAACTGCGACGCGGAAAAGCTTTACCTTTCACTCCAACCTGCCCATCGGGCTTCTTCTGGCCGGTCTGAAAATTTGGTGGAGGCTGGAGATAATTGATGCCGACGATGGTCGCGGCAGGCTCGTAATGTATCACCCGCGGCCGATCCTCCTCGGCGCTGACTTCTGTGCTCTGCCAGTAAATGTCGTATATCGACGCGCTGCAACGTATCTTCAGCTTGCCGCTCACGAAGTGATCGTGCGTAACCAGGAACTGAAGTCCGATTTGTGAAATCTGCCACTCTGATTCGTTCGTGTCGAGCGGGCTGTACATGCGAACGTGTGATTTGAGAGGCTGAGAGGAGAAACAGAGAAGACATCCAATTAGTCTCGGGATTATGCGAAATTTTTCTAAATGTATGGATTCGTGTTGATAGAGATACAAATATAACCATACAAATATAAGCATTGTACCACGTAAAAATAATATAGATAATGCGAAAGTATTGTTGTTTCATAATCATAATAGCATGTCAGAGCCATACATATATTCTGATATAGTATTAAATGATCTCGAATATATTTAATTTTAAAAAGTTAATTAAGTTTCATTATCTGATGGCTGTGATGCGTTGATGATAGTATAATGGGCTGTTAAGAGATAAAATAAATATTGACATTTTAGTATAAGGATAAAATAGTATAATCGCGCTGCCTCGTACATCGTTAATGTTGTTACATAAATTCTCGGTAACATAGCAATTTCAATTTTCCGACGATTATGCGTTCGTACCCAGCATGAAAAATAATTTACGTAGAAGTGCGTTGATGTAAGGTGATCGGAAAAGCTAAAGCTTTTAAAAGCATTGTACAAATGATGTTTTGTAAAAATACAGCTTTGAAATATACGTCTAGTATATTTAAAAAATTTCAAAGCTATTATATAAATTTTAAGCATTCTAAATGACGTTTTGTAAAACTTCAGCTTTAAAATAGTATATTTAAAAAATTTTTAATATCAATTAAATTATTTATTTTACAATTGTTTACTTATTAATTTATTTACTTACTAAAATATGGGATAGCAAATTTAATTTACTTAAATAATTACTTAAGAACAGAGATTTAATTAACAAATAAATTTCCGACTGATACATGAATAAATGAACTAAACTAAATCACTGCCACTACGGCCAAAGCTAGATATTGGTTCTCAATAATATTTCTATTTTTCAAACGAAACAACGTTAATCCGGTACACTCAAACGGCGCGCCGAACACAGCTGGCTAATAACGCAGTTCTAAACTTGAATTCGAATTAAAGTCAACAAATAAATTGATTGTCAAATTAATGCTAACGATGTTAATGAGCATCTTAAAAATTGCAAAGAACTTATTGCGAAAAATATTACCTCAGCCAGGGTTTGAACCTGGAATCTCTCAGAGATTTAATTGTTTAGATATAAAGCCAAAGATTAAGAAATTTTTCGAACATTGTTTCAATCAAGGCTTAATTAAGAGATATTTACGTTAATATTTTACGCTAATCAAGGACCAGAATGTAAAATTATTTTCCGAATCGCGAATGATGCTCCAACTTCGGAACATCTCGAGGAAGAACGTATCCCATAAGCTCCCTTGTCTCTGACGTTTGATCAGGGATAATGGATCAAAGCCGGGGTAAACTAAATAGAGGTATCTGATCTCCTCTCCCGTTCCTTTCCGTCTATCCTCTCGTCTAACCGCGCGCGCATTACTATCATTAGCAGTTGGAGCATACCTGTCGATCGTTGATATACCAAGTGAGATTCGCGGCGGGTTTGCTCCGACCGGATGTGCAGTTCAAACGTAGTGGATCGTCGACGCGGTATTTCCTCTTTAGTCCCTGTATCGACGGCATCTCAGAGGGCAATTCTGCGAAGGCAATATATACGCCACATATATAGAGTGCTCCAGATCTAGCCACCTCAGCCCCTGATCTCAGCGAGCCACCCTCCACACATACGTACTACTTCGTGGCGTCGAAAGCAGATTTTCTCTCGAAAATATCATGGAAAACTATCATCTCTTTTCAGCAAATCTTCAATTTCTCACATTAACGTATTTTCCAATAAATTCTCAAATTGCATGTTCCAAACTGAAGTAGAGCTCGTTTCACGTAAGATTAAAATTAACGATAAAGAACCCTCGAAGGAAAGCTTTTTTCAATTACATATAACCCAGTTGTTAGATTTGATTTCGTTTTTTTTTTTTATATTAGATGCCGTAGACAAAGAATACGTATATGAAAGATGATTCTTTAGATTCAGGCTACCCTGTATATATACACACACGCGTTCAAGCATCGCATGAGCTTGCGTGCAGTTGAGACGTTGTCGCTTTGACCGGGCTTGACCGGACCTGTCGTCGTTCTCCAAAGCCCGACGCAGTCGAAACTTTCGGCGGCGATTGGTCGATACGAGGGGGCGAAACGGCACCTCCCTCCCGCTCTCGCACTCTCGTCCCTCGTACGAAAAATTCTTCTCTTACGATAGACGGAGCGACTCGCGCTCGCGTGTCCGGCCGTTTCGCTATCGGCACGCGTCGTCAAAGGTACGCACACACGAGTCGTTACGTTACACCTGCACGTGTCGTCGCTCAGCCCTCCCGAGCTCGGGAAATATTACTTTTTTCACTTTTTACGGTGAACGTGAATTCGTGCGCCTCGTCGCGCCTTTACGACGAGAGACGACGAGAGAACGCGAATAAAAATGTCGCTGCTCTCTAACGCGAGTACGAGAATTGAATAGTCCCGTCTTTGCGAAAGATTTGTGTCGCATCTCCGAAACTCCGAGCTCGAGCGAGCGAAATATATGTATATTTCTTGTTTCTCATTCGCGAAGTCGCGCGGCTGGCTGTGATGCGAGTAATTAAAAAAGACATTTAATTCTCTCCGCGGGGGTGGAAGTACGTTAGCGTACGTGATATCAGAATAGATTACGGTGTATTTGAAAGAGAAGTCCCGGCGAAATGTTGTCGACGCAGAATTTATCGGATGCCGCGTTTTTAATGAAAGAACCTCGAAAATAGCGACGTGCAATTTACGTTAAAATATATTACTCGACGCGCGCGACTCTTGTAAATCGCGTAAAGGCGTCGCTCGCGCGCGGCGTAGGCATTCTACTCGTTTTTTCTCCTTTTTCCTTCCTTCTCTCGCGAAAGGCGCTCTTCGGCTCGTCGATTTTACGGTGAATTAGCGCAAAAGTTTTATTGACAGCGAGAATGCGATTTAAATAGCGCGCTTATTATTATTCCCCTTATCGAAAACTCGATATCGCAGGACGGGCGTCCGTAAAGCGAACGAGGCGAGTTAAATCGCCCCGATAGTAATAACGCTTTAACGTGTTTTTACGCAGTCGACGACGGCGTCCTGAGTTATTAACGTACGGAGTAAGAGCGCGGGACAGGAGATACTTACCGACGACGTTCATCTCCGCGTAAACTATGGCCGTGTGGAAGGAAGGCGCGTCGGCTGATACCTCGCAGCTGTACGTGCCCGCCGCCTCCAATTCCAACTTCGTCAGCACGACTTGCGTCGCGTTGCTCTCCGTTTTCTGCGGAACAACGGTAATTCATTACGATCGCACGCCTCGGCACGAAGACCGCCTCTACGGTCGGCCATCCTCGTCGTCATCGCGATTATCGGGGACACGAGGACCGCGGGAATTCTCACGGATGATACGCGCGGCATGTACATACGAGAATACGTAAACGGGCGCGTTTACGAGAGGAATCCGTCCAATCCATTAATGACCAATGCTTCCGCCAATCGCGCGACATGCGACCGACCTGGTTATTCGATATCAGCCCTGGTTTGATTCCCAAACGGGAATCCCCCTCTCGCGTTTCCATCCGCGGCCCATTCGCCAATGTTAAATATTCGCGTGCACTCGCGGGCGCTTGTTTTTTTTTCCACCTCTCCTTTTTTTTTGGTACATACATCGGCCGCCGATTGCCGAGAGTCGGCAATGTTAAAAGTAATGAATATCGCAGCAAGGTGTCCGAATTGCGTTTCGAATTGCAGCGAAAAACGCCCGTGGCTCGGCGTCCGTATCGCAAAAATGCGACGGCGGAACGTTAAAAAACGCGCGTGCGAACGCAATAATGCAAAATGATCTATCCGTGAACGGCTGTGGATACGCGTCGCATCTCATCGTGAACGTTTCGTCATAACAACCGTCATTAGATCGTAATCGAAGCTGTCGTGTCCGAAACGCGGAATTTTAAATTGGACTCCGCGTATACCGCGCATAAAATTATATTTAACGGCGTTTTAAGCAACTGGGTTGGAGCGCGTAAACGATGCATCCGCGAAACATTCGCGGAGTAAAATAGAGTGAAATAGAATGTACCTCATTTGGAGGAAGTACTTTGAAAATAGTAAAAATTGCAATTTTACGTTGCAAAATTATATATACATATATATATGTGTATAAAACTACTGACGTAAATAATAGAATCGATTCTTTCTGGTTGGTAAATTACAAAAATACAATTTTTCAAAAAACGTAGAATTTGCGATGCTGTAAATTGAATATAAGACTATAATAAAAAACGCGATAACTCCTGTCCGGTTAAAAAATTAAAAAGAAAAATAAAAAGAGAATTTAATGGAGGAAAAACGCGACACCCACACCAGGACGAGCAACACACATCGACGAGGGCCATCAGTTACTCCCCTCGTAGGGAGACAGCTCGAATTCAAAAACTTCGATCAGCCGATATGTAAAACGCTATACAGCAAGCAGGAACTGTACGTTCCGGCATCGGTTATCGTGTTCTATTCGCAACTTCTCGACCGCAATAAATTCTCACTCCTTCTCTCTCTTTCGCTCTCTCTTTCTCTCCTCCTTTTTGACACCAGCTTTTTTTCTCTCACCGGAGTACGGAAGGATCTCGAGATTTCGCGACGGCCCGCGGGACACCGGAGATTGTAAGCTCGTCCGTCACCTTGGATTGGGGTTGGGGGACGAGGGAGGACTTACCTTCACCGTCAGGTTTCCGATGGGGAAAGTCTTGACGGGCGGATTCTCGTTCGGGGCATAGCGATAAAACTCTCGACCCCCTTTGTACCACTTGACGGCGTACAACGGGTCGCCCTCGGTATCATACCAACATTTCAGCGTCGCCGAGTCGCCCTTCCTCACGGCCGTCGGTATCTGGATGCGCACTCCCCGCAGACCCGAACAAATTCCTGAGAAGAAGAAAGAAAGGAAGGGGTCCGTTAATTATATTTTATCGTCGACATCGGGCACCGTATTATACAGCCGTTGGAACGGCGGTCCGGCATGCTCCGGCTCGCGTTGCGCGCTTATCGGGACGGATGATCTTGGCGAAGTTATTAGGACACGTGTAGGACGCAGAGACTCGCGTATGGATCCGAATCTCGACTCATGCCCCCGGGGGAAAAGAGGAAATGAAAGCCGAAGATGAATTTCTGCCGTGTCATATCACGAGAGGCGGCTGAATATCGTCCGCGATGCATAACCTCATCGATTACGCTCGCGGACAGTATTTCCCAAATAGGAAAAGTGACGTTGGGCTTTCGCGTCTGGAAGGGTGAAACTGAAATAAAGGCGCTACGTCACATATTCTGTAGCTATCGATTTTAAAGTTTCAGCGATGGTCCACTTCGATTTTGGTACGGGTCACTCTTTCGTGACGCGATCTCTCGCAAGATATCATCTCGCTATTTTTGACTCGATAATACGAGGATAATAATTTGTCATCGTAGTTATTCGATCTTTATATAAAAATATCGCATTTCTCCTTTTATACATCTATATTACGCTCGACGGAACGAAAAGCCGATGAAAGATACATTACGTTAATTAAAGATTATATTTCCTCAGACCCTTCTGTGTGACTGTCGTAAGGAAGCCTCATCTTTTAATTAGATCAAATGATCCCGCGCCGCGAGCTTGGGAACCACTGAGCTTCGCAGGCAGCTACACAGCCACGACTGATTATCAGAGCGACATCGTCATTACGCGGAAATCCTTGTAATGAAAGCAACCGCGAATATAATACGGGCTCGCGAGAAATAGTTTCTTATAATAACGTGCACTCGCCTCTCATCCGCGGAAATTCGAAATTATTCGACGAATCCCATGTCGGCCGCCGGAATCCTTTATCGATCGCACATAGAATCCTTCCCGCGTTCTGCCCCGTTCTTCCCCTCGCCCCGGCCACGCCGCCGAACCAAATATTCTCATTCAGAGGAATGAGATCGATCTCACGCGAGAAACAGAACTTATGCGTTCCCGAAACGGATCTCGTCGCCGCGGCGCCCTTCGCGGAATTTCCACGTGCCGACGTGTTTTCGAGAATCGCTCACTTTTTCGAAACTATTTTTCAGCCATTTATGTCGTATTTATTCGTTTTGCATAAACGAATTAATTTTACATAAATTAATAAATTTGTATACGGTTTTGCTCAAGTATCTGAAAATGGCTTGATACAGAACTGAAAATAATTTTAACAAACTATTAAAATAGTTATGTAGGACGTCAAATTAGTTGCTAGAATATCAAAATTCCTTGCAGAAATCAAAATCGCTCATGAATTTTCTACATAATTATTTTGATGGTCCGATAAAATTATTTTCGGATCTAACTCTAAATCTTTAGATATTTTAGCAAAATCGTTCTTCCCACGTGAACGTTCCATCCCGAGCAATGAGAGTACGAATTCTATTATCGGCGATAGTTCTAAATTTTTCAAGCGCATATATTCTGAACGTATTATATCTTGAAAAAGAGACGTCTAAAACTTGGAGTCGCATAACGCCGACATCGCGACTTGTTACCGTATGTATTCAATCTGGCAACAAACTTTATGGTCAGCAAACTTGAGTTAGAGATTCTGTTTATGTAAAGAAAGTCTGCGGTATTAAAGTTTCCGTGTAAATGATTCATGCAGTACGCAACGATTTCAATGCGACGTTTTTACCGAAGTTTCCGCGCCGGGGAGAAATTCTTAGCGTTTCTTTCCACGGGATCGATATAATGCCGACTCGCAGTTTCACGGATTGGATGAAGAGTTTCGGGGGAGTATCGTAGGGAAATATTGGCCCAGCGCATTAAAGGGTGTGACGATCGGGGGCTGGGGGGTCGTAATGTCCTCCTACCCCTTTTAAAGACACTTTACGAGACTCACGGGTATTTAGTTACAAAACCACGAGGGCACTCTCTCGCGGCCGATCGTTAGTCGTTAATAAAAAGTGGATTTGCGGCCAAGCACAGCGACGACTGACGGGGAAGAAAGGGGATGAGGTGACAATCCGCCCTCGTCGGCAGAAAGTAACGAACGTGCCGTCGTGCGAAAGAAACAGATGAGCACGCACGACGCCGTAACGCACTCTCGGGCGACGACGGTTACAGCGAGAACGTTAACGAATCGAGTTCACTCGGAATTTATCCGAGTTTTTCGAGGTATGTCGAACATTGCGTTTTTTCGCATTCTTTCTCGAACAAAAAAAGAAGAAGAACGGGAGAAAAAGAGAAAGGAAGAACAAAAGAGAAGTGGATGCGCAAACAGCGCTTCGCAATGATTTCCATTCGCCCAGTGTACCCAGTGGCCAAGTGGATAATATCAATCTGCTCGAGAGACAGCGATTCGATTCGGAATATTCGATGCCGATACGAGAGCGAGTTCAGCTTAATTCGCTTACACTAATGGCGATACGCTCGGTTTAACGGACAGCTCTCGCGCAATGAATGCGATTTCGCCCGATCGGACAATCGCGCGGACGGATCTGCAGAACGGATATGACGTTCGGTAGAGCGATCGGCTTAATTAGCTGCCGAGCGAAGCGACGAATCGCATTTGCGAAGAGGAAGAGAGACAGAGGAGGCCCGTATCGTCGTGCGCTTCGACACTTCGCGTCCCTGTACGTTCCAATGGGAGGCTTATCTTTTGTGAGCCCGCGAAAGGCTCGCGCGTACGATCGAACGAAAATTACTGACGGGAATGAGCACGCATCGCGAAACTTTGATTCGACATTTCGCCGAACGGAAATGTTACCTGGATTCTGCTATTTTTGGCGCAAATTGATATAAAGCGAGATACCGTAATAACGGAACAATCGTCGCCGCCGTCGCGCATCGTTATCTGCGTTACAAATGGCACCGCGTAAATAGGCGAAGTTCCGTCATTCTTTCTTTTTTTGAAAAAGAAGAGAAAAAAAAAGATTATAACTCGCTTTTCATACAGTAGATCTCCGCTCGTAAAAATATCGCGCTAATGCAGACGAGATGTTTCGCGCTAATATCGGGTTTCGGAATCCGTTCAATTTGAAGCACGGTACTCGATTTCAAACGAGATGTTTGTTAACATCAGATGCGTAGCTTTCCATGACGTAGACAATCGCGTGGAGAGTTTGCATTTTAACACTTCATTTATCAAACGTTGTTATTTGTTAGAGGGATTGAAAATGGTATAATTCCAGCGAGTTTATTCCTCGATACTTTTATGTCCCTGTCATTTATTTTTATTGCAACGAGCAAACTTTGAGATTATTTGTTCACGCGTCTTTAGCGAAGTCTTAATTCACCGATTTTCAATATGTAATTAATTAATTATACGCTGTGTACAAGAGATAAGAATCTCTTATCAATATGTCAATATAATGATTTCTCGATAATTTTAATTCGCTAATTTGTTGATTCGTCGATAATTTTCGTGTTGTCGAATTAAACGACGTTTCTTCGATATCGTGTACTTCTCGCAATCATTTGCATAAAATTCTCACTAGAAAAGAGCTTATCCGAGCTGTTCTGAAATATATATACATCTTCGAAGAAGAACAAGACTGACGTAGAAGATTAACGGTGAACATAGGAAGACTCCATTTGCAAATGCAAGAGTCGTCATGAATAGTGATCAGTACGTCGCGAAGTTTCAGGATATTTGGTCGCTCGTCGACCGTTAATATTAAGGAATAAAAATAAGAGAAGAAGTTTGGCGATGCCAGATTCGCTAGCGCGCAACGGAGCGCGAATTCATCCGGCGCGAGGCGGAAGAAGAAACTGTCCGCGCGCCGTAAAATCGCATTCGCCGAAATGTCATTAATACGATTATATACCGCCGTGATGGGAATTCATTAAATTTGTTAATGCCCTATTACGGGGAACGCCCGCACGTTTTATGGCGAATGGTGCAACGACCCGCCAACGTCCGACATTCCTCGGCTGCAACGCCGGCTCTCCCGCTGGTTCAACGCTCGCGGCGAAAAGGATCCTCTTCCTCGACCCGAGACGAAACGTCTCGCCTCTCCGCTAACAGTTTTTGCGCTTTGTTCCCCGCGTAGCAACGCCCATCGCCGAGACGAAATCCATTTCGCGAGCTGAGAAATTCCGAAGATCCGACGGACGTTCCCCACGATGACGTGTCGCGTTATTATCCTCACGACGACTTCGCAATCCTCCGCATCGTCTATGCATGTACTTTTATGCTAATATCCATAATGGAGAAAGTTTCTGATATCTGGAAAAGTGTCTGACCTGGAACACTCAGGCATGAATTTTATGGTGGTGCTAAATTAACGTTGATAATGCATAGTCGCGCGCTTAACTTGAAATTTTTATAGTTTCGCGCCATGCGTTTCGATGCGATAATGCGATGATTTAATCTCGCTTAATATCGGCAATTTAATTTAATCCATGTTAACATAATAAATTCATTGGGTTTAATGTAATAGCTTGACCGAAAAGTCGAATATATACGTGCGCATGTAAAATTTATATCGTCGGTTTGCACACGTACACGCGCATGTTTATTCAGATGTGTCAATGCAAACGTTCGTTTTCGAATGAAATATTTGTCCACGGCTAACTTAGCTTATTTTGTTTTTGCAGTTGCGAGCTCTGGCCACGCGAAAGTGGTCCATCTCGTCCTCGAAAGGAGGAGAACAGCTCTCCGCGCGGACGATCCACGTTGGCTGTTATCGGGTGCAGCAACCCGCTTCGGCACACGGGCAGCAACCCGATTCGGCACACGGACAGAAACGGTCACAAGAATGGATCTATATACGTATAGGATGCCGTTTTGGGGCAACGAACGTGTGAGGCAGCTAGCCAGCGGGAAGACGTAGCAGTGGGACACGCGAATTGAGGCGAAGGGAGGCAGCAGGATATTCCGGAGCGCATGCATGCCGTCGACGACGACGGGCACCATTGCCAGATACAACGAGGGAGATTCTGCGTGCCGACGACGTTTATACGTGTGCATATATGCATATACAAGGGATGCAGGGCGATGCGGAAGGCAACTCACCCACGATGTGAACCCACAGCAGGATTTTCAGTTCCATGGATGCTTCTGTCGCTCGTCGACGTGTCTCACTAGGGCTGTCTGCGATCCTTGCTCGTCGTCCGTCGTCGTCGCGTCGGACGCGTCTCTTCGCATGTCGTCGGAGAGGCACCTCTCCGCTCGGCCTCTTGCACTCTTTCTCTCGCTCTCTCTTCCTATTTTTCTCCTCTTCAACAGCAGCAGTAGCAGCAGCAACAACAGCCAGTACGACGTGCATGTAAAAGAGTATCGTGAGAGAACGGCGGCAACATCCCTCTTACATAATACGCCGCGATCGGGGATCGTCGGCTGAGCGTTACGTGTACGAACGTGAAGTCCCTGCGCGACTCGATTACGGGAATTATTCCCCGGCGGAAGAGTATGCGCGGCCCGCCGAGCCCGGCTTCTCTCTGGTGGTGCACGGCTGGCTCCGTCGCCGCTGGAACCCCCGTTGCGTTTCGCGCAGAATCAATTTCCTCGCGAAACGACGACGACGGCGCCGACGACGCGCGTCGCGAATGCGCGAGCGTAACAGCGCGAAACCGCGCCTGCGTCCCCGCGTCGTTAAACGTGTCTTAGCGACGGGTGTACGTACGTAGAAAAGCGTATTCACGCACACATACACGGGCGGAGCGACACGCACCCCCGACGTCGTCGTGCCGCGGGGGTGAATGTGCGTACGTACGAGTAAAATCTGGTCCACCGATAGATTCCGAACAACTCCGAGCCGGCCCCAATAGGCCAGTCTCCCCTTTCCTCCTAGCGTCCGCCCTCACGTCGCGGCGTTGTTCCCCCTTCCGCCCTTGCATGTGTTTTGTGTATATGCAGGATGAACGCACTCCTGCTACGAGGCGGGCGGTCTTGTCACGATGTGTTCCCTTCCTCCTTTTTCGAGATATATCGCTATCGATATTCTATCAGACCACCTATCTGGATATCCGTTTGTCTATTGTAGGTCTGACTGTTCTGTATCGCTGTGTTTTACTTGGGTAACTATTCACGACGAGACAATACCGCTGTGCTTCTTATTCAGAATGTTCGTCCCTTCTGTCAGATACCTTGATAGATAAATTACAACTAATTGCAATTAATGATATTTAATAGTAACTAGATTCTTTTTTACATCTCGATATATCGATATTATTTAGTTATAATATTCACGTAGACACTTGTATAAATTTACACCTATAATATATTTCTCTTTATACATTTATACGTCTACTCTACTTGAAGAAATAAATAAAAGTGACTCATAAAAACAAAATTAAGAAAATGAAAGTTTAAACGAAAGGAACGATTAATCTGGGGTTCATTCAGCCGTTTGCTTAACGGTATTGTCTTCCTGCTATTTCTCGTACAACAGTTAACGTAACACCGTGACACAATGAACGAGACTTGTCTACGACACAGATATTGTTCAGCTTTTATCCTCCAAAAATATGTGTAGACATAACTTATATGAAGAATATCACGTACAGGGAGAGTACGAGTATCCACGATTATTTATCGCTGTCGCCCACCCCAATGTAATATAAGAAAGTAGAATGAACAGGGTCGTATCGTAACGACAATTGTACAGCTTGCGTAAGTGCGTCGGCGTGGTCGACGATTGCATGACGTCGCCATTAGAAGACTCAGCTCCGACTGGACGTAATTCGCGAAATAACTTCCGAAGGGGAACTTGTTCGATTCCCAATGCAGCCGACGACTTACGTAATATCCATTCTCTCGGGATTATCAATTTTAATTAAAACGAATTTTCGCCTGCCATCCGCTTCCGGTCCGGCGTTCGCGACCAATTACGGCGAATTAAAACTAATTCGAAATAATCTTCAAAACTTTCCGCCGTCTCTCGGTTCAGCGGCCTTTCATCGGCCTTATCGCCCATCATTCGCACGTTCTCCGCGAAGTGAACTCGACCGTAAATCCTCGTCATTCGCCACGTTCCAATTTATATTCCCGACTCCTCGACGGGAATATAAATAAACTTTAATCATCATTGCATCTACGTACCTGCATGTCCATTAAATAGCATCGACGAACGAATACTTGTGTCGCTGCCGCGGGCGCGACACATTTACGTCACGGAATTTAAATTCATGCCGGACACTTCGCATATATACGTATCCGTTCCCGAATAAACTAATTACACACCCGCGCCTCGCATCCTAATCGAATTACCCGTGATGCGTCAAACTAGTAAATTTCTGCGCGATAAACATTCCGTCGCAAGTAAATCGCGTCAATGCGCGAGCAAATATAATCGGTTATGCTGCACCTTTGGCGGAGCGCGGTGAGCAAACGATCCTTTCGCGGGGTCTTGTTTACGCCGCAATAAACCTGAAAGGTCTCTGGTGAGACGCAGGAAGATGGATGGTGTGTTACAACACGGGACGGCGAGTCCCGGCTGAAATGCACCTGATTGTGGACCCGGCGTGAAAGAAGAAACCTCGTTGGGGAGGGAGGGGGGGTGACTAATCGCGAGGAAAAGTTGGCGGGCCCCGCGCGCGACCCATTTTCCCTTTCATTCGGCATCCGGCGCACCCGTTTTTCCGGCCGATGGAAACGATCGATGAAATAAGAGAAATCAACGGCGAAGCAATCTCATTTCGGATTCATGTGCGCGATGGCGCGAATGAATAGCGGCTAATTAATATACCCATCGGCGCTCGGCGTCTGTTTAACATCTTAATTACGATCCATTCGGATGTTCGTCGCGGAGTTACCGCCGCGCGATAACCGTGCCGATCGTCCGTTTATCGTAAAATCGATTCCTCTGCCGGTTTCCCATTCGTCGTACTGGCCAGTTTCGGACATCGCCAATTCTTTTCTGCGAGAAAAAAAAGAGCGAAAGAAAAAAAGGCCGCCAATGTTATTGCACTGAGTTTGGCGTTCGTGAAGCGTTCTGTACGTGTTATGAGATTTCGATAAACTCCAGCGCGAATACGTGACTGGGACGGCTACTTCCACGACTTACGTAATATCTATTCATCCCAATGAGGGAGAAATCGAAGTTAACGAACTCGAACCTTTCGCTATATATAAATAAGCGCGAAGATATCCGCTTACGTCTGAGCGTCTTATGTGTCTCGGTACTGACGCGGAACTTCCCGATCGAAATCTTTACGGGAAGAAGATTATATAAAGCTCTAAATATATCCAAGATGGATTCATTAATATGCAATGAGCGACTGCCGGCTCGGCCGACATTCTTCCGACGTCGCAACGTTGGAGAATTTCGGCGACACGTCGACGCCGACAATAACGAGACGAACGCGAAAATTCGCGCAAGTATCGTTACTCTCAGCGTTCTTCGCATCCTCTCGCCACCTCTCCCTCGCCACGGCTTTCACGCCACCCTCGTGAAATGCTCGCGCACCCTCGTTCGCTACTTTCCGCACCGGGGGACGGAAAGCGGCCGAGGGGCGACGGAGCGGCCCCGTTAACGCAGCGTTGGCCGAGCCGAGTAAGCGTCGTTATACCTCTTTCGAATCATCGAGCGATACACGAGCGTCGTCGTGCGCGGAATATCTTCTAAATAACGTAGCAGCATATCCGCGCAACGTTGTTCACCAGGGGATATAAGCCACCCCTCTCCAATCTCGCCGGTAATAGAAACAAGAAATAAGACGAGCAAAATTTCGATTTGACGTACAGTTTGCGACTTTATTAAATCCAGAGCGAATCCTCGAAGAACATTACGGAATATCGGCAGCGGAAATACAGTGGAAAAGCCATCGCTGTTACATCCCGTAAGCTGGATTCTATGCAACTCTTTCAAAGATGTAATAAATGTAGTGGATCTGACAACTTTGTACATCTGACTTTACTGAAAAGTTTCGCATTTACTTTTGCATTCTGCATTCCGTATTGCAGAATTAGAAATACATTTCTAATAAATTTGCATATTCGAGCATTGGAAAAATCGCCGGTATTGTAAGGATGTATCATTCTCTAAAAATTTTCGTTTTTTGATGCTACAAGTTACGTGTATGAAAGCTACGTATAGCCCATGTTACATAACAGAGATGTAGCTTATACATAAAAGGGATTGTTAGCGTTTACGTGAATACACGTCTATTGTTGTTTCACTTGCGCTTTGTGCCAATACTATTCGTTTCTGTTGCAATAATATTCGACTTTCTAGTCGCTTACGACGATCGAAAGATACAATCGTTAATATATGTACCGAGGTCAATCTGATTAAAAATCCACGGCGTTTATAACTCTCGGCCACATGTTGTTTGTCGACGCGCTTTTAAATTATGAACCACGAGGAAGCATGTCGTACGTTGTATGATTGCGTGCCTCGCTGCAACGAGCGGCCGGTTCCCGGCAGAGTTGTTTGCGAACCCTTGCCTTACTTGCCCCATACGCAGCCCGGCTCTATCCGCGCGGGCGGGCGTAACGCCGCCCAGGTCCGGGAACGATACCCAGCAGGCTAATTTCAGGATAAGCCGCGGTAAAGCCGCGTACAATCGTCACGCAGCCGGCGCGCGACGGCGCGGCGCGAGGGTGAATTCGGAATCCGGGCCGCGTCTGGCCGACCGTTGCGACTTGGATCGATGCCGCCTCCTTCATTAGAGCACCATTCGGTCGGCGCTTGTCTATCAAAAATATTAATGTCGATAAAATTATAGGTTTGGTATAATTGCCGAAATACGACGGATGGATCGTACACGCGAGATCGTTAATTCGGTACGGTCCGTTAAGCTTCACCGAGGTCTTGTTGTCCACCCTTTCGCTTCATGTCATTTCTCCCCTGCGGGGCGAAAGGGAACGCGCTTGTTCATGACGCGAAGATAATGTCGCGATTACGCTCTCGATACGAAGTCGAAAAACGCGAGAATCCAAGGTTGCGCTTGGCGTAACGAAAAATCGATAGCCGCTAGACACGAGCGGCAAATCAATGAGAGACAAAGTGGATAGAGGGCGAGACAGAGAGGCAGAAAGAAAAACGGATGTACAACGGTCTCCCGCTGACCGTTATTACTGCTCTTATTAATAATAAATTCCGCGACGAATATGAGAATGATCTCTTCATAGTGAAAATTTGATGAGGAGAGATTAAATCGCGGAATAGCACACGCATTTAATGACATTTTGAAAAATGAAATAAAATAATGAAATCTTGTTCCTATTATAATGAACGTCGAGCGGAGATGTAAAGAGATTTGAGCGGTGGAAAATTCCCGAGGGATAATGGTCTCGCTCGCGAAATGATATGAAATATTTATAAAGCAGAAAAATCGACCTGTTCTTTCATTTTTTCGGCATTCGTGGCGGTAGCGTCGAAACGTGTCAGAATGGAGAGATGGAGTAATTTTTTTTCGAGCGCGCGATTCGCATCACTTTTATCGTCTCGCTGCGATTGCTCCGTCGGATAGCGCGATAATGTGATGTCTTAAATCAAACCGTGTGCACCGTGGACTACCTCATCGCGCACGAAATTCTACGAAGACGAACGAATCGTTTCTTATCGTTTCGCCGCTAATCGTACCTTATCGTTGTGCAAACAAGCGATTCCCCATGTGTTGGAGTATACAAATAACAGCGCAGTCAAATAGATCCTGTCTTTCTGGTCGACTGCTTTTATTGATCCAACGAAGCAGATTCGTTGATACGCGATAACGCGCGAACTGATTACACATGGTTTTAAAACCTTATGTTCGAAAAAAGCTAGAAATCGGTCCAAGATCTCGAAGGAGAATTGATCAATTGATTGGCATTGATCAAGTTGCTAAATTGTTCAAATGCGATTGGCTGCGTTCCGACAAAGCAGATCAATGAACGCTCAGGTGGTTCTTACAATTAGTTTCAATCATTAATTTCATTATAATTGGTTTCTACACTTGGATCCAGCAAAGATCTAAAGGCAAGAATCAATCATATTAAATGGTAAACAGCCAATGGTTAATTCTCTCTCGATCCAAGATCTCGGATCGATTTCCAAGGCGGTCGACTAGTTAATCGTATGCCGCTACGAAAGAGGCTAGAAAAGAGAAACCGTCTCGGCACTCTAAACGCGCTCCGACATTCGCAAATGCAACGCTCGTGCCAACGATTTTTACATCCGGGTGGATTTGCGCCCGACGTGCGACAAGTACGGCGCCGAGAAGGTTTCCGTAAGCCGCTAGATCTTGATAAACACAGGGCGATTGTCGAGAGGTACGTATGGGGCAGAAGATAAGCGCGGGAGTTAAAGTAGCGAGGGGGCGAGCGAGCGCGCACCGTGCGCCTCTCTATCGTTTCGCAAACAGCAGAACCGCCTTGCGAGGATCATTTGTCAAAGGCAGAAGCTACTCGACGTCCCGATAATTTTTTATTATGCAACTAGGCCGCAATAAATCCTTATCTAACCGCATTTCCCGCCACGCGTTGCGCAAAAAGCGCGACCCGATTAGCAATTCGCTGTGTCATCGTCGCGATAATTACGAAGGAGAATAAGCGAGATCTCCATTGTTTGCGTTTTCGTCACCGCGATAATACTCGGCGGTGATTGATAAACGATATCGCCACCGAACAATCTTTCGCGCATACACCGAAAACCTGACGAATCGACCGCGCGAATCCACACGCCATCGAGCGATGCCGGCGTATCCGTTGCGCAAGGTCAAGGCCTCTGAGACCCGGCGAGCGACGCGTCTCTCCGGTTTAAGATCGGCGTCAGTCAGGGCTCCGCGCGGACGTCGCCGAGACGTCGGGACGCCGGTATCGCAACGTTTCAGAAAAGTGGAACGTCGGCTATGGAACGCGCCGCGAGCCGCAGGTACTCGCTCATGCGGAGAAACACCACCGGCGAAACATGCCTCGTCGCTACCCACGAGCTACCCTCCCGCGTCGCCTCGCGCGCGACGATGCGGGCGCGGAACTCAACGGCGCGCGAGAACGATTCTGAGCTGAGAACCCTCGGGGCAGCAGCGCGATCCGTAAAGCCCAACCACAAACGAGCCGCGTAATAACGTCGGGCGAGAGTATTTCTGGCGGGAGAACTTCCGCAGGAACGGGACGCATCGGCGTAACGAAACGTGGCGACGACGCGCGCTCGACGCCGCTGCCGGCCGTGGTCGAGGGTAGCTATATCGGGACGTCGCGACGCTTGCGCGGGTTTCATCGACGATCAGCTGGTTGGAAGAGCTCCCGACGTGGTGGGAGCGAGACTTACGAGGGTAGCGGCGAGAAGGGATGACGAGGAGCGGACGGAGATAGATGAAAGGGAAGGAAAAGAGACGCCAAGTCTAACGTACATCCATTATTTATCGTCGCCGACGACGAGGGCAGTGCCGACGACGTCTACGCACGTTTTTGGCAGCGCTTTTGGCGTTGCTCGGCGTTATCGGCGTCGTCGCCGTCGCCGCCGCCGCCACCGTCGACGACGACGACGGTAGTGTGCGTCAGTACGTGGCCGTGCAGTGCTGCCGTGTCGGTCGTTCCGTCGGTCGGTCGATCGGTCGGTCGGTCGATAGAGGCCACGCCGGCGAAGGTGCGACATACGTCCACTTCGATGAGTCGTCCACCCGTATTTTATAATGCGGCGCGCCCGTTATCATCATCGCGCTTCCTGTCCCTCCACCACGTCGTCGTTCACGGGCCGCCGCGGCCGCGCGTCGACCAGACTTCGCGCTCCCCGCCGGTGATTCTATAAAAACTTGAGAGCGTCGCGGTATTCGCGAGCGGCGCGTAAGACGAGCAGCGTCGCGCGACGAGCGACGCATCCGTCCCCGTTCCGATCCTCGTCGCGTTGAGACGCGTCGTGCGATCAGTAGAGCCAAGTCGAACGAAAGCCGGAGGTTGTTCCCTCGTGCGCTCGCATGGATTTTTTGTTTGCATGAGCTGAACCCCAGGTACGTGAGAAACTCCAATTTCCTACTCCGAATCGGAGAGCGGCTGGCAACGGTTTCTGTCCGGGAATACGATCGCAGTTGAGATTTCATTTGATCCCCGACTCAAGTGCGAGCATTCCCAACGACGGTGATATTCTGGCAACATCTTTCAGTGCGAGAGACATGGACCGTCAGTGGTAGCTGTCATTGTAGCGCGCGACATCTCGACGCCGAAGCGGTATGAGTCACGCATAATTATTGGTTTGACGTTTTAATGATTTATGAACACTTGTTGTCCTTCATTTCGGATTGTAATAGACCGTACTCCGCATCCAATCTTCGTACCGAACCGGTCGACATTCAACTTTATTTTCCTCGAACACATTATATCCGTACGATGTCATTACGAAGATAAATACTGAAGCTACTTTAATTCTCGAATACGCGAAACCGCAAGAAGAAAATTAGATAATTATTCATCACCGAGAAAAATCTTCGTATAAAGCAGATTGCGCAAAAATACGAATTTTCTTAACAGAAAAAGGCTTCCGAAATCATTCTATCGTGTGCTGCTTTACGCGATCAGGAGACAACCACGCTATCGCGAGAGACGCGAGGGATAGCACGACGGTGTGTGATTCAGAGGGTAGCAGCTTATAGAGTGAACCGCCACTGTCGCTGCTACAGAGATTAGGGGAGTCAATCGCGGGGAGCCCCGCAGCACGTGCGAGCGTGCTCGTCGGCGTGGCGGTTCCCTTCTGATGGTACAACGAGTAGAAGTAGTGATTCACCGGCGACGGACGAGCGCGAACGACGGCGCGGATCGTCCACGGCAGAAGCACCACCGTCGTCGTCGTCGTCGTCGTCGTCGCGCCGCGTCGGCCGCGCCATGGGTCGCCTCGTCTCGATGATCATCCCCGCGCTCCTCGTCGTCGTCCTGTGCTGTCCGGGACGCGGTCGCGCCAATATCGCGCCTTTCCATGAGCTCGGATCCGCGGAGCGGATCCCGGCGGAGAAGCATCCCGCGTCGCACGGACCGCAAAGCGACAACGGCGACTTCCCCGGCAATCCTCACAGCGCCTATCCGGGTCTGGGCTTCGGGCCCATGGGCCCGGTAATCCGCTCGGCCCTGCCGAACGATGCCACCCTGCGCAGCCTCTCGTCGGCTAGCGGCGACGATGCCGGATCACGGAATCTGCCTAAGGAATCGCAGCAGCTCGCCTCGGCGCGCTCCGACGATGACATCGCGAGCGGCGACTCCTCGCCGAAACCGGAGTATCGCATCATCAGCGTCGAATTCACGCGCGTCGAGACGCCTTTCCTCATCGGAATTTGGATCTTCTTCGCCAGCATCGCGAAAATCGGTAAGTGCTGACGAATTTGAACGCCGATCCGAAATTTATTCTATTTTTTTCCTCTTTCTCGAGAGATGTTATGTGGAGAGGATACGTGTAGGCGTGAGATGTAAGCTTCTCTGGCTCATATCATTTAACATAAACAACAGACTTTTCGGTACTTAAAATTATCTTTTGCAAATTAAGTATGCTCTTGTATGAAACAATATTCGTTCAAGAAGCAAATATCTCATAGCTGTATGTTTTCTTCCGAGATATTTGCATCGATAATGCAGCAAATGAGTATTTGCCAGTGTACTTAAGATTTTTTTCACGAGCATCAAAAATTCAACAAGCCAAATACAAGCGTTATTATCAAATTTAATTTGATTCTTGTTTTTTAGTAGAGACAATAATATGAAGGTTTTTTTTTTAGAAGATAAACGATTCTGTTTATATTCTCATGTCATATATCTATAATTAACCTTTTTAATTTGCGGTAATGCATGACAAAATTGAAAACAGTTAAACAATATAATGTAGGTAATATGATAATTTCAAACATTATGATAGACAACATATTATCTGAAAATTGTCATCATTGTTGTGAACACACTCGGCGTCTATTGTTATAACCGAAAGCATCTGTCGCAATTTTGTTATTCGGCACGTCAGGCTACATCAATTTTCACGATAGTGACGCTTTTCGATGAATACATTAGCGCAACCCATATTTTTCCATTTGCTTACGTAACAAAACCTGGCAAATGTCATTGAAAACCAGCTGCAATATTTGTTACGTTATGCAAGGCTCATTAACCTTTTTCGTTATAATGAAATTTGATTTTACTAATTTATCGCGAATGAGTAACGCGCGAGGGAGCGCGGACGGAAAGTTATTATCGTGCTGAAAATATCGAATAAAAATCTGTGACTCGTAATTTATTTCGTACAAATCAGCGGAATATATAATGCGTTTCGTGTGCAACCTCTCGAAAAATTGCTCGCGCGACAGAAAAGCCACGATTTTGCGATTTCGAGATGTATGAAGATGCCCCGGCACTCAAAGACTCAAGAGGGTGATATCTTACGATGCACTCATTTTTGTGCGCGCAGCGCGCGATAAGCGCCGGATGAACTCGAACGTGAGCATTCCATTCGTGTACTGGATACCCGTTCGAGCGATACGAAACTCAATGGACGCGCAATTTTTCTCTCTCCGCAATTTCACTCGCGTTGCACGCACGCGTGGATATGCAAGCACGCGGCGAGGTGGTTGAGGAAAAACAAACTGCGCCGCTGATATTTCTGTTCGTTTGACGCGGTAAAAGTCACGAGAGTGAAAGAAACGGGAGAGTAAAAATAAAATACACCTGACCACAAAAAATTTACGTACACCGGTCGCGCGAATACTTTGACATAAAAATTTAACGCTTCGTAAAATAAAGAATGTTACTGTAGTAGATAAATAAAATGGCTGAATTTTTTAATAACATCTCCCACGCGCGGACCTCGTTTCCAAATTGACAATAAGACGTCGTGACTTGTACCGCTGTGTGTTACATTCAACGGCTCATTCGTCGTATTACGAGTTACTCACGATCGAGGCGAAGATTCCACGGAGAATATCGAGCAAGATGCGTAGAATATCAGACACGTTCTCGAACTACATTGTACGCGATACAGCACAATGCGCGCAGAACCCTCCGCGAGCGGGAATCACCATATGTCGGGCGCGAAGAAATGCGAGGCACACGCGACACGTTGCACCTGCCGCACTCTGTTGGAATCTTCGCTGCCGCGTGTTCCATTAATTCTCCGATCGAGGCCGATGTAATTTCGGTGATCCTGATTTCCGACGCTGCGGATCGTTCTCACGTCTCTCTGCGGTTGATTCGGGTCTAAAATTCGGGGTCAGAATTGTTGAGATTAGAGCGGCCTCGGTCTCCTCTCGATGATTGAGCTGACGATTAACGATTTAACCCGGCGCCCCAGGCTTTCACATGGCGCCGAAGCTCAGCAAGATCTTCCCGGAGTCCTGCTTGCTGATCGCCGTCGGCGTGATCGTCGGCCTGCTGCTGTTCCAGGCGAGCAGCGTCCACATCTCGCCGCTGACGCCCGACACGTTCTTCTTGTACATGCTGCCGCCCATCATCCTGGACGCCGGCTATTTCATGCCCAATCGGCTGTTCTTCGACCATCTCGGGACGATACTCCTGTTTGCCGTCCTTGGGACTATATTTAATACGATGTCGATAGGTTGGTAAAGCGACGCGACAGCGCTCGCTGGCGCGGTCGACCGGCGGCATCGGGACAAATTTTCGATTCGGATATTATTTCTTTTCCCTCGGCGCGCCGCTAACTCGAACTCCGTGTCTTCGCCCTACCCACGCAAACCCTATTCCAATATGTAGAAATGTGAATACTTATCCACCCACAGTGGAGTGGATCCCAGGAGGCAACACCGTACACTAGACTCTCCGAGTGACTTCGAACGTAAAATGTCACAAAGTCAAATGTAATCGTAATGACGTTATGACGATCTACATCACAAGAAAAATCAGAAAATAACTTAAATTGTAATATTATCGTTATTACAATTTAAATTGACATTTCAAGTATCTCTTTTCAGTAACAATTGGAAATTATTTTTTTCGAAGATAGTATTATTTGGAAAGATAAATGAAATTCTCTCTTCTTACAGTTTAAAAGATTTTTCCTGATATACTTGGTACAGCTGTTCGAAACTGCTAACATCTGTTGGGCACCGTATCAAAAAGTGAAGCTTTATGAGACATTGATTAGCTCTGTTCGCAATCTCTTACTTTTATATTTATATTTTGAGGAATTGAGAATTCCAAATGTAATTTCTTATATACTTTTTAACGCTATAAAACGCTATATTTTTTAGCTTATAATATAACATTTTATATTTTTCGGATCTAAAATTCTGAAAAATCCAACATGCTACAAATAAATTGCTACAAAAGAGAAGAATAGACTTCAAGTTTGCAATCTGTTAAACAAGCATCTAACGCACGTTGGAAAAACAATTCTTAAAAAAATTAATTAAAACTCTGAAAGTTTAATGAGCAAGTTGTGGTTGCGTACATTATACATATGTATAAAGAAAAGCATACATAAAGAAAACACTCCGAGCATTCCCCGCAGATGGTGAAATTTCCATTCTTCACTTTTGCTCACGGTTTGTCTGCAGTCTAGCGTAAGCGCAGATGTTCGTCTTGAAAACAGAGAAAACAGCGCGGCTTGAGAATGAAAATAGCGCGCGTGTCGAAGCGGACATCGGCATGTGCGAGGCAAGCGATGACGATGATGACGATGATGACGACGATGACGACGATGACGATGACGACGACGACGATGACGACGACAATGATGACAACCTGCAAAGCATATGCGGCAATTGTCCAGACGATAATTGCAATGATAATACACGATTTAATTGTGACTTCACGATAACCAAATTTCAAACAAAATTGTCGCTGTGACTAAGAAGAAAAAAGAGAGGAAAATCAACGCGAAGTTTGAGTTATTTAATATTCGATAAAAGAAAAAATCTTTGAGAGAGAATAATGGGATAAAATAGACATGACGGGCGCGATTATTGATTAGGATTGATGACTTCATATAAAAAGAGTGTCAGTGCCATATTTTCGAACGGTTATTTCTTATCGCAAAAGACGCCATATTTTCGGATGGTTATTTCTTATCGCAAAAAACGCCAAGACCACGTGCCAAGGTTAATAGCACTGTAAAATGTTTCAGAGTAGGTGCCATTTGTATGAACATTTACGAGGTACCAAATAATTTTTACATTTATAAAAAAACATTCTTATTTTTCATGTATAAAGAAATAGAATGTTATTAATATAGTATCTTTCCCGAAATTTTCACATTTGTCTCTTATGATTCTTTTCTATACTTTTCTATACTTTCTATACTTTTAATTATTTATACAAATTTTGGAATGAAAATTTGGAATTTTTGTTTAATACATTGATGTCGGCGCTATAATATAGATAACTTATTTTGTACTACCAGTGACGTCAACGTGTTAATCAGTATTTATTTAATAACATTTCGAAAAAAAACGTGGAACAATACGGCTTTAATTATTCGCAATTTCGATCCAATATCAAAAATTCTACCGAATATCGAAATCATAATTTGAATTTATTTACTACAGAAGCGAACAACACAGAAAAATATGTAGACCTAAATTTCTTCAAGAGACGCAAATATTCGCGAATAAATCATGAGGATGACTTTCGTAAACGACCCGAGATAAAATAAAAATGAGAGAAGTGACGGTGATATAACGTTACATAAAAATTTAATTATTTCTAACGAACGTTTGCCATAATTACCGCGATAAAATCCGATTAACTGAATTAATTTGTAAGAACTTGTGACGGAAATGAAAACTCTTTACTTTTCTAGAACCGTACAGCACGTAATTTCCAAGTAAGAAACGACACCGTAAGCACAACAACAGTCGCGATCGATAACGTGAAATTATAGTAAGAATTAATGTACGGTTGGAATAGATTAAAAACTACTCATTATTGTCGAGAATTTCTACGAAGGGCTTAATAGCAAGAAGGTTTTTTCCGAAAGGAAGGAAAAGTGCTTGATAGAGATGAATATAATACGTGGGTGCGGCGCCGGTATTCGATAATGCAAATTTCTATCTTTAGCGACGTTAATCTCTCTTTCTCTCTCTCTCCGTCTTTTCGCGGTTCAACGTTCAATGACTTTGGGGATCGATAGAGTAATAATAATCTCGCTAAATTGACAATTCATTCAAATGTATTTTAAGCAAATTAACGACGACATTTGTGATAATTAAGACAAATTACGGGCGCGGAAAAAATTGCGATATTAGACGTATTCCCACAGTTAAAACGCTATTTGCACTTTAGGTGTGTCATTATGGTTGTTGGGAAAAAGCGGTATGTTCGGTTGCGAGACGCCTGTCCTCGATATGTTCCTCTTCTCGGCGTTGATCAGCGCCGTCGATCCCGTGGCCGTGCTGGCCGTCTTCGAGGAGATACACGTGAACGAGATACTCTATATCGTCGTGTTCGGAGAGAGTTTATTGAACGACGCGGTCACTGTCGTGAGTATCACATTATTTACATTACACGATCCTGCACGTCAAGGAGTTTGTTGCGTAGGTAGTACGCCGTGCTGCAGAAATCTTTGTTCTTTTGTTGCAAACCGTTGAAGGTCTTCGATATGTAGAGAGACCAAGATTAAAGGCGATCAGTCCTAGTCGTTCGATCTGCGAATATCTGCGAGATCTCTGCACACAGCTGATAAATGGGCATAAGAAGAAAAAGTGGAATACAAGAACGTATCTTCTTTTTCGAAATAATCGAAATGACAAAAAAATACATAAAAATATATTAAGTGAACTTGAATATAATTGCAGTATAGAAAATTATACATATCTCTTTAATGAGAATATTAGAAATGTTTAAAGGCTCAAAAACTCTTAAGTAAATAAATAGAACACATAAGACAAAAGCATATGTACATTTTTTAGAAAGAATTGATTTTCTCTCTCTTATATTATATTTTACATTAATGATCATGAAACATTGGAATATAATCAACAATATGCCAAAGAAAAATAATAATAATTATCCTACAATTATTTTATCTATGATATCGGTCTTTTGTTGTTTTTATATCCGCCCAGAATGATTCTGAAGTTGACATAGATTAATACCCTGTCTTTCACCCTCGTATTTCACATAGAATTAGAATATCTGATAAATAAATGAAGATAGAATATAGCAAAGCTTGCACGTGATACCACCAAACGACAAGCTCATCGGGCTCGATCGATATAATATTGATTACATTGTCTATAAGCGCGAGTCAAGTATCAAATACCTTCTCTTCGCTTAAAAATTAATATCGTATTTACTCGCGAGTTACATGTCTACGATCTGTAATGTTCCGCTTGAATAAAACAAAACAAGATAATGTAAACGCGACCGTCACGACTTTAATAAACGTGTCGTCGACATTGGCGCCTCGACAGTTTTATTAATTATCATTCATGCACAATTAACTTTCAAAAAATAATGTATCTTTGTGTATTCGCTTAAGAAAAAATATGTAGCAAAGTACAGTTTCCAAAAATTCATTCATTCCGTTCCAATTTTATCTGTTACGTCGCGAGACTGAATCTCTGTAAATAGATCAGTATCCCTGCACTATATACCGTATTTATATATGTGTAGCAGAGTTTGGAAAGTTATTTTTAAAATTACTTTCTACAATTATCGTAAATGTAGTAATTCGTAATTGGAAATTAGCCAATCACAGTCGATTACTCTACACGGAAAGAATGATTTTTCTGAGGGATTTGAAAATAATTTTGTTGGACTATCAAAATAATTTTGTTGGAGCCTTAAAAATAATGAGCAAAAAATTTTTAGATTCTAGCAATTAGTGGCATAATTTTGTTCTACATAATTATTTTGATTCAATAAAGTTTGATTCAATAAAGTTCAATAAAATTATTTTTCTGGTCTGTATTCAGTTAAGATTTTAGATCTTTCAGCAAAATCGTTCTTTCCGTGTATCCATATTCGATTGTGATTGTTAATTTCTTACAGCTACACTTATGATTACGCTAATTGTGGAACGGTAAAAATAACTTAAAAGTAACTTTAAAAATAAAATTCTCAACTCTGGTGTATAGCTTGTGTAAAGTTTGTATTATTTGCAATGTCATTGATCGACCATTCGAAAAAGTATTCTGCTTTATCGTAAAAATTGGGTCACGCCAGCTAAGAATGGTAATGCGAAAAAGGTTGAGCCGTTAACGATCCGTCGCCTATTAGTTTCGTGCTGAGGCAAGCGGAGGAAAGTGTCAGGGGTTACTGCGACGACCAAGTAAAAGTTCATTTAATACGAATATGCAGGTGCTCTATCACATGTTCGAGACGTACAGCGAGATGGGCCCTTCCAGGATCATATATACGGACGTGCTAGCGGGTCTAGCCTCGTTTTTGGTGGTGGCGATCGGTGGCACGGTCATAGGTATAGTTTGGGGTTTCGCTACTGGCTTCGTCACCAGGTTTACTTATCAGGTGCGCGTGATAGAGCCGATCTTCATATTCGTGATGGCGTACTTGGCATACCTCAGCGCGGAGATCTTCCACTTGTCCGGCATATTGGCGTAAGTAAATCATCGACTTTTCGACATGTCGCTTTGGCATCTCCAGCCTCGAGACGCGTTTTAGTATATCTTCTTATCGCAAATAAGATTGCTGAATCGAGAAATTGAATTGACAATTCGTCTCTATTGCGTAACGAACATTATCAGAATTATTTAATCTTGGATATTAAGTATCGATGAATAACGGTATCAATTTCAAGATAAGTTATAACAACTTGTTGCACTGATCCTATTGGCACGACTCTGCAAAAATGATAAGGAACTGAAACAAACGTCAAGAATTTGCCGCGAAAGGAAACGTTAGATGGATCAATGCCGAGTAGAGTTCTAAACAGAGTACGGCTTAATTCCCGTAGTTACGTCCGTTATAATTACTCGCGTTTACAGACAACGTTCTCGACTCGCGAGCTTCAATTTTGAACAATTTGAAACAGCGATGATTGCCACGCTGCTCATTCCGTAATACGAGATTCCTTTATTCCAGAATAACCTTCTGCGGTATTACTATGAAGAATTACGTCGAGGCCAATATATCGCACAAGTCCCACACGACTGTCAAGTATACAATGAAGATGCTGTCGAGTAGCTCGGAGACCATCATATTCATGTTCCTCGGCGTCGCCACGGTGAACAATGCTCACAATTGGAACACGTGGTTCGTCGTCATGACGATAGTCTTCTGCTCCGTCTATCGGGCCGTGGGTAAGCCAGATTTTCTAATTTTACTCGATTGAGGAGGAGGGTCAAAGAAGGATTCCTCCTACCTATCGTTTGGCATCCTTACCTTTGAACAGCTATTACGGGATACACGAGGGATTACTGTGTTTGAGTTGCAACGTGCTCTCTTTCATGAGAGTCATATTTACAACTCGGTAGTTTCCAAGTCTTTATAATAATATTTATTTACTTCAGTTTATTTACTAAGAAGGGACTTGATTTACAACTTAAAATTTTAACCTCATCCATCCATACCTTCTACTAAACTAAACCAATCTCGAGCAGCTAACGTATATATATTAAATATTTTCTAAATTATATCTTAATTAAATACAGCCTTAAATGCCTTCTTCCCTTAAACTTCATTTCAGTTTATATCCTCAACTTCTTAAATCTTTATATTTATTGTACGTGCACATTTTTAGACTCAACTTTTAAAAAATTTATGGAACTTTTTTCCAACTCAGCCAATAAAAAGAAAATTGGTTTACAAAACTATTGGCGTGGAAAAACTTTAGAAGAATAGGGAGAAAAACTAAGAGGAAGAAAAAAAAAGTAGCGTGATAATAACGAATTCGTGTCGAAGAATTCTTACACGATCGCGCGGGCCTTGACCGGGCCAGCTGGACGGGCGTTAAGGGCATCGCTTCGCCGGCGAACGGAATGGCGTGTAAAGTGATATAGTTGAACGATGAAATCATAATGGGACTTAAGACAATTGACTTCTACTTACATGAGCGACTTCTACTTACTTGCGTCACTCACATAATCGACGCGCTTCACTTATGGCTTCTTGTTCTAACCGGGCAATTTGTCACTCGACCGTGTGCAAAGTGTGGAAAGATAAAAGCAAGCTTGAGATGCCACGCGTTCTATTAGGAATATTACATTGGCACTCGATGTAATATATCACGCCTTCATCATTTAAAACTGTATTTAGTTAGAATATAATTTAGAAAATGTTTTTAAGTTTGTAATAGGTATGTGATAGCTGCTATAAGTTGACTTTAGTCGCTAAGTGAACCGATGGATGGATGAATGCGGTTAAGGTTTTAAATTGTAAGTCCTTTCTTAGCAAGTAAGCTGAGAAGTAAATAAATATTACAATACATTACAATATATTATTTCATGCTTTCGTAATAGACAATTAACAATCATATAAATTAGGACGAAAAATAATTAAATAGAGAAATAAACACACACGTGACAATGCGATCAGAAATGCGGATTCTTAGAAATTTTTTCTCGTGAGCTATAATCTCACGTATATTTCAAATAACGCTACATTTTTTCAAAGGGTAAATTACAGCTGTAAAATCACGCTCGAATTTGTGTTTCAGGCGTGATAGTGCTGACAGCGCTGGCGAATCAGTTCCGGCTGCACAAATTGGACAAGGTTGAGAAATTCGTGATGTCCTACGGCGGTTTACGCGGCGCCGTCGCGTTCGCCCTGGTGCTCCTTATAGATCCCAGACACGTGCCCCTGCAGCCCATGTTTGTCACCACCACCATCGCCGTTATCTACTTCACTGTGTTCATCCAGGTAGGATCATGCATGACTGCGTACGATGCATGATCGTGAACATGACGAATTTGATGCGAGCGCACGTGAGCGTTGCGTAACGACGGATGCCGCGCGTGTTCCTTCACGATGTGCAAATTGCAGAGCTTGCTCGAGTAAATCGGACCAGTCGGCGGCGTCTTTTACGGAACCGATGACTCGCGCGTATTTTGAGACGCGGCCAAAGGTGGCACGCGTTCCGAGAGAAAGAGATGATGTTATTCCGTCGGCGAAGAAAAGAACGTGACTGTTAAATTCATGATCCGTTCGATCGACGACTAATGAGCGACAAAGATGCAAAGATGCCAGCTGCAAAAAAAAACTCGGCTGTGCACGAAGTGCTTTGTCGCGCGATCGATCGGAAACCTAATATCTCTGTACCGCACACACTTGAGCATTTTTGCATCAAGCGTTTTATCAGCCGCGCGTTGCTTCTCCCCGCTCGACGCCGATAATCCGCGCCTGGAACGTTCGCTCGCGATGAGTAACGCGCTTTTATTTTTAGGGTATCACCATCAAACCCCTCGTCAAAATCCTCAATGTCAAAAGGGCGGAGAAGAGGAAGCCGACGATGAACGAGAGGATCCACGAGAGGGTACGTTGCGCGACGAATCATTTCGATGATCGTTTGCTATCAATTCGGAAATTGCGGTCGGGAAACGAAGCGATCGTGGAACCAATATAGATGTGAAAAAATTAGATGGCATTGTTCGATCGTTATCGCTACAACGGAGCCCATTACCTCGAATCCCGGTTTTACGACGTATTTCTCTTTAACGGAACGACAGAGCCATACGACCGATATGAAGAATAGGGTCGAATTGTGAAATAGGATAACGTTCGTCATTGTCAAGCCGCATTACAGAATGTGTATATAGCGGCAATTTTTACCGGGACTTTGATACATCATTCTGCTTGCGTTTGCGTTTGCCCGCGTATACGTAGCAAATCCCGGCGGATTCGTGACGCCCGCGTTATCCGTCGAATTGAAAGATAAATAATGTCTGTCTCTTAATTCTTAGATAATGGATCATACGATGGCGGGTATCGAGGACATTTTGGGAAAACACGGCAACTACCACGTCCGTGATAAGTAAGACGCTAGTCGTAACTCCGTGTTCATTCAACTCGGCGGTGTTTGTCATAATCAAACAGAAATCTATATGAGTTAGTGAAATAAACAGAAGGAAGGTTAAATTGAAGGATTTATATTTTCTAAAAATCTATATTTAATATATCAAAATGTACATACAAAAAGTACATAAAAATATAGATTTTTAGAAAATATAAATCCTTCAATTTAACCTTTCTTCTATTTGTTTCACTATTAACGTTTTTTTATTAAAACGAAAAGTATCAAATATGTTGTAGATGGATATTTGTATCATCCAATGACCAAAATACTTTTTCTGTATCTTTCACTCATTTATTCTCTCTCTCTCTCTCTCTCTCTCTCTCTCTCTCTCTCTCTCTCTCTCTCTCTCTCCTCTTTCCCGATAAAAATATCTGATTTGGTTTGCTGTAGATTCAAGCGATTCGACAATAAATTCATCCGACCTTATCTCGTGAAAGATCGTTGCGGCGCCGAGCCGAAGATTCTGGAAACTTACTCGAAGCTGGCGATGAAGGATGCGCTGGATTACATAAGAAGAAATGCCTCCACTATCGGCAACATTAGCGGCACCGAGAGTATGTCGGCGATATTCCGTAATTACAGTAATACCGGACAGTTCAATGGAAGGTGCGGAATTCCCGTTGTACGCCGCCGACGATTGTCAATAATAAAATAAAAGCGCAATCTAATCGCATTCTTCTCTCTCTCTAGCCCCAGCTGCAGCCAGCTCGAAACGGGATGGAATATCGATCTGCAGGAACTGGAGTACAATCCTTCCAAAAAAGATCTGACGGACGCGAGAATTCACCATCTGCTCGCCGAAGAGCTTTGTAAACCGTACAAAAGGGTAAGAGATTATGGTCGAGTGTAGATTTTCCTTAAATTCAGAATCTGATATATGATCTATCACATATAATACATTATATATAATAAAATGATTTCTCTGTCATTAAATTTTTTAGTTATATTTTTCGACAAATTTTAAAATCAATTTTTTTCTCGAAAATAGAAATATAATTTCTTGCATAATTTTTTAATTTTTACTTTAAATTTTTTTTAATATCCTGATATTTAAATCTTATTATCCATTTACATTTTCTGGAAACTTACTAAAGTTCTTCTATTTTCACTTTAATATTTCAATACTTTTAGCCAAAAAGATTATTTCAAATTATTTTAAATTTAGAAAGAAACTGTGATTAAAAAATATGTAACTAGCAAAATGTTCTATTTAAACTATATTTTTTTAATTTTCATATTTAAAATTATATCGCGTCTAAGAATTTTATACAAGCATTAAATGTTAATCATTTAGCACCGGCGTTTGAGCTATAGTCGGCACGCGGTGAACGATCGCGATCTCTCGACACAAGTCAATTACAAAATGCACATGAATATTCGACGGATGGTAGGGGAGCACAAGCATCGCCACAAGCGCAGCAAAAAGTTGCTTAAAGTAAGGATCGATCAACGTCTCGATCATTTGTCATATTTAATTTCGGCGTTCTTTTACTCTCCATTTATCGATTTCGGTTGTATAGGACGGCAAACAGAATCACGTTAGTTTCCCAGAATTTCAACAGCAAAACGGCTCGACAAAGTTATTTACACAAGGTATGTGCAAAACGTCGCGAATAATTAATCATATCTCAAGGTTTCGTAACTTTTTTCTCTCCTTTTTTCATGAATCGTGCACAGATTACATCAATGGCGTGCTGTACGAGTTAGAAAACGGAGAAACTTCAGAGAAGCCCTCCAGCAAAGAGGATTGGGATTCGGCGATCACATTCACCGCACGAACGTCTGGTAAGAAAACTTTTCTTTAACTTACTAAATCGAATTGAATTGAAAAATGAGATCAAAGTTAAAAATATATCGACGAATGCGGCGATGAGGAGACGATCAAGATGTTTGGGTCTTTTTTATAGCGAAGATTACACCTCTCATCATTCACATATAGTTATTTAGGTATCTTCTTAAAAAGACTAATAAATTTTAAAATCTTTAAACGAAAGATTCGCCGAATGTAAACGCAGACAATCAACACGCTACCACCGCTACTACATCGATGGACACAATAAATACGGACGAAGGAGACTTGAAAATAGGACGCGACGGTACGTTTTCGCAATGAAAAAAAGAAAGAGTTCGAGCGTTGGCTTTGCGAATCGTTCTTTTTCTTTCTGCGTATTTCTTTTTTATATTTTTCAGCATTATCGAAACCAGGCGTTGATCTTCTATTACTGTGATCGATTTGGCTCTTTTTGCATCTTTTTTTTTTGTATATTGCTGATGATTATTTTTCGAGCGTTTGTTTTGCCAGGGTTTGGAATCGGTATAATTTTGACGGAAACTCGGACTTTTCGTGTTTAGTGCACCGAAAATTGCACCCGTCGAAATCATAACGGTTTCAATTTCCATTTCGTGCTCCTGTTGCTATTGTCTTGCGGTATTTGACCTAGGCGCGGAAGGCTACCGAGTAACCACCCCTACGGCCACGGAAACTATGTTACCGTGGAAACGTGAGGACGATTACGAGTCGGGTCATCCGATCAAGCAGCATGAATTTCCAGCCTGGTGCTCCAATAAAGAATACCTCGCCTACAGCTCGCCCTCCGCCACTTTCTTAGGTAAAGAAAAAAAAGAAGGGTGGGATAAAGGAAACCGAGAGGATGAATCAATTTAGCTGTTAAATATTAATCTACTACCAAAGTTTCGTCGAGATTTTTTTCATAAAAGAGTAACGAGTATATACCGTCACGATAGTTGCAAAGTCAGTTTTCCTTTAAGAAGATTAACAACTCTTTGAAAACTTTCAGCTCGTGAAATCGTTCACTGCCTATTTATTCCCAGCGGTACCACCAACATGCCCGTTATGTCTTTCCGCTTTTCAGGCGGAATCGAACAGCCGAAAGTCCAATCCGTGATTGGCCTATTTCGACGCGAGAGCGTGTGCACGCCCGACAGTATCGATTGCCAGGAGACGGTCGACGAGGCGGACGAGACGGACGAGTACACCCCCGCGAAAATGGATTCCCCCGCGAAAACCAAGGGTACGTGACGCAAAGCAGGAGGAGGGTACGTGTGGATCATTTTTATTTTTTTTCCTTTTCTCTTCTCCCCCCTTTTTTCAAATATCAGATTATTCAGTTTCCATATTCTGACACTTGCTTCTCCACACCGTTTCCAACGCACAGAGGAAGTATTCTCAAGTACTTAGCGAGATATATCGCTAACGTATAAAAAAAGATCGCATATTTCGAAATTCTCAAACGATATTTCAAACGACTCGATGATGTATAACGACTATAAATTAGTAAGCTCGAGCGAGAAATGTTCAAAGTGACACGTGAAAGACGAAAAACGTTGAGAGGCACTGACGTATGTTATTTTTTAATGCGTTATGACGGCGTCACTCACGTTGCGTTGCACGTCCGCGGCTATTTTTGCGAGCAATTGCAAAATGAGCATCGACACGCGAGCGGCCCGCAAACGTGCTAACCGTCGTTTCGCTACGGAAGAAATATTGTTTCAAAAACGAATTGCACGCGTAAATATACAATCTCTGTTCTGTAGGAATCCTAATTCCTTGTTATGAATCCATACACCTTTTATTTTATTTATCAATGTTGTTATGTAGCAAAAGTAATTGAAAAAATAAACTTCTTAATTTTTTACTTATTATTTATTGTTGTACTAATTATTTTTTACTTATGCTTTTATCATTAAGACATCGGTGTTGGTGCGATAACGCTGAGAAACCAGTGTCTTCTAATATAATAAATATACTTGTTTAAAAATATACTTGTTTACTACATTTACTATATTTAATTTTGTCATATTAAGTTGCTGTCATGTATCATATTATCTTATTTCACTTATCAAATGTTATATGTATGTGTGTTAAAATTCTTCGAATAAATTATTTCCTAAAATATCAGTCATAATAAGAAAAGAACATTATCTGGGAATAATAGGAATGTTTTTATCGGAGCTAATTACGTCTTCAGATACATTTCAATAGGGACACCGATGTTTGGCCAAGGCGCTGCTCGCAAATCACGATTTTCTCGAAGAAATTAAAATTAAACCTTCGCCTTCCAGGCAACCCGAGGAGGGTGCCCGCGAGGAGGGTATCAATGATGGAACTCGGCTTCGCCGACCGAGCTCACTCGGTGGACAAAGCGGCGGACAACGGATCTCACTCCTTGCCGGAATGCTGGAATGTCCAGAGAGTACGCCTTAATTCCCTCGCCTGCTCGCCCGCCCAGATGCCGAGCCTGTCGACCGCCCTGATTGCCTCCTCCACGTCGGAATCGTCGGAGGACGTGGAGGACGAGGAGGAGGAGAGGGCTTGACCCTTGGGGACCGTCGCCGAGGAGCGACCGTCTTCCTTCACGGACATCGAGCGTCGACGACGTCGGCCCTTCCGGCGACCACCGCGACACTCGTTGCTCACCTCGCTCCTGCGACGACCGAGTGCCCCCGTTTGAGAAGACCTGCCCTTGACGAGACGCCTTCTGCAAGAGGCATCTCGCGAATCTGAATCTTGGCCTGAATCTTAATACGCCCCACTAACGCGCGAAACAAGGACGAGGAAGACCTTGCGATGAATAGATTCTGGGAGAAATGACTGTATAAAGAGAGAATTGCGGAAAACTCAGCGAAGCTTTCGATTGAATTTTGTACGAGGAGAAACATTTAGAAAAATACGAGAATTTTGCGTTAATTAAACAAAGGTCTACATAAGAAGAGAAAAGAAAAGAAAAAATATTCTTTTAAAATGATGATACAAGTTTCTCCGCATGGTAACGCGACAAAGTGAAGCTCTTCGGAATAAACGGATCTTCCTATTCAAGTTTGGCATTCGGCATTCGCGAGATCGCTCACCAATTCGGAAGAAAACAGAACGACACGTACGCAAAGTTGAAATTTGATGAATCACTGTTACTTTTTTCTGCACGCCACATGTGAATGCATTCGCGAAAATGAAGGCGCTTGTCGAGAGCAAGGGCTTATTTCTAAATCCGTCTCTAAGACGTCTTGGAATTGTGGCCTTAAGGATTATAGAAGTGTTTGGACGCCGGCGACTTGTACGCTGCCGTCGTCGTCATCGTTATCGGCGCAAAATTGTCGATGCTATAAAAGTAAAAATCGTTGCGCGGCGCCGCAGATGCGCCGCCACCAGCTTGTCCCAAGATTTACCACGAGTATCTTCTTTCGGGGATGGATTCGATGGTGATCATCGGCTGCAATATAGTTCACGATTAGCTTACGGTCAGATTAATCGACTTAATAAAAAGTGCGAAGTCGAATTAAACACTTAAGTYGCTGCCACAATTTATTATAAATTCTGAAAATAATTCTGCCAGTAGGATAATGCGAGAAACTCACGCTGACAATGTCATTTCCGATAAAAATATCAAATTTTCAACAGAATGATTTATTTTGATTTTATTTCCGAACTATTTTGTATCATTTAGAAAAAGTATAATTTTTATCTCCACCGCCGCTCGATAAAAAATATTTTTATTCTTCCTATCAAGATTTTGATAGGAAGAATAAAAATATCTCGTTTCACTCATCAAACTGTCAATTATAGATATACTATGACTCACCTGCCATACGTTTTTGGAAATAATGAAAGACGATTTGATCGAAATTTCTTTAATCATTCGATCAAATCTACACTTTATTCGCTAAGTCGATAGTCTGGCCGCAACTTCGCGGACGACGATAGTCCAACATTAGATGCGTTATATCGTTAGTAATCCCGTGATTCTGACGCATGTATGCAACGCAGCACGTCGCGGTACACGTAGATGACATCCCGTAGCGACGCATCCCCAGTTGAATTTAGGAGAATTCCTGTCAAGCGAACGGTTGCGAGACGTTCAATCGACGATGCAACTACCAGTTGTGTAGAATCAGATGAGAGAGATGCGTACAGACGCGCCGCTCTCCCTTCGAGTATGGCCTTAAAAAAACTTTCCAGCAAGCGGATACTCGTGAACAACACGGTGCCTGGTGTATGATAATACGTTGTTATAATACATTGTTAATATCGCACGACCACGGCACCGCTTGGTCAATATTTAGCGAAAAGCCGCCAGAAGCCATGTACATACGTACGGTTTTTCTTAGAGAAGATACGCTAGAAAATTGTCGGCATCTTCATCGTTGTCATCCTCAGCAGCATCCTCATTATTTTTGTTAGCATTTAGTATTATTTCGTCGGCGGGAAGAGAAAGAAAAAAAGAGAAAGAGAGAGGCGGAGCGCGACCACTAGACCATTCGGTATTCTAGTTATTATTGTTACACTTGTTATTATCGCTAGTATGTGACTATACTAGTTCTACTACTACTAATTAATAATGCAATTATAGCCATCGCTCGGCGCGTGCGGAAAGCGGAAGCGTCGAGCTCTTGCTAGTTTCGAGGGGAACTTTGTCAACAGAGTCTTTCGATAGATGGAGACTTATTTTAACAAAATACAAATCGAGTATAAAACGCAATTACGAAATAGGGTCGCCTCAAATAGTGAAACCTTGTCATCGACCGTCCCGAACTCTTCTATTATACATTGCAGAAATTGCAATTTTTCTTGTGTTTGTTTTCGCGTCACTCATAATTAATAGTTATTTTATTAATGCCATAATTAGCTTAGACTTTCAATAGACTCTTGACCTTTGACTTTTTACAATTACCTCATGAGAACCTTGCGATTTTTATACTTCCTTACAAATGCATCGTATTACGAAGTACTTAATTTAGCGTACGCGATCTCTGATATTGAACCACTTTTGTACCTATATAAGGGTGACAGGGTATAAGTTCGCTTTATTTAAAAAAAAAATCAAAGAAAAACACACGGGAAGTTTTTTGCGAAACAAACAAATAAAAATGATTTCGCATGGATTTGGAAGTTCCCCTCGCATGGAATATTCCTCGCGGCCTTTAGTTATTTAGACCGGGTAAAAAACATCGGACTAGTCTCTAGGTGCTAGTCTCTGCGCTGTTGATTTGTTAAAAAGGAAATAAATGTTTATTTCTTAAAACGCTATTACATTTGACATTTTTATTTCACGTCTCTTACCTCTTCCATTTGCCAATTCCTTAACTAGATCATTCTCGCCAACAATGACACTTGATTGCTAAAGGAACAGGAACTTTTTCTAAATTATTATCAACTTTCTCGTTTTTCTTTGCTAATGTTTTCCTTCTTAAGAAGAAAAATTATAACGAGAACTATAAATGATTTCTCGAATTTTCAAGCAAGAATATTTTCAATCGGATCTCGAACATTTCTAATGTCACAATCGTCTGAACAGCGCATCGTAAAATTGTCTTTGCTAACAGAACAATTATGAGCTAGACAATAAAGTAATTATCATTCGCTGATGAATGAATTGCACCTTCGATCTTCTGAAGATCGCTCGCTGAGGCAGAACAGCCTTGGTAATCGCACGAGGCAAATCGCGTGCGAGTGATTTTCGTGCAATAAAGTTGTCGACCGGAACAAACATGCCCGGGGGTGTCGTATTTCTGGTCTGCATTCCTACTTTGAGCTACGAGCACGAACTTGTGTTCGGCGTGCCGCTGAAGCGCTCTAAGAAGATCGAGAAGAGCAAGAATAAGACTGTGACGCCAAAGGTGGATCTTCGTCTAAAGGAAGCGAAAACTCGTGCGCAATTGCTCACGCTCGACGATGATAGTGACGACGATGACGACGACGACGATGTTGGCATCGACGTCGGCATTGATTCTAGGAAACGTAGTCGCGGATACCCCGCGCGATCAAAAACACCAGTCTTCGTATCGATGGAAACGGTAAAGTAGAAGAAAACATTAGAAGATGCGGACATAAGAAGACATAGATTATAGTACGAAGATATAAAAAATAATTGTCATAATTATGAAAAAAATTATGTATTTGTCAAACGTATATATATATATATATATATATATATATATATATATATATGTATCTATTATATAATTATTACATAATAATTATTAATTTCATGTTTCTCTTTAATTTTTTTTTTAACACTTCAACTCTTCAACTTTAAGACTAATTTTTGTACTAATTTGCTTTCAAAAAATGAGGAATATTTCGTGAATATTTATCCAATTTGATTTTAGTCCCTTATCACTATGCTTTTCAGGTGCTGGAAGAGCTTCTCAAGAAACTAAAAGTGGAACACGTTGTATGGTGCAAGGATAAGGAAGACATGTATTATGAGGTATGGTAGGAAAATATATTTCTATCTATGTATTTCCAAATGGCGAATGCAAACAAAGCTTTCTGGTGGAAGGTGATATTTCCAGTACCTGCCGGCGAACCCTGCGAAAATTGCATACATTGCCTCACCGAGATGGGTATCGGCGTTAAAATGAACTCGATAGTGAGGTGATTTTACCTAAAGAAAAGGCTGAAGAAATCACATGAAGCTCCAATGTATTCGGAATCATGATTTTGGCCATTGATTTTTTATTTTTAGCGTAATCCCGACGCAATGTACATATAGTGGTGTGAACAGTGCAGGATTGTTGGCTGTCAAAGACGACGTTGCTCGCAGGTTTCACTTTAACTGATTTTTGTTTTGAAATTATCGTAAAAGCGAAGATACACCGCGCTAAATATAATAATGTATTTTCTCTTATTCAGACGGAAAGAATCGGAGGAGCGCAAAAACGCTTGGAATGCTTTCGTAGGATCTATCAGATCGAAATTGACGGTGAAACAGGTGGTCGATGGCGTCCGCAGCGGCGGTGACCTTACTTTCGATTACGTGTGTCTGGTATTAACCGCGGAGTAAGAAGCCAAACTTATCCCTATTAATTTGATCTCTATAGATAAATAAATAATTAAGACAGATTTCTGGTAAGTTCGTCCGTGACCATAAGAGAACAGTTCTCTAAAAATTATCAAAAAAATTCTTATTACTTATTTTTATTTTCTCGTTACGTTTTATGATTAATGCCACAATGCGATCGTAAAAAAGGCATTGTAAAATTGAGCATAGAATATAAGCATAAACTTCATAACGTGTTGCCACAATGAATAAGTTGTATTAATAATAATGAACTTTGTGAAAACTACGATCTTACAGCTGCCTCGCTGCACTTGGTCTCGTCGAGAACAGTGCAACTAATGTCGTTGCAGCCATGCTGGTTTCTCCCCTCATGGTAAAACCCTTTAATGCAACTTTGCTAGTCGTCAAACAATGTTCGCGCGTCACCTCACACTTCTGATCGTCTCGTTGATCAAAGGGACCTGTGATGTCTCTGACTTTCGGGACGATCATAGCCGACAGAGACCTACAACTGGTCGGCCTGAAGAGCTTGATGCTCGGTATTTTTTTATCGATACTCTTCGGCTTCATATTTGGCCTTATCCTCGGTACAACCGAAATGCCTTGGGGTTACAACGACTGGCCAACCGACGAAATGAAGGGCAGGTGGATATCATGAATAATGACCAGACATAATACTTAATAACACAATAGATTTCATACAGCTTTCAATTATATAAAATCAAATATAGTTACAAATTTCGTCTCAAAACGGCAATTTTTTTTCTGTAGAGGCAACTACAGATCGCTCTGGATGGGTGTTCTTTGGGCCCTTCCTTCTGGCACAGGTGTCGCGGTCGCTTTGCTGCAAGGTAGCAATGGACCGTTAATTGGTGTCGCCATATCAGCTTCATTACTACCACCAGTCGTTAATTGTGTAAGAGAACAATAGTGCATATATCGTATGAAAATAAAGTCTATATAATAAGATTTGTTGTCTAATTAGACATGTATGTAAAGATATGTTTTTTTTCTCCCTTTGTTGAGTGATCGTTAATGATTAATGTAATTAATGTTAGACTGAAAATCGTTTTTATTTTTCGCAGGGCTTATTTTGGGCTTTAGGATGCATATGGCTCATATATCGGCCAATAAAAATGCCCCATATCAAAGGCGAATCTTATACAAACTTTAATAGCTCCTACACGTATATCTACAGTGATTACTTGCCCGTAGAATTTTTCTGCAACGGCATTATCAGCGCGTGTCTGACGTTTATCAATGTAATGTGCATCTTTATTACGGCGATAATAGTCTTGAAGGTAATTAAAGTTAGCACGCGACAATAATTAAAGTTAGCACAGCTCGTTAATGGCCGAGAACAATCGCAAACTGCGGCTATAATTTGCATCCCATGTAATTACGTCACCGACATAACATATACGTCATTAATTGTAATTTTACCGTCGAGTTACACCAATTTTATCGCGATATGATAAATGCGCCGATTTTGATAAATAATATGTATAATTCATTCTTATCGTGTATATATTATTTTTATTTTTATTTTTTGCTGTAATCAGTTATTTGCAATCGCAGATTAAAGAGGTGGCCGCACCGTATACATCTACACCGGAATTGCGTCGGTTTTGGGAACACGACATCCGGCTGGTTCGCGATAAAAATATCTCTAGAGATAATAGTTCCTTGGATTCAAGGTAAAAAAAAAATAATTACAAGTGTATTTATAAATATTAAAAGTATGACGTTACACTTTATCTTACTTTATATAAATCATAAATAATAACGTAAAAGTATATAAATATTATAAATAATTAAAAATGTGAGATCATTAAAAATATGATTACTCCCATTAAAATATTCATTTGAATTAGTTACTACGATGGATTGAGTAAAAATAAGCAACGAGCATTGGAACGCACGCTAAACGAAGCGGTCAGGGAAGCGATGAATGATGAAACTTTCAGAAAAGTACAAAGACTCAGTTATGGGCAACACGGACCGGAAGAGGTATTACTTTAATATCACATCGATTTAAATATTTTGGAATATTTATAATAATTTATATATTATTAAAGTGCTACATAATATCTAAATTATTATATACTATATTCTTTAACTTCTTTTTTTAATATTTTTAAAAAACATTGTAGATTGGCTCTCGATTTGGTTTGCCTGGTCGCGGAACCACGAGTAGAGGCAACATAAAGGAGGACAGTGGAAGCGTCGAGGAAATAATAGGTGGAGATCTACAATCGCACAAAGGCTTAGTAAATTCTGGCAATACAAGCGAAGACTTAATAGCATTGGATCGTTTAATAACATATCTTCTAAGCCAACCAAGCAACCCTTCTGGCAGCAATTTGGATTCGTGGAGACGCTCGCTTCGAGCTAGTTCACGAGGCTATAGACAACTACATGGCACTGCCGCCGATATCGCGGAAACTGGTGGCGTTGGCACAACGCCTCTTTGAGAATAAGTTGACATTTAAAGAAAAGCCAACATTGCACGTAAAAATAACAATATGATAGCTAATTTCAATTCAATGTCACAAGTGTAAAATAAAACTGTAATAATGATGAGGCACATATAGAAATAATCGAAATAAAACAATTTTTGCTAAAGATATGATAGATTATTGATATTTTTGTATCACAATTTACACGTAGCGAATATAAGACTTACTTTAATACATTTAACTTAAATAAAGATCTATAAATCTATAAATCACCTCAATCATCAGATGGCTCAGTGCCAAAGTATCTGTCGCCAAAATTGCCGATGCCAGGCAGTACATAAAACTTTTCATTTATCTCGGGATCCAATGCAGAGGTAACAATCTTCACTCGCGGAAAGGCGTAGGCAATCGAATGCACGCCGGATTCGGCCATCAGCAATGATGCCAATAATACATTTTCCTCAGCAACATCGTGATCCAAAAGTACCCTAATCGCCATAATAGCAGCAGCACCAGTCGCAACAGTCGCATCCATCAATATTACTCTATAGTCTTTGATGTCCTTTGGTAATCGCAGATAATACAACTAGATACAAAAAATTAAATGAGTTACCGGCCTGCAACTAAGACACTTGCAAAGGAACAATTTTCGAGTGCTTACTTCAGGCTCGCCAGTCTGCTGATTAGTCTGGATAAGAATTTTTCCTATACGTATGTCTTTGCATACATCTCGAACAGCCTGCTCCATAGTCTCGCCGGCGCGCAATATCGACACGCCGCATATTTTGTCCGTTGCACCTCGCTTGCCGTTGTATAATACTCCTTGGGGTGTTTCGACAATTACATCCTTCATAGTATAAAGTAAAAATAATAATTATAATAATAAAATTAGTATATTATAATAAAAGTTAGACAAGGAACCTATGACTCTAGCCCGTAAAAATTGCAATTAATAAAATCAATTTAAAAGTTTTGGTTCATTTAGAGTTTCCATTACATTAAATAAACATTCGTAAATAGTATTCATGCAATACGTTTGTACCTCAAAAGGCAGCAGAGACAACGCATATTCAATGACTAGACGAATCAAGCGTTTAGAATAAAAAATAAATTCATCTCTATATGTCTCCTTATTTCGTATAAACGTATGAAGACCCTTTATCTGCGGCGTGTCCGGAAGTAAGTACAAAGATGAAGGCAATGGTTGACCGATGGACGAGTGAGCCAATTTTTCCCTCAATTTGAAACCTCTCTAAAAGTATAGAGAGGCATAGAGAGCGTTAGCACCGATAATCATTTTACATAAAAATATAAAATAAAAACTAGCAATTTACCAATTGAAGTTGAGTGTGAACATGTTGTACAATTAGTTCTATTGCCACTTCGTTTTCTCCTCCACGCGGCACAATGATATCCGCATGGGCCATAAGAGGCGCTATGTAATAATAAAAAGCCGGCTGCACATGTTTACTATATTGTTTTAATACACCCTCTAGATCTCTGCCTCTTTGGGAAATATCCCTTCGTAAACGTCTAGCCAGTCTGACGTCCGCATCGGTATCGACGAAAATTTTCATGTCACACAGCTTGATGAAACATTTATCTATTTTGTTATTCTCTTTCAATTTTTTTCAAACTTTAAGTTAAACTTTTTATCGATTTACCTTCAAGACGTCGACATTGTAAAAAGTAAGTATTCCCTCAAAGATGATGACATTGGCACCATACATGGTTTTCTTCCAAACAAAAAAGAAAAAATTATAAATCGTGTCGATTTTTTGTATAAATTAAATAAAAACTAGTCAACCAGCCAACTTACCGTTCTACTTTCTCTACTATGCGTTACAAAATTATAAATAGGAACTTCTACCATTCGTCCTTCCTTCAAACGCTGCAACGTAATTCTGAGAAGTTCGAAATCGAATGCATCAGGATGATCAAAGTTATACTCGTTGTGTGCAGCCATCTCGTGTTGCTTCTCGTTTAATACCTATAAAATAAATATTCAATGTCTATTATCGATTTACTTTACGCCATGCCAACAACAAATTTATTAAGTTGTATCAAGAAAATATTTTTAGTAAATTATTAATTAGAATATTTAACTAAAATATTAACGCACTTTATAAAAGGAATCCATGCTAAGAAGGGTCACCCATGGCACGTCTAGAGATTCTATGATTTTAGTTGCCACTGTCGTTTTTCCAGAAGCGCTGCCTCCACAAATACCTATCGCAAATATATTCATCAGTAACAAAAATTTATATTTAGAAATATAAATTTCTATATTCGTATATTTATATAGAAAATTTAAATCATCTATCAAGTTAAAACAATTATGATTAAATTAACAATAAGTGCTAACCAATTACAAAAGGTTCTACTTGTTGACCAGCTGAATTGTACCAAGGAGGTCTACCAGCTGTGTAAATGGTTCGCGTTTTACTCCTGAGAATAGATTCTGCAGACGTCTTTTTACTTGATTGTGACATGCTAGTAGTGCGTTGTCTACGTGATCGTGGCGACTTTTGCGAACCTGTTATAATTATATATTTATATAATTTTCTTTTTATTTTTGTACAATAATTTCAACATATATTTGTAGACTATATAATCTCTTGTATATATAATTTTATTTATTTTTATGATTTATAATAAAAGGATTTAATTAATCAAAGGAATAGGGTTAAAGGTAAGAACAACCTTCTATGTATTTTGTATTGGCTGTCCTCTAGGAGCTCGTTAAGGAACTTAAGGCGGATTGTTTGGATCTTCTCTTACAGGTACAACTTCATAGAAGTATTGACTCTGCAAACAATGCGTCTATATGGAACTTAACAAACATAACATGCATTAATCATACATTATTTACGTATATTACTTATAAGCTCATATTTTATCTTGTTCTAATTATTTCATTCACCGATAAGATATTTATTCCTGATGCAATTTGTTGCAAATGATTCATTATCAATAAGTAATTGACTTAAATGCATAAATCATTCTGTTATCAATCATACATAAATATTATGAATTCATATAAAAAATTTATTTTCAAATTTATCAGTTACATCAACATAAATCTATCTTTTACTAGTTCCATTAAAAGGTTTTACTAAACAGGTTCTGCTAATAAATAAAATAAATCGCTACATGTTATATTAGAACGAGTTCCAGTATACATGATACAAAATTGCTTTTCGAGATCAAGCATATCAGATTGAAACCCTACGAAAAAATCGATAATAAATCGATTTACCTGTAGACGGTGGCCTCGGGGATTGTGGCGTGCCGACGTGCTCGGCATCCTCGCACAACTCATCGGCCAGGAAAACCTCGCGATCGTCCAGGCACACATCGCCGTCGTCGCTGAAAGAAATTCAGCGATAAAATAGTCATTAATTTTCAATGGACCTCGACGAGAGAAAACGTGCTACAAAATAAAATATAAAAGGACACTTCTCGCGCGCACTACCTCTCGGAGCTCGCCGAACTCGGTGGCTCGAACGGGGGCTGTATCTTAGCTGCCATGTTCCGTTGACTTCACCGACCTGGGGCTCGTCACCACCAATCGACAATGTGCACCTGGCGGATGATCACCTGCGGCCTACTGCGTCGTACTTGAATTCCACGCACACCGAACATATGTACGAATATACGACACCACAACCCGCATGCGAGCCGCGCGGTCAGTGCGTCAGTGTTCCCAAATTTCCTGATTCCCGATTCGTGACATTCGTAACCCCCACCACTCGTTCGAACATCCTCGCCGTTTTCGTGCGCGTGCGTATGAATCACGTGACCACGTGCATATAACCCCATAGAGATAATACCAGAGAGAAGCCTGAGAGTGGTCACGGCCGCTGTTTTGATACAATCCTTAGGTGATACGCCACATGTCCATCAAACATGGATTCTTGTTCTTCTTGTTTGGTTGTGGCTCGTGATCATGAAACGGGGACATTGAACTATATAGCCATGTCCACGAATCATTCGTAGATAATACAGCTATGCCGTTTTTGTGGTTCTGTTCCGTGCTATGTCCACAAGTGTCGGTAATACAAATTCTTAGGGCCAATTTCACCAACGTCGGTAAACTAACCGACGATTAAAGTGTCAACCGTGATTGGTTCATTGCGGTCAAAGACAAATGCAATTGGATAATTTTATTCGAATTAACCGTTGGTTAGTCTAACCAGAGAGAAGCCTGAGAGCGGTCCTTTTCGTGGGACCATCGAAACCCCCGTACATCCATTTTAGCGACAGTGGTACTAGATAGTCATAATGTCGATAAAATCGTAGTGTCGAAAATGGATGTGGTACGTGTCCGTGCTAAATCCACAAATGGATGTGGTACATGTCCGTGCTAACGTAACATACAATCATTATACATATATTATTATGGCAGTTCCCCATCAATTAATTAATAAAACATAATTGATCATCAGAGCAATCGGTAACGCAGTGTAGCGCATGATAATAATTTGTGCACGTATAAATCGAAGAATGTAAAACGTCAGAATTTAAAATTATATCTACACTAGAATATCACAATACAAAAATTAAACTCGAAATGAAGAGATAACTTAATGGATTCAATTCCCCACACTGCAAACTACAATTCACACTTGAAATAGCAGGGAGTAAATTTTTAAACATCACCGTCATAAAAAATGGAAGTCGACTACAATTTGATTGATTTCATAAACCAATTTTCAGGGAGATTTCTCAGTTTTATGTTTTCTCATCCCATCTCACAAAAGAAAGGTGTATTAACGAATATGATGGACAAAGTTTTTCGAATAAAAATTCACACCCTAAATACCATGAGAAAAATCTGAAATTTATCATTAAGACATTTATTGAAAATGGTTATCCTATCAAATTTATTTTTGACACAATTCAAGATTAAAAATATTTATATATAAAAAAAATCATATTACAGCTCATCAACCCACCACAACTGATGAACAGAAAGATAAGGTCAAATGATTTACCATCCCTTCCCTTACGAAAAGGAATCACTGGCTAGATATTATAATTTGTGTAATACAAATATTATAATAACCACACAAAAATATTACAGTAACTACAYGTAATATTACARTAACTACACGTAAATATTATAAAAATTTATCTACTGTATTATTTGTATTACAATAACTACACGTATGTGATTCGTCGTGTGTAATAATTTCGCGCAGAATTACAGTAATCACACGGATTACAATATCTGGCCAGTGATTCTTTTCCGTAAGGGTTATATCCATAGTGTCGGAAAAATTAAAAAATATTAAAATACAAGACGTCAAGCTCTCATTTTTCTGATGAGCTCGATGGGATTGAAGCTTAGAAAAATACTTTCCCGCACAATTCGAAAAAGAATGTTGTTTATAAAATTTTATGCAAGGATTGTAATGCATCCTACGTTGGACAGACGAGCAGACAACTAAAAATTAGAATTATAGAACATCGTAATAACATTAATTGAAAATCTTCAGTCATTTGTAGGATGAATCACAATGCATGAATTTGACTGGGAGGACGTCAAGATATTAGATAGCGAAAGGTATTTAGGAAAAAAATTAATCTTTGAAATACTCATTATTAATACTCCAAAAAATGGCCTTAATTTACAGTCAGCTACAGACTTTTTACACCATAGTTATACCCAGATTCTAAACAAATTCAAACAATAATCCTTTCAGCTTGTTTTTTTATCTCAATTTTATGTACTTTGAGCATTTGAGCATCGCATACAGTTATTTATTTTCCTATTTTTGTTTTATTTATTATTTTATTTTATTTAATTAAWTTATTCTTTTATATTTATTTATTTAATTTATTACACCTTTATATCTCTTGCAAAATCGACAAATGTTAATTACTTATTATTTTATTTTCTGACTTTATTTCGAGTTTAACTTTTGTACGATACTAGTGTAGATATAATTTTAAATTCTGACGTTTTACATTCTTTGATTTATACGTGCACAAATTATTACCATGCGCTATATTGCGTTATAGATTGCTCTGATGATCCACATTTGGTTGCGTTTGCTCTGGATGGGTTTCATTCCACAAATAACTCAATAGATCACTGTCAAACAAAGTATTGATTCATTACATACACTCTTTAGTCCACACCTAGTTCAAAAGCTAGGAACGTCAACCTTCTGTTGCTTGGACAGTTGAAGGATCGTCACCCATAGCATGCGACAACGTAATACAACGTCGAAAGATTTTTGTGTTAAACGTTCGCTGAAAAAGGCTTAAATATAAGCCAAAACGTTTCGACGATAATTTTATATATGGATTAGTACGATTAATACATCATTTGTCATTTTTGCGCACCTAGTACCGCGCCGTTACTCTTATTGCCCACTTTTTCGATTCTTTTGTTATTTCATATAATGAAAGTCCTTGTTTTCTATCTATTACATTGGTACTATCGTTATAAAAACTACAGAATAGGGCCAAAATAGATCGTATATTTTTTAAAACTTCAATAATATAAAAATTATATTCGTAGCCTAGAAAAAGTTTCAGCAAATATAAATTTTTTTTTAAATTTTGTTACATAATTGCGATTTTGTATATAACATCATCGAAATATTCGTTGCGGAAAAGTTCAAGTTAATTTTATCCAAAAATTTTAACCTGTTCTAATTGTACAATATTCTGATTTCGCTGAAACTTATTTCAATTTGTGATCAAAATAACTCTAATCAATTATACATTTTACGAATTTTTTTTTATCGATTTCTATCGATCGATTCTAAATACATTAATTAATATATTTAAAGATATTACATAATATGTATGTCTAATTAGTATAAGAAATCTAAATCTATTTAAATTTTCCTCAAAGATTACACAATCAAAAAATTATTCCGTTTTATATTATTTATATTATTTCTACGCAAAAAATTATCTCATATTCAGTTTATCACAATAGTAAACATATTATACATTGATAACAACTTCATACATTATTCGTCGAACTCATTTAACTTCCAACTCATTCAACAAAAAATGAACTTTACACTTCAATAAAAATAGTAGTAGTAAGTTGATATCATTGTTTTAAAAACTTTACTTCGAAAAATTTCCATACTATAGATGTTTTTAATTCAAATCTAATTTATTAAACTATTAACGTGTTTTTTTTTTTAATGATATATTTATTTCAGTATATTAAAATAATGATAAAGGAGAGAAAGAAACTAAAGAAAATAAAATTTTTATGGATGTCTTGATAGATAGATAAGTTTTGATTAAATAAATAAAGAAAAGTTTATGATTATACTTTATAACTTGTATATTAAAGAATAAACAAAAAATCTATAAAAATTAATTTAAAAAATAAAATTGTATAATTATAAAAAAAAGCTAAACGAGTTTATACATAACATTATACACTGCTAAAAAAATTAACTTCTTTTATTTTATTTCTAGTAGTCTTTTATATATAGTTTAATATAGTTGTATCTAATTTAATATATTAATTACAAAACTTTTTGACATACTAAAAAAAGACATGTGATTAAAAAAAAAAATAAATTTATAATTTTTAATAAAAATAACAATTAGTAATTTAGTTATTTGCTGCATTACTGCTTTTTCATTTACATTAAATTAAAATGTACGTCAAATATAAGGTTACATAAATAAGATTACACAAGTTTAAATATATTTATCAGATACTTAAAAAACAAAAACATAAGAAAAATAAAAATAACCGCATATTATTCTTCTATAATTTATATATCATTTCGAACAAAAATACATATTAAAGATTATGAATTATTAGAAGAAGATGTTGTATCTTGTCTTAAAAAATATCGGATGTTGCTAAAATGATACAATTGATCTTTAACCCAATTTCATTTTTAAAACGATAATAATGTGTTTACTGAGAATAACAAAGTGCACTGTCATTATCTCAAAAAGATAGTCAATATGACTTTATGACCTTACGTTCTGCGCACTTCAGATACTATTTATTTCACTGTGGCATATATGCATTAATCAGTTGTAAAATTTCGCGCGTGGTACGTGCGTTTCATCATCAGACAATTCATTAACCCTTTCTGATTAGATAAAAGTTCTAATGACAATTGAGAAAACTAATAAAATCATCTAATTAATAATTTTGCGCTGCTTTTTCTCGCGTCATTAATACTATTCTAATAAGCAAGTGTGGAAATTGTTTCATCAATCTGAAATAAAAATAACAATCAGAAACCCTAATCAGTTTTTTTCCTATATAACTAATTCAAAAATTCTTGTCGCGATGGAGCCTTCTACTATGCTTCTGACTATCTTAACAGCGAGTATTTGCTTATATTATTTTGTTTTACGAAAGTTATCTTACTTTGTGCGACTGAAGATCCCCCATGTGCGACCGATTCCATTGTTGGGTAACATGGCGCCTTTTATTTTTCGACATATGTCCCATATGGAACTCCAACAAAAAATTTACAACTTATTTCCGGACGCAAGATACTTCGGCTTCTACGATTTTAYGACGCCGAYCTTTGTYATTCGTGATCCAGACCTGATTTCCACGATCGCCATCAAACAGTTCGACAACTTTTGCGATCATCGTAGCTTCATCAACAAAACTCTCGATCCCATAGCCAGTAGAAATCTATTTGACCTGCAAGGGGATCAATGGCGCGAAATGCGGAAGCTACTAAGTCCTAGTTTTACATCCAGCAAAATGAAGATGATGTTCGAACTTATATGCCAGTGCGCTGAAAATTTCGTCAATTTTGTAACAACGCAATCCGGAGAAACCGGCAAGATATATAATATGAAAGACATACTTTGCAGATACGCCAACGACACAGTGGCCACATGCGCCTTCGGTATCGATACGGATTCTTTTAAGTATCCGAATAACGAGTTCTTCCTACTTGGTAGGAAAGCATTGAATTTTGAAGGCTGGCTGTCGTTCGCGGTTTTCATGCATAGAAACTTTCCGCTACTTGCAAAATTCTTCAACCTGAAAATGTTTGGTCCAAACACAAGTAATTTTTTCAAAAATGTTATTGCCACCACAGTGAAGACTAGGGATGAACAGGGAATTGTTCGCCCGGACATGATTCAGCTGATGATGGAGACTAGGGACAAAGATAGAGGACCTGTTTTTGACATCGATGAGATGACGGCCCAGGCGTTCGTTTTCTTTATAGCCGGATTTGACTCTATTTCAACAGCTATGTGTTTCATGACCTATCACATCGGCATCGATCCCGATGTTCAAAACAAATTGAAAGAGGAAATTGATGACGTTCTCAGACGGACCAACGGCAAACCTACCTACGAGGCCATCAATCACATGAAGTATTTGGACGCCGTGATAAATGAGACTTTCAGACTATATCCAATTAATGCTTTTCTTGATAGAAAATGCGTCAAAGAAACCGAATTGCCACCAGCAACACCAAATGGCGAACCGATCACACTGAAGCCTGGAGATTATATATGGTTCCCGACTTTTTCTCTGCATCGCGATCCAAAATACTACCCGCATCCAGATAAATTCGATCCAGACAGATTCCTCAACGGCAATGTAGACAACTCGGTTTATATGCCGTTTGGTATTGGACCGAGAATGTGCATAGGTAATAGGTTTGCTCTAATGGAAGCAAAAGTCATGCTGTTCTATCTGCTTTGGCATTGCGATCTCAAGCCCGACATTAAAACTAAAGTTCCTTTGGTGTTGAACAAGAAGACATTTGTCATGATGGCAGACGGAGGTTTTTGGTTGAAGTTGCGGACGAGAAAATCGAAGGCTGCTGTTACATTTCAAGTTTAATCTCTGTACGATGTGTACTCTGTACTAGTGTAGCTATAATTTTAAATCCTCACGTTTTACATTCTTTGATTTATTCGTGCACACCAAATTATTACAATGCGCTATACTGCGTTATCTCTGATGATCTACATTTGGTTGCGTTTGTTCTGGATGGATTTCATTCACAAATAATTCAATAGATCACTGTCATACAAAGTATTGATTCGTTACATACACTCTTTAGTCCATACTTAATTCAAAAGCTAAGAATGTCAACCTTCCTTGGTTAGTTGAAGAATTGTCACTCAGAGCATGCGACAACATCATGTTGAAAGATTTTTGTGTTAAAATCTTCGCTGAAGATGGCTTAAATATAAATCGAAACATTTGACGATAATTTTATATATGGATTAGTACGATTAATATATCATTTATCATTTTACGTATCAAGTACCTACCGCGCTTTCATTGACAACTTTTTCGATTCTTATGTTATTTCATATATTATGAATTCTTGTTTATTATTTATTATATTAACGCTATTGTTAAAAGTTACAGAATACGAGTTCAAACAGGTTGTATATTTTTGAAAACTTCGATAATATTCTTACAATCGAAGTTTCATATTCAGCAAATATAAAAATTTTTTTGAAATTTTGTTACATAATTTCGATTTTGTACATAATATCAAAACATTCGTTGCGAAAAATGTCCAAGTTACTTTTTCGAGACTTTTAATCTGTTCTAATTCTACAATACTCGACGAAAACTGAAATTTATTTCGATTTGTGGTCAAAATAACTCGAAACAATTAATCAATTTACGAATTTTTTCTTATCGATCTTTTTCGATCGATTCTAAATACATTAATTAATATATTAAAGTAATATAAAGATATTACATAATGTGTGTCTCATTAATATAAGAAACCGTATTTACATTTTTCTCAAAAATTACGCAATCGAAAAATTATTTTGTTTTACACTATTTCTTGCAAGAAATTATCTCCTATTCAATTTATACTGAACATCTTATACATCGATAAAAACTTCACTTACATTATTCATCGATCTTCAACTCACGTAACTTCCAAGTCATTCAACAAAGAACTTTACGTCAATAAAAATAGTAGTAAGTTGATGATAGTATCATCGTTTTAAAAACTTTACCTCGAAAAATTTTCATACTACAGATGTTTTTAATTCAAATCTGATTTATTAAACTATTAAACTGTTTTTTTTTAATAATCTATTTATTTTAGTATATTAAAATAATAATAATGGAGAAAAAGAAAATTAAGAAAATAATATTTTTATTTTAATATTTTTAACACTTTTATTTTTGTATAAGTCCTGATAGACAAATAAGTCTTGATTAAATAAATAAAGAAAAGTTTATGATTATACTTTGTAACTTATATATTGAAAAATAAACAAAAAATCTAAAAAATTATAATTACAAATATGAAGAATAAAATTATATAATTATAAAAAAAAAGCTACACAAGTTTATGTATAATATTATACACTGCTAAAAAATTACTTGTTTTATTTTACTTCTAGTTTTATATATATAGTTCAATATAGTTATTTAGTTTAATATATTAATTACCAAACTTTGTGACATATTATTGAAAAAACGTGTAATTAAAAAATAATAATAATAATTTGAAATATAAATAAATAAATATATATAAATAAATATAAATAAATATAAATAAATTGCCATACGAGTCGGTTATGATTGCGTAACAAAAAGTTGTGTGTGTTACATGAATATAATTGAGGTAGGAAGTACAATAGAAAAATGTACAATAGATTACGTTTTATACTTGTAGAATCTCTTCAGCATATAACGTTTACATTAGTGAGCTTGAATCTCGTTAGTCTCTCCTCTCTCGGCGTTAAATTTAGTAGTCAGTTGGTAAAAAATGTTGAGATATTAAAAATAATTGCGTCAGAGAATCTTATAAAGAAACGAAATAAATTAATGAAAATGTAGTGAAAGTTAAACTAGAAAATAAAAAATTTTTTACTTACTGTGACGGAAGAGAACTCGAGTGATTCGTTACATGTAAAAATGTTTGATGGTAATGATGAAAATGAAAGAGAATATCCAATGTATCTCTCTCCTTCCACCACACCACTTACATAAGAATTGTTGTTACATAAGAATTGGGGAACTCATAGAAGGATCAATAATCAGAGTATATTGGATCAAGAAGCTTTTTTTAAAGGTTTAGATTTGGATTGTTTTTTAATATATATCATTTCAGAATATAATCTTTTATTGAAATAAACCTCTTCATTCAAAATAATTACGTTATTCCAGTCAAATTCATGTGAATGTTTTAAACAATGTTCAGTAATTATTGCAGAAATTTGTGTCGTGTTTCTCTTGATGTGGTTTGATTCATCAATTCTGTTTTTTAGTAATTATCGTGTTTGACATACGAAGCATCACAGTGTAAGCATTTAATTTTATAAACCACGTTTGAATGAGACAAGATAAAGAATCTTTACGTACTTTAATAAATTTGCTTAATTTGTTTATCCCATAGAAAGCTAATTTAAAATTTGATACGTTTTCGAAATATTGTAAGAATATATGTGCAGATTGTTCAATGTAAGGGATGACGAAATAATTGTTTTTATTGTCTTTGGCAACAGATTTGGTAATCGAAATTTAACAGACTGCATTAATCTTTTTCTGATGGAAGAAAAAATAAATTCTAACGGATGGTTCCTGTCCAAGAAAATATTGATTATAAAGGAAAAATTCTTTTGTTGGAACTCAGGTTTAGAAAGAAATAAAACTTGATCTGTCTATCTGTCATAATTACGCTTCTTTTATGTATCTCCGGATGTTTGGAATGGAAATTCAGTAACCTGCCGGGGAAAAAGTCGATTTATGGAATCAATCAAATATAAATGCCCTCTATTTATAAAGGTTAATTCTTGGAAATTGAGTGAGGTACCTCCAATTTCTATGATGAATTTTTAATCTAGGATGGAAAGAATTAAATTTCTCTAATAATTCACTGAGAAGCGTATGAAGAGCAGCCAAAGCAATATCATCCACATATCTAATATAGAATGATGGAATGAAAGAAAGATTTTTTGGAATATGTGATTCGAAGTTTTGTAATGTTAAATCTGTTATAATAGGAGATAATGGAGATCCCATAGGGCTCCAAATCACTGTTTGTAAATTTTGTCATTGAATTTGAAGTAGATGGAATTTAAGACAAATTTGATAGCATATAAAAATTCTTGTTTGGGAATTTTTGTTCGTAGTTCGATTATATTCCATCTATTAAATTTGACGCCGAGAGAGGAGAGATCAAGGATATTCAATGTACTAAATTTTATACGCTGAAGAAAATTAGTCTTATGTACATTGATATTTGTGAACCCGACATCTTCTTCAATTATCTCATTTACATCTTCAATCATCGTTATTTTGAATTTTATAATAACTTTTTCATTTATTATTAAGTAAGCGAAATGCGTAGTTACTCCTGTCACTTGTAACTTATAACTAATACATTTTGACGTTACAAACGAAGCATTGCTTACAATCAACCACTATATGTCTGATTGTAAAATGTATTAATTATAAGTTACAAGTGACAGGAGTAACTATGCATTTCACTTATATAATAATAAATGGAAAAGTAAATAATTATAAAATTCAAAATAACAATGATTGAAGATGTAAATGAGATAATTGGAGAAAATGTCGAGTTCATAAATATCAATATACATAAGTCAATATACTAATTAGCATTAAATAACTTTAACATATTGACGGATTTATGAAGATACAACGGATTTGGACTATACATTTAAGCAAGACATGTATTTCATAATATTGAATGCTAATGGAAGATATAAGTGGCTGAAGAAGACTTTTGGAAGTCGAAACATGTACTGCGGAGATTTATATCGAATTGATATTATAATTAGTAAGAATAAAGATTATTGTTTCTAACATCAATAAAACACATAAAATTTTAATAAGCGCTTAAATCTGTGAAATTTGTTCGTTAGTTGGAACGTTATTTAATATTGTTGTTTTTTGCATTGACGAGCGAAAGGTTATTGTTTACATTTATCAGTCACATAAAGAACAAAAACATAAGAAAAATAAAAATAAACGCATATTATTCTTTTATTATTTATATATCGAATGGAGCAAAGATACATAATAGGGATTATAAATTATTGCAAGAAGATATTGCATCTTGTCTTATTAAAAAATATTAGATGCTGTTAAAATGATACATTAATTAATCTTTAACCTAATTTCATTTAAAAAAAGCAATGATAATACGTTTATTAACAATAACAAAGTGCACTATTATTATTTCAAGGAAATAGTTAGTATGACTTCTTGACATTCTTATCATTTAGGCACTTTCAATACATTTATTTTACTGTGCATTTCATATAAGCAATAACCAGTTGTAAAATCTCGCGCGTGGTGCGAGCGTCTCATCGTCAGACAATCCATCAAATTAACTGTTTCCGATTAGACAAAAGTTCTAATCACAATTGACAAAATTAATATAATGTAATTAATAATTTTGCGCGTCTTTTTGCGAATAATAAGCAAGTGTAGGAATTGTTTCATCAATCTGAAATAAAATCAACAATCAGGAACCGTCAGTCAATCTCAGTTTTCTTTTTATATAATTAATTCGGAAATTATTGTCGCGATGGAACCGTTTACTTTGCTTCTGACTATCCTAATAGCGAGTATTTGCTTATATTATTTTGCTCTAAGCAAGTTATCTTACTTTGTGCGACTGAAGATCCCCCATGTGCGACCGATTCCATTGTTGGGTAATATGGCGCCTTTTATTTTTCGACGTATGTCCCATATGGAACTCCAACAAAAAATTTACAACTTATTTCCGGACGCAAGATACTGCGGCTTCTACGATTTTATGACGCTGACCATTGTCATTCGTGATCCAGATCTGTTTTCCATGATCGCCATCAAACAATTCGACAACTTTTCCGATCGTCGTAACTTCATCGACAAAACTCTCGATCCGATAGCCAGTAGAAATCTGTTTAACCTGCAAGGAGATCATTGGCACGAAATGCGGAAACTACTAACTCCTAGTTTTACATCCAGCAAAATGAAGATGATGTTCGGACTTATAAGCCAGTGCGCTGAAAATTTCGTCAATTTTGTAACAACGCAATCTGGAGAAACCGGCAAGATATATAATATGAAAGACATACTTTGCAGATACGCCAACGACACAATCGCCACATGCGCCTTCGGTATCGACATGGATTCTTTTAAGTATCCGAACAACGAGTTCTTCCTACTTGGCAGGAAAGCATTGAATTTTGAAGGCTGGCTGTCGTTTGCGATTTTCATGCATAGAAGCTTTCCGCTACTTGCAAAATTCTTCAAGCTGAGAATGTTTGGTCCARAGACAGARAATTTTTTCAAAAATGTTGTTGCCACTACGGTGAAGACTAGGGATGAGCARGGAATTGTTCGCCCGGACATGATTCAGCTGATGATGGAGACTAGGAAAAAAAATAGCGAACCTGTTTTTGACATCGATGAGATGACCGCCCAGGCGTTCGTTTTCTTTATAGCCGGATTTGAATCTATGTCAACAGCTATGTGTTTCATGACACATCACATCGGCGTCGATCCCGATGTTCAAAACAAATTGAGAGATGAAATCGACGACGTTCTCAGACGAACCAATGGCAAGCCTACCTACGAGGCCATCAATCGCATGGAGTATTTGGACGCTGTGGTAAATGAGTCTCTCAGATTATATCCAATTGCAGCTTTTCTTGACAGAAAATGCGTCAAAGAAACCGAATTGCCACCAGCAACATCGAATGGCAAACCGATCATATTGAAGCCTGGAGACTGTGTATGGCTCCCGACTTTTTCTCTGCATCGCGATCCAAAATACTACCCGCATCCAGATAAATTCGATCCAGACAGATTCCTCAACGGCAATGTAGATAACTCAGTTTATATGCCGTTTGGTATTGGACCGAGAATGTGCATAGGTAATAGGTTTGCTCTAATGGAAGCAAAAATCATGCTGTTCTATCTGCTTTGGCATTGCGATCTCAAACCTGACATTAAAACTAAAGTTCCTATGGTGTTGAACAAGAAGGCACTTGTCATGATGCCAGACGGAGGTTTTTGGTTGAAGTTGCAGACGAGGAAATCGAAGGCTCCTGTTACATAATGCTCAAACGGACGATTGAGGAATAGTAATTAATTTACAATTCATTTCAAGCATGAAATTATGTATTGAAAGTTGATTTTTTTAAATTATAACAATAGTTCAACCTTTTCCTCTGAATTAAACATGAATTAAATTAGAAATTAAAAATAAAATTTTAGAAGGCAATTTTTTTAACCCTCAAATAATACACTTCACTTATTAATGGTATACAGAATGGTGCAAAATTGGGATTTGACATTTTGAATTGTAAATCTATTCTGAAGATTAAATCAGAAATATCTTAAGAACCTCAATTTTCTAGGATAAAATTTGAACTAATATAAAGTGATGCGAATTCGCATCAATGTATCGTTTGAGGGTTAATATGTAATGTTAAAAAAACTTTTAAAAAATAAAGTAAAAATTGATCAACATTTAAAATGTTCTTTAATAAAACCCAATGTAATTGTAATACTTTTAATATACAATTTCTTTCTTATTTTCGTTTATACATTAGATTAGTTTTATGAGTAATAATGGGGATATTGATTTTGTATTATTTTTTATTATTCTTGCTCTCTTTATTATTCTTAAATTTATGTTTTAAAAAATATAAATTTATATCAGATTTTAAATTAATAACATTTAAAGAAAATTTAAATCATAATGTATAAAATTGTATCACATTGCGTGTAATACAAATAACTTAATGTTGAATATTTTAATTTGGTAAATTTTTTAAACTGATTCAAAAAATTATATTATCTAATATATGTTATCAAAATATACATTATAACAGCTTATTCACTGATAGAAATGAGTTTGTTATTTGAACAAAAAATGGTTTGTTACGTAATGATTTGATAGGAAAACGAATCGATTAGATACTATTGTGAATCATTTCTCAACATTCCGTCAATGTAACAAATAGTATATGGTTTACAATATAAATCACATTTGTTGTAATATATTTGTTAGAGACAAAATATATTGGTAGTATAAGTTATAGCAGTCATTCTTCTGCACACAGAATGCGGCAATGCTTGCCGCGCTGTAGAAATTGTCGCAGTGCCCAATCAATTTACCGCTTTTCCATTAAAATGAAAGAATAGGTCCATTCAGTACTACAAGTACTGCTCATTGAGTACTCAGTGAGCTCTTGCGTTAGATTAACATATTCCGTTAATTCTAAAAATATAAACCAACTAATACAAGAACTCACTGAGCGTTTAATGAGCGGTGTAGTACGTTCAATTGTTTCAAATAAATCGCGATATGTTGCGGCCAGACTATGCGCGATTCATGATTCGTGACAGTTCAAAACTCACATTTCTATTCATATAAGATTTGCAAACAATGCAAATGGATATATTCGTCGAATTTGCACTCGTCGTTTAATATTTTTGTCAGTTTGCTAGCCGTTTTTTTGACGAAGAGGACGCGAATCACTAATCGCGCATAGTTTGGCCGCATCATTATAGCTTTTGCGCACACTGAACGGAAACGATTACCGCACCGACCGCGCGATGGAACTGATGGAAGTTGAAGCGACAGTCATTCACTGGATGCATTTAGTACGTAGGACAGTCGTTACTACTTTATTTTAGAAACACTAGTGTCTCTAGTCTCGTGTTATTCGAAATATTTGGTGCAGAAATATGACAGAGGAAACAGATACCATGTCCGAGCGTCTGAAGCACTGCCGGTTAAGTGAAATTGTGATTATTAATAAATGCTACAATATATTTTTAATGCAATGCATTGTCATTTCTTTCCCTACTTTATTGTAGATTAGAAATATATATTGTTAATACAACCGATTTGCTAAATCGTTGTTTCTACCTTTTGCAAATAATTAGTATTGCTAGCAAATCAAAATCTATCCAACATATACATGATTGCTTCTATTATCAATAATTAATTGAAATAGCAGACTAATCAGTCTCCATGACAGAAAAATTATCTTTGACAACAATTCAAAAATAACAAATCATATTGATTTTCAGTACCGACATTTGTTGTCCCTATATCTACAAATTAAATTTGTTACAGGTACTGGTGGCTTATTAAATTAACAAAATTTTTTCTTTCCGTGCTAGTCGACTTATCACTTTATAAATAATTATATGTAAAGTATATAAAATATGAAGTATATAAAGATGACAAACTTTTTTTAAATCTAATTTTTACGATAAATATAAAAATAATAACTCTATAAAAAATCTGCTTCAAATGTCTAAAAAATCATGGTTTTTAATTATAATCCAAGATGAGATTTTTAATCATTAGTGTAGTCAAATTACATAATACTATTTTGATAATTTATAAAAGAAATAAACGAAAATATAGTCAAAGAATAAAAATTCTATAAGAAAAAAAGTTCTATAAGAAAAGTTCTATAAGAAAAAAAGTAATCTCTATTTTTAATTATATTCTTCTAATATTTTAACATGTGTTCAATTTGATTAAAGATTATACAATATATGATAGATTATACGAGTTTCCTAAGCATCACGTGTGAGAAATATATTTAACTGATTTTTATCAATTTATATAAATAAACAAGTTTATATTTTATTTATTGAGTTATCTATTATTAGCCTGGAACTTGACATATTTTTCTATATCCCATTTTTTAGACTTCTCTCATTTTCACACAATTTACTTTTTTGTTGGGGATGCTGTTGTCTGTTTTACAGACTAAACGCGATTATATTTTTATTAGTCCTTCTTTTAATTGCCTTTATAAATTTAATTAAAAATCCTTTTCCACAATTAAAGTATAAGAAAATAATGCAGACCCGATACTACATTTTGATATTTAAAAAAAATTGCAAAATTACAGTTTTGTTATCGACTTCTGGCGACGACTCGATTCAAGATCAGAGTATATTGATCAAGAAGCTCTGTATCTTTTTGAAGGTTTAGATTTGAATTGTTTTTTGATATATATCATTTCAGAAATTAGTCTTTTATTGAAATAAGCCTTTTCATTCAAACTAACCACGTTATACCAGTCAAATTCATATGAATGTTTTAAACGATGTTCAGTAATTGCAGAAATTTGTGTTATGTTTCTCTTGATGTGGTTTTTATCTGTATGTGTTCATTATTCTGTTCTTTTATAATCGTCATATTTGACCGACATATGAAGTATCACAGTGTTTAATTTTATAAACTACGTTGAATAAGATAAATTAGGTAAAGAATCTTTATGTACTTTAATAAATTTGCTTAATTTGTTTATCCTATATAGAAAGCCAATTTAAAATTTGATGTTTTTGAAATATTGTAAGAATTTATCTACAGAATGTTCAATGTAAGGGATGACAAAATACTCGCTTTTATTGTCTTTGGCAACAGATTTGTCATAGCTATTAAGTAACTGAAATTTAACATATACAACCTTTTTCTGATGGAAGAAAAAATAAATTCTAACGGATGGTTCTTGTCCAAGAGAATATTGATTGTAAAGGAAAAATTCTTTTGTTGGAACTTAGGTTTAGAAAGAAATAAAACTTGGTCTGTCTGTCAAGCTCATAGTTACGCCTCTTTTATGTATCTCCGGATGTTTGGAATGGAAATTCAGTAACCTGCCAGAAAAAAAAAAAAACGCTTCATGGAACCAATCAAATATCAGTTTCTTAGTATCTCTGTTTATAAAGGTTAATTCTAGGAAATTGAGTGAGGTACCTCCAATTTCTATGATGAATTTTAATCTAGAATAGAATGAATTGAATTTTTCTAATATTCATTAAGAAGCGTATGAAGAGCCAAAGCAATATTATTCATATATCTAACACAGAATGATGGAATAAAAGATAGATTTTTTAGAGTATGTGATTTGAGGTTTTGTAATGTTAAATCTGCTATAACAGGAGATAATGGAGATCCCATAGAAGCTCAAAATATCTGTTTGTAAATTTTATCGCTGAACTTGAAGAAGGTAGAACCTAAGACAAATTTGATAGCATGTAAAAATTCTTGTTTGGGAATTTTTGTACGTGGTTCTAATATATTCCATCTATTATACTACTAAATTTGACGCTGAAAGAGGAGAGACCGAGAAAATTCAAGCTCACTAATGTACTAAATTTTATACGCTGAAGAGGATCCACATCAGAATCGAAACGTTCGTAATGTATTGTACGTTTTTTATACTTCAAATTATTTTTAATTTTGGAGCCATATCATTACTTAATTATTATAATAAAAAAATAAATTTATAATTTTTGATAAACAATTATTAATTTAGTTACTTGCTGCATTATCATTTATCAGTTACGTAAAATTAAAAAGTACGTCAAATATAACGATACATAAGTAAGTTTTCATTTATCAGTTACATAAAGAACAAAAACATAAGAAAAATTTAAAAAAACGCACATTATTTTTTTATCATTTATATATCGAATCGAGCAAAGATACATGATAAGGATTATAAATTATTACAAGAAGATATTGTATCTTGTCTTATTAAAAAATATATGATGCTATTAAAGATGCTATTAAAATGATGCATTAATAAATCTTTAATCTTTAACCCAATATCATTAAAAAATATATATTTACTAAGAATATTAAAATGCACAGTCATCATCTCAAGGAGATAGTTAATGACGTTATGACTTTATGACATTTTTATCGTCTATGCTCTTTCAATACTATATATTTCACTGTGCATTTCATATGCAATAACCAGTTGTAAAATATCGCGTGTGGAGCGTGCGTCTCATCGTTAGACAATCTATCGAATTAACCGTTTCCGATTAGACAAAAGTTCTAATGACAATTGACAAAACTAATATAATGT